>JALIGW010000002.1:217988814-218208814 GCA_023053685.1 Diadophis punctatus similis | reverse complement strand
TTATGGTATCGTGCTATGGAAAGAGTTCCTAAAGCAGCATCTAGTGTGGCTAAAAAGGCCAATCCGAGAGTAGCAATTCCTTCCACACTGAGGGCAGTTCCATTCTGTCCCCTGCCCGGCCCCCGGATTTTGCTGGTTCCGGGACTGCCTCTTTACCTCAGCCTGCCGAACAAGTGTCTCCTCGAAATGGAGAAGGCCATGCTGCGTCTTTAGCCTCCAAGCTGAATGATCAGAGGTCAAGGTTTCCCAGCTGTTAATGTCTATTCCCAAGGCCTTTAAATCCCTCTTACAGACATCCTTATATCGCACCTGTGGTCTCCCTCTGGGGCGCTTTCTCTGCACTAATTCTCCATACAGGAGATCTTTCGGAATCCGACCATCATCCATTCTCACGACATGCCCAAGCCAGCATAGACATCGCTGTTTCAATAGTGTATACATGCTAGAAATTCCAGCACATTCCAAGACTGCGTTATTTGGAACTTTGTCATGCCAGGTGATGCCAAGGATACTTCGGAGACAGCGCATATGGAAGGTATTCAACTTTCTCTCCTGCCGTGCATAAAGGGTCCAAGACTTGCTGCAATACAAGAGTGTGCTCAGGACACAGGCTCTATAAACCTGGATCTTTGTATGTTCTATCAGCTTCTTATTAAGCCATACTCTCTTTGTGAGTCTAGAGAATGTGGTGGCTGCTTTACCAATATGTTTATTCATCTCAGTATCTAGAGAAGAGTATCAGCGATAGTTTAGCTGAGATATACACAGTCATGGACGACCTCCAATTCTTGTGCAAAGATTGTAATATGGGGAGGTGAATCCACATCCTGACCCATGACTTGTATTTTTTTCAGGCTGATTGTTAATCCAAAATCTTGGCAGGCCTTGCTAAAACAGTCCATGAGTCATTGAAGGTCTTCGGCAGAGTGAGCAGTAACAGCAGCAGCAGCAGCAAAGAGGAAATCCCGTAAGCATTTCAGCTGGACTTTAGACTTTGCTCTCAATCTAGAGAGGCTAAAGAGTTTTCCATCTGATCTGGTCCGGAGATAGACTCCCTCTGTTACAGTTCCAAAAGCATCCTTCAGCATGACAGCAAAAAAGATCCCGAATAGAGTTGGTGCAAGGATGCAGCCCTGTTTCACTCCACTTCAAATGTCAAAGGAATCTGATGTTAAGCCATCAAAAACTACTGTGCCCTTCATTTCCTCATGAAAGTACCTGATGATGTTGAGGAGCTGGGGTGGACATCCAATCTTGGGGAGGATTTTATAAAGGCCATCCCTGCTAACCAAGCCAAAAGCTTTCGTAAGATCTATGAACGCTACGAAAAGTGGCCGTCTTTGTTCCCTGCATTTCTCCTGCATCTGTCTAAGAGAAAATACCATGTCAGTAGTGGACCTGTTGGCTCTCAATCCACACTGTGATTCTGGATAGACTCTCTCTGCAAGCACCTGGAGCCCCTTAAATATGACACAGGCAAGCAGCTTCCCTACCACACTAAGAAGAGAGATGCCGCGGTAGTTGTTACAGTCACCCGTCGCCTTTGTTCTTACACAGTGTGACGATATTTGCATCCTTCATGTCCTGCAGTACTCCGCCTTCCCTCCAACAGAGACAGAAGATTTCATGGAGTTCCGTGGGCATGATCTCTTTGCAGCACTTCAAAACTTCGGCAGGGATGTTATCTTTCCCGGGTGCCTTGCCGAAGGTGAGGGAGTCAAGAGCTGCATTTAGTTCTTCTAAGGTTGGCTCACTGTCAAGCTCCTCCAAGACAGGCAGGCACTCAATGCCATTCAAAGCCTCGTCAGTTATCATATTTTCTCTGGAATATAACTCATGGTGCTGCACCCAGCGGCCATTTGCTGCGTTCGGTCCTGGATAACCTCACCTGTAACAGACTTCAAAGGGGCAGATTTCTTCTGTGTTGGTCCTAAGGCCTGCATAATGCCATCATACATCCCCTTGATGTTACCTGTGTCAGCTGCTATCTGGATCCAAGAACAAAGCTGCAACCAATAGTCATTTGCACATCTCCTGGCAGCCTGTTGGACTTTGCTACAAGCAGCTCGCAGAACCTGTAGATTGTGCGCACTGGACCAGGCTTTATATGCAATTAGCGCTCTCCTTTTTTCCTCGATGGCTGGTATCAGCTCCTCTGAATGGGCTTCAAACCAATTTGCTGTCTTTCTGATCTCCTTACCAAATACTGACAAGGCGGTGTTATAGACAGCATTCTTGAAATATTCCCATCTTTTGGACGCGTTTGCTTCAGCCGGGCCTGGGAGCGTTTCTTCTAGTGCTTGTGCAAATTCCTCCACTTTGCCCTGGTTGCAGGTCTTGCTGATGTCGATTCGTGGTCTTCCTTCCTTTTTCGAGTGATGCAATCTCTTTGTTTGCAGTTTTATTCTGCTGCACACCAAGGAGTGGTCTGTATCGCAGTCAGCACCCTGATAGCTATGGGCGATTGTAATACTGGGAAGATTAGAATGCCTGGTCAGAATCAAGTTGAGCTGGTGCCAGTGCCTCGATTTTGGATGTCTCCAAGAAACTCTGTGTTGAGGCATTGTTTTGAAGAATGTATTGCTAACACAGAAACCGTAGTAGTAGCAAACCTCCAGCAGGCGTTGGCCATTTTCATTCATCTTCCCAACGCCAAACTGACCTAAACAGGTAGGCCAAGAACTATAATCGGCTCCAACTCTGGCATTAAAATTGCCAAGGATAAACAGTGATTCTTTCTCAGGGACTTTCTTGATAGTGGTGACCAGATCATCGTAAAAATTGTCTTTAGATTTTACTGAAGATGATAAAGTTGGTGCATATGCGCTAATAAAAGTGACTGGCCCTGCTAGCGAGTGGAACTGTAAGGACAGAATCCTCTCACTCCCTGCAGCAGGTGGAGTGATGAATCCTAGTAGGGTGTTTTTGACCGCAAAGCCCACCCCGTATTCCCTAGTCTCATTTGATGGTTTTCCCTGCCAGAAGAACGAGAAATTTTTCTCGTTAACAGATCCTGAATCTGACAGCCTTGTCTCTTGAAGGGCAACAATGTCCATTTGCAGTCTGCTCAGCTCCATATCGATAACAGCAGCCTTGCGTACGTCATTTATTTCTTGCAGATTGTCAGAAAAACTGGCGGTCATTGTCCAAACATTCCAAGTGCCCAACTTTAAGGCTAAAGTTGTCTTATGGTTATTGCACAGTGCAAAGTTGTCAATTTGCTTGTCATTTTGCCAATGAGGCATAATGACCTCTCCCACCATTGAAAGTGGCCTCTGGCGTCACGCTCTATGCCAATCAAGCAAAGACTTATAACCAGTAACTGCCACTTTGTGCATTGTTTCAGTACTGTATGCAAAGCACGAGGCCTGGGTAGGTTAGTATAGAGGATAGACTGTTACCCAAGCATCAGATCCCCCCCTCCACATCGCTGAAATAATCCAATGGAACAGCAAAGCCAATACGATTGGTTCTAGCTGCATCGCAGAAATTATCAGAATGTGGTTGTATACAGTCCCAAACTGCTTCCGGGACTCCGGCTTTGGATTTTGCCTCAAGGTTTACTCCTGAAGCCTTCTCCAATGATGGATATAGCCACAAGGCAGTGGAGGTTTGAAGTCAGAGTTTCCCTTCTCCTAGAAGATGGTTTTGCCGCTTTATCTGCCGTTGGGGCATAGAGCCGTCTTCCGCCTTCAAAACTGTTGAGCGTCTTCTCCTGTAACCCTGGAAAAGGGCCCTTACGAGGTGCTACCAGCCGGGCCAGCTGGACCAAGGTTTTTTAGTGAGGTATTACTCCTCCAACACGGTGGTGTAACGGACGATGGTCTTTCAAGCATCCATGTGAATTTGAACAACTTCTCCTCCCACAATACTTCTCCTACTGTAGTGGTTCATGTGGTAATTCCTCAATAACTGGGACACCTATCCCCTATGGGCTTTCCTCAAAACATAAACTACATCATAACCATAACAAAACCGTAACAAACAGAACCACAGCAAAATAAAAAAAATCGCAACAAGCAAATCGGAACAAACCAATCCACAATTAATAAAACCAGGCCACAACAGGTAAGCTACAATAACTAAGACCACAACAAACCAAGCCAGAACAAATAAAGCCAAGCCACAACAAACCAAACCAATAAAATCACAGTTAACAAAACCCCAACAGACCAAAACACAGCAAATAAAGCCACAATAAATAAGACCACAATAAACCAAGCCACAACAAATAAAGCCAGTCTACAGCAAAACAAATAAAACCAAGCCACGACAGACCAAGCCACTACAGCTAAAACCACAATAAACATCTAAAACATCTAAAATAGAATTTGGTGACTTCCACTACTAAGAATCCTTAATAAAACTAAAACTACCTATACTAGTTAAAAACTACAAACATTAAAATGTAAGCCAAACCTTAAAATGCAAGCCAAACTCTTGCAAACACTTGATATCAAGTATTATCTCATGTAGATCCTACACCAGTGGTTCCCAACCTTTTTGTGATCGAGTACCACTTGGAGGTCCCATACAGTCGCCGCGTACCACCTGGTTCCAGAGAAACTAAATTCGATCAGATATCACTTTATTTCCATAATTGTACAAGTAGAACACGCAAAACAACAACTCAATGCGAGGGCTGTATCTGCTTCTTCTCCACCAGCTGGTCAATGCGGGGCATGACGTGCACCTTCTCGCAAGGGTTCTACTGCGCGACTGCTGAGAGTTCAGAACAGTCACCGTTCCTTTTTTGGCCCCGCGCATCCAGCAACTGGATTCTCGGGCCGCTGGGACCAGGTGGGTGGCGTGTGGCAACAGTTGCAAATCGTTGCAAGATTATCTTGTGTTAGGCAGTAAACATTTTTGTGGAGTAAAAAATAACTAACTAAAAATCATTCATGACCCCAAAAGTGTTCGTGTACCACCTGGAAGGCCCTCACGTACCACTAGTGGTACACGTACCACAGGTTGGGAACCACTGTCCTACACAAAGCCATTATGTTAAGTAAACTAAAACTCATAGCTCCCACCATTCTGGTAGTTTACAAAGTGCCACCCCATTAAAATATCAAGATATACGATAGTTTGTTGTTTGGTATAAGGATTGAGGGAAATTTACCTTTTAAGTCTGATCTTCTGTATTGAGACTTGTCATGTATGTATGTATGTATTTATGTATGTATGTATGTATATATCCCTTTCTCCCTCACTTTTTATGCTAGTCAGAGTTACTGTTGTTCTCCAACTGTGAGAACAGCAGCTGTTTGTCTAGAAGCCCATTGTGAGTTTATTTCTCCAATTCTATTCCTTTTCCCCTTGAGTTTTAATTCAGCCAGCATGGTTACAAAACTGAGAGAGCTTCATCCAATTAACTTATTTATAGGTAAAATATATAGACACAAGCACACATATATAAACCTGTATAGATAAAGAAACATATATACATAAACTAAAGAAATATTTAGTGCTTCATTTAAATGTCCATTAATTCCTCACGAGAGGGAACTTTTTTTTAATCTCATAAAAAAGCTGTATGTGAGGCAAAATATGTATATTTTGTCAACAAAATAACCTGAAACATTTTAAAATGAAATTGAAAGTTCCAAATAAAAATGAGGTTTTAATTTGCTCTTTTAATTATTATCAACATTTGCCTAATATGTTGCACAGTATAAAGTAAAACACAGAACGAGGTCTGCTGAAATCAGTGTGTTAGTGATGAACATAATCAAGAAGTCACCATGAGCTATCACAACATAGAGAATATAAACTATATCTGTATGAAATTAATTAGGTCACAATGAATTTAATAATAAGTGAGGAAATGTGCAATGAAGGTAAAACTGGCTTAGATCCATAACTACTTAGACATAATTCAATTTAAGTAATTGTGGTATATGATATATAAGCTTTCCTCATATATTAAATCACTAATTCAAATAATTTTTAGATTGTGTTCAATTTTACAAGAGTATTTAGAATATGCTCAACTTTATAGAAACTGACTTCTACATCAACAACAAAAAGATTTTTCCCCACATAGATTTATACTTTAGAGACTCTGGCACCAAGAGACACATTTTGATCCTGATTCTGTGATAAATAATTCACAATGTTTGGCTTTGGTTGTTTCTTGTGACGTAGAATAAATATTATGACCTCCAATGTAGATGAATAATTACTGAAATTCCTTTATTGGTCACACAGTCAGCCAGATATTTAGACTGAATTTGGCATTTTTATCTACATATTGAGTCCTTCCCAAGAACCTGGATATGCAGATGTTGTTAGGTGGTGCTAAAGGTATCATATTATGGCTTATCACAGTTAGCCAGATAACTAGACTGGATTTTATCTACCTATTGAGTTTTTCCAAAGGATATGTTATAGCAGAAGCTGTTGTTTTATGATATTGAAGGTATTGTTGCAACATGTACTGGTAACTTGTTTCAAATAAAGCTGTTTTGCAATTGACCGATGGTAATTTTTGTCATTTCAAGTGATGCACCAGAGGTTTTGTGATTGTACTCAAGGCATCTCTTATTATTGGTAGTATTTTTGCTTTGTGAAATCACAGCTCTCAGTTCTTTTGTTGATGTTGGTCTTTATATACATTGAATTTTCCCCAGAACCTAAGGTATTGGAATGTATTGGTGTAGTATACGTGCGGATCCAAGTACATATACTACATTAATTGACAGATGGAAATTTTGTCAACACACAGATTTTCTAAGTGTTGTTCAAGAATTTTTCATTCAGCACCTAGTGTGCTGATAATCCTTGTGACCACCTCGGTCAGTTTATACCATAATCTTTCAATTTCAATTTTACGATGTTGAAAAATCATGATTTTCAGATTTTGAAAATTCTCCAAATTTTGTCTTCTATTCTACTATTTCCTGATATTTACACATTAAAGATCTATACTTCCTTCTTTTCAATTTGATATGGCAATACCACAATAAATTTTTACATTGTATTATTATTACATTGTATTATTATTATTATTATTATTATTATTATTATTATTATTATTATTATTATTATTATTACTACTACTACTACTACTACTACTACTACTACTACTACTAACTACTATTACTACTACTACTACATCATATGTTGAGTGTTCATAACTAACACATTAAAAAGCACATATTTTTTTAAACTCTAAACTTGGAGGTTTTACCATTAAACCTTATTTACTATATTTATATAATATTTGTATCCATGCTAGTAGACTGTGTATAAGAGTACATGCACACATACACATACTCATTCACACATCTTTTGATTCCATGGAATTTATCTTTGATTTCTATCAAAGAGAAAAGGTATCATGGTTGGGAAGTTCCAAGATTAGCATTAAATTCTATGGATTTGCTTCTAAGTAGGCCTGCATAAAATTGTATTCTGATTAACATATCGCTATACTCTTATTCTAAATAGCAAACACTTTGACACTTTTCCCTTTTCCTCTATAGATGAACTTAAAGATCTTTAAAAAAAATTTAAGGAACAGATGGAATCTTTACTGCCAATACCTGCAGGTGTTGAAAGCACTTCCAATTCAATAATGTGAACACAGCTTTTGGAAGCTAGAAAAAAATAAGTTTCAATTCTGAGCAGTATGAAATAGGTTTATAAAATAGATTTATATTATCTATGTGATAAAAATACATAATCCTGATAGTTCTGAATCTAGTGTCAAGTTTAAAACGAATAATTTTAAATGCAGAAGAAATGACAGCAGTGGATTTAACTAGATCTCTGTGTTTCTATGATTTGAATTTCCTGCTACACTGAACTATGGGAATATTGGACATGTTACTTAGATTTCTTACATGGATTTCTTTCATGAAATAGCTTGCATTGTCATTTATCTATTCAATAGAGTCAATCTCTATTCAAACCATTCCCTGAGGGGTCCTTGGTGCTTTCAGAATTTGGTTGTTCTCTTACAGACATTTCATTACCCAAACTAAGTAATATCAGCGTTGGCGGCTAGTCATCAAGACTAGCACTGATGATGTTACCTAGTTTGGGTAATGAAATGTCTGCAAGTCAGAGACTACCAAGGACCCCTTATTTCAACCCTGAGCTACAAATATTATCTTTTATTGAAACCATTCCCTTTCTTTCCTTAAGCATGCCAGTTTATTAAAATTTATATTTAAAAGTTTTTAAAAATAAGCACAATAGCACAACACAACAATTTAAATAATGTAATCATTAATATAGATTAAAATATGACTTTCGGAGATTCATAACATTTTCTAAGGAAAGACTGCTCTATTTGCACATCAATCATTTTGGTCCATAATGGAATAGATTCCTGTTTCCTTACCTCCAGAATGAACTGGTGCTCCACAGAGGAGAACAACCCCTTGCCCTTCCCGCACAGATACAGTACTTCTTATTTTTGTCTTTAAGTGTTCAATACCTATGTTTTCCCAAAAAGAAAAAAGAGAAATTTTAATAAGGAGGCAGCTACAAAAAGACCTACATTTGGTCCTAATTGATGCATTTCTATTAACTTTCAAATTAATTTTCATAAAAGTATTCATTACAAGAATCCAATTCTCTAATAAAGATTATTATTAGCAAATAAATAATACAAACCAGCTTCTATTACTCATAATCAGTATTTTCAATACGAACATTACAACCTTGTCTTGTCCACAATAACTGTACCAACCCAAGTATCTAACTGATGTTATTCAGCTCATGAGGAAGAGTTTTCTTTACCTTCCTTTTCCTTTCTAGCAGAAGGAAAACAAAGGCACCAAAATTTGTGGGAACTTTTCACAGAGTATCTGAAAGTTGTATTATTGTCAGGCAGCAAGGAAAATTACAATTGTAACTGCTTGCCAATGACTTAAAACATCAGAAAGAACGACAGGATTCATTTGAATGAATGAAGAATGAAGGATTTCTTCTGTTGCTAAAGTAGAAAGAATTGCAAGACATAAAGCTCACCGGGAATTTACTATGACTGCCAGGGAAAGGACGCTTTAAAAGACTTTTAACAAAAAGGCGTGCTAGAGTTGTTTATAATTGTCAATTACAATTCAATTTAAATTTAAAGCTGGCAGAATTTAAAAATGATTGATGTGCAATCATTTAAATAAAAATAATTATATATTTAAACAATGCAGCTAGAAAAAATAGGATCGGATTAAAACTAATACAGGAAAAAATAATAAAAATTAATATATAATTAATAAATTTTCTTAGAAAGAGGAAAGTGTTGCATGCAACAGTTAGACTGGTAAATTTTCATTAGTTTCTAAGAGAACCAAAGATGGCATTCTCTAAATGTGGTCCAAGATTAACCCAACAGCTTTCTATAAACTTGAATCCACTTGTATTTATGCCAAGTCATTCACATATTCAAAATAAGGAAGCTGAATGTGTCAGATGTCTTTTGCATCAAATTAGATACTGATAATCAATAATATTGATTAGGAAGGAATGTCAAAGTAACAATATTCAAGGTAATTTTTAATTTCAAACAGTCCAAAGAGTTATAAGTGTGATCCCCCCCCCCCCCCGTGACACACATTTTTCAATGCACGGAGAAGAGAACTGTCTGCTTGGAGAGGGTTCAGTCTGCACAGCTAACTAGCTGGGAAACGGCTGGTGCCTGTCTTACCATTATATGAAATGACTCTCACTATCTGTGGCTTGCAGTTAACTTTAATATGGAAACTGAAAGAGAAGCTTCTGCATATTTCTTCTTTAGCCTTCTAGTCCAAACCAACTGTTGTCCAAGTGGCCAGATTATTAGATTAGATTAGATTAGATAAGATTAGATAAGATTAGAATTCTTTGTTGGCCAAGTGTGATTGGACACAAAAGGAATTTGTCTTTGGTGCATATGCTCTCAGTGTACATAAAAGAAAAGATACATTCGTCAAGAATCATAAGGTACAACACTTAATGATAGTCATAGGATACAAATAAGCAATCAAATCATACTAGGAAACAATCAATATACTGTAAATCGTAAGGATACAAGCAACAAAGTTACAGTCATATAGTCATTAGTGGGAGGAGATGGGTGATAGGAACAATGAGAAGATTAATGGTAATAGTAATGCACACTTAGTGAATAGTTTGAGGGAATTATTTGTTTAGCAGAGTGATGGTGTTCAGGAAAAAACTGTTCTTGTGTCTAGTTGTCTTGTGGTGCAGTGCTCTATAGCGTCGTTTTGAGGGTAGGAGTTGAAAAAAATTTATATCCAGGATGCAAGGGGTCTGTAAATATTTTCACGGCCCTCTTTTTGACTCGTGCAGTATACAGGTCCTCAATGGAAGGCAGGTTGGCAGTAACTGTTTTTTCTGCAGTTCTGATTATCCTCTGAAGTCTGTGTCTGTCTTGTTGGGTTGTAGAACCGAACCAGACAGTTATAGAGGTGCAGATGACAGACTCAATAATTCCTCTGTAGAACTGTATCAGCAGTCCTTGGGCAGTTTGAGCTTCCTGAGTTGGCGCAGAAAGAACATTCTTTGTTGTGCTTTTTTGATGATGTTTTTGATGTTAGGTAGGTCTTGAGATATGATAGAAGCTAAAAATTTGAAGGTCTCTACTGTTGATACTGTGTTGTCTAGTATTGTAAGAGGTGGTAGAATGGGAGGGTTTCTCCTAAAGTCTACCACCATTTCTACGGTTTTGAGTGTGTTCACATTATCACATGACTACAGGAGTGGTGCAACAGCCAGATCATATCCCTCATTCAGCACTATTGCAACTTCAAATGGTTTCTGAAAAGCTGTTGTTAATCAAGGCTTACCCAAAGAACATACTTTAATTGATAGAAATGTTATTTATTTATTTTATAATCCACCTTTATTTTATATATCTCACAGTGGTACATGTAATACTCACACATCAAATTTCCCCCCACAACATCAACCCTGTAAGATGGGTTGGGCTGAAAGAAAATGACTGGCTCACAGTCTCCCAGTAGCCTTCATATCAAGATAGGAATAAAAGTCACTCCCTTTCTAATCTAATTTCCTAGCTGTCAAGTTACACCTAAACAAAAGAAATCAGTTACTTTCTCTCTTTCATGTGATACTAAGGCATTTCATATAATATCTTAAAATTATGTTATCCTCAAGTCCTTGTTTGGAAATCCAAAAATTCCTTTATTAAAGGGGAGTACAAAATTTGTTCTTATGTGTTATTTTAAAAGTCATTTCATCACATCCTAAAGGAATGCAAGCATATACAGTGTAACAAACACTGTATTTCTAAGTTTAATACTGAACTGTATTTCAGTTCATTTCCCTTAATTTTAGCAATTCTGCATTATTCCTTGTGAAGAGTGCAATCATGAAGAACAGATCCAACATTTACCATTATTCAACTAAAACAGAGATGAATCTATGGACTTTCAAATATTGGCTAGGAAGGCTTGGCTGATGGGATCAGAAGTCTGGATGGATGCATATTACATGCTCCTGCATTTACCGTAAGTCTCAAAACTATCTAGTCAGAAATTTTCAGAAATTTCACAGTAGAGATCTATGCAATATTTTTTTTAATAAAAACCTTAATATTTGGAAATTATCTTTCTAAATACTTAAGAGAGGACCCCTGGTGGTGCAGTGGTTAAGTGCAATATTGCAGAACTCTGGTCATAGCCTGGTGTTCGATCCTGATGGGGATCAGACTTCCATCCTTCCGAGGTCGGTAAAATGAGGACCCAGATTGTTGTGGGAAATATACAAATAATGCTGGATAGTGCTGTAAAGTACTGTGGGTGGTATATAAATCTAAATAATTATGCTATTATGTAAGCATTCTTTATAATAAAAAGAAAAATGGAAATGGAAATAGGGAAAAATGTAAATAGTGTAAAATCTGGAATCCAAATGTGAACTAGAAAGTTGGGGACAAAATTAGAAGAAAAGGTGTTGAGGTAGCTCATTTTCTATCCAGTGTCTTTTCATACAGTAAAATCTAGATGGCTTCTGTACTGGACATTCTCAAATAGTGATTAAGCTAGTGCGACCTACCCAGATGTACATTATACATCCTATTCTGTCTTCAAGTTAATTACAAACAGGTGAAGAATATGACCTATTTCTCCTTAAGAAGATTTGTTCAGAAAGTTGCAAAAGAGCTTAGAGTTTGTGTTTTTGCTTATAATTTTTCTAAAACATAGCTTCACAGGTACAGATGTTCAATGGGATACTCAAAGGACACTTTAAAGTAAATGATCTTTACAACAAAGCATAATGAAAATAATGGCTTGGAGAAAAAAATAGTTATTTTCCAAAGTGTAATTTTATTTTTAATACTAAAAAAAGCAACAACAGATGCCTAGCCAAGCCACTTAACAGCAATAATTGCCATTTCAGTACCTCACCATTCTAAAGGACAATTTGTTGAATGTGGTAGAAGTAGTACTAATCTTTAAAATAATAACACAAATGACATTTTGCTACCGTAATGTAATAGCAAAACTGACATTTTTAAAAAATGTACGCACCTGAAACACAGAGCTTAAATTTCCCTGAACGTTTTTCAGAATCCCTGTGCAATATTTTTTTTTCTGAGAAGTATTTACAGCAATTGTTCTGAAAAAAATAAGGCCTATGAAGAATGGCTACCCTTGTTTCAATTAGGTGTTTCCTAAAGAAGTGACCTAATTCTAATCTAGGTGAGAAGTGACTCCAGTCAAGAAATTCACTTCATTTGTAGGCCTCGTGTCAGTTGCAGAATTTATCGTAACTGAAAGAGTTGGAAATAGCTTCTAGCAACTAAAATTGCTTGATAAATTGCTGAGGGCAAACTGAAGCAATCTAACACTTACCGTATTATCTACAGTATTTGTATAATGCGGTATTTGTATTCAATGAATTACATATTCAGTGAATGAGGTCAGCAAATTTATCTTCCAAAGCTTTAGTTGTGTGTCCCTCATTAAAGTGACAAATCAGTCTATATAGATGTTAGATTGGTGGATTCAGCACAGGAGACCGACTTGACAAACAGCTCTTTATTGCAATAGAAGTACAACCAGCAAAGCACATTCAGAGAGGCCTCCTATTTATAGGAGCTGACAGTAACAATTGTAACTAAACCATTTTGAAATAACCAATGAGGGTCCAGCATGTTCTCTTCAGTATTGCTGGACCTGAGTGAAAACTTCCAGCTCTAGTCAGAACATAACATCCCTCCCCCTCTAGATGAAATCGTCCGACATACGAAATCGCGAAGGTAGGCGGGGCGTCTACGCTCCCGTTCAGACCTGTGTACTTCAGTCGGGGGAACTACAGCAGCCTGGTCTGACTTAGCCGCTTCGTTCCTGGGGGCTGTGTCATGCATCTCTTGAGCTGGAGTGCTCTTGGGTTCTTCCGCCTCAGGGCCTAACTCGACAGGGGGACTCTGTTGGCCTGCCGTCTCGCACTCCAAAGCCTCCGAGACATCTGGACGTGGTTTAGCTAGGAAAGGAATGCACGGTGTTACGTTTCCAGAACCCGAGGGGTCTTCCTGTACCCTCTATCTTAATTGGTCTATGTGTCTCTTCCATAAGCGGCTGTCTTGTAACCGGACTGCATAAGACACGGGTCCCAAAATTGTCTCGACCACCCCTGGCAGCCATAAAGGCCCCTCGGCGTAGTTGCGAGCAAACACCCTGTCCTCTGTGGAAAAGACCCTGGTTTTCTTTGTCCCTTCTGTCTTGGTTTTTACTACATAGTCAGGGTGTAACCGGTCCAGGAGTGACCGGAGTCTGCGGCCCATTAAAAGCTCCGCTGGGCTGCGTCCCGTAGTGGCACTTGGGGTTATGTGTTGAGTTATGAGGAATTTGTCTATTCTTTCCTGCCAATCTCCAGGTCCCAATCTAGCTAACCCCTCTTTGGCCGATCGCACGAAGCGTTCCGCCAGGCCGTTCGTCGCAGGATGCAATGGGGCGGACAACGCATGGCGGATTCCCTGACTAGCCAGATAGCCCTCAAAAGTTGTGGCCGTGAATTGCGGGCCGTTGTCCGTTACCAATGTGTCCGGAATGCCATGGGTAGCAAATAGACGCCGGAAGATCTTAATAACAGACTCCGCAGTGGTCGACCGCATAGGGAAGATTTCGAGCCACTTGGAATAAGCGTCTACAATTATCAGGAACATTTGCCCATGGAATGGACCTGCAAAATCGGCATGAAGCCGTGACCATGGATTTTTTGGAAGGTCCCAGTCATGCACCGGTGCTTTGGGAGGTGCCGGTCTGGATTCCTGACAAGGCAGGCATTTGTTTACCCATTCTTGAACCTCCTCATCCATCTTTGGCCACCAGACATAACCCCTAGCTAAAGCCTTTATTCGCACAATTCCCGGATGACCCTCGTGCAAGGTTCGTAGTACATCAGTGCGCAATTTGGCGGGAATGACCACCCGGTCCCCCCACAAGAGGCACCCCCCTTGCTCCGACAGTTCGTGCTGTCTAAGCTCATACGGTTTGAACTCGGGCCTGACTGGGCCTCTCGGCCACCCCCTCCACACCCAGTTAAGGACAGTCCGGAGAGTGGAGTCTCTGGCCGAGTGCCTGGCCACCTCAGCCGAGGTGACTAACCCTGAGTCTGCTAGGTCAATCAACAGTATTGGGGCCTCTGGAGCTATGTCTGACAGTATCTCGGGCAATGGGCACCTGCTTAATGCGTCCGCGTTCCCCATGTTTTTCCCGGGCCTGTGAACCAACTGATACGAGTATGCCGACAAGAAGATGGCCCAACGAGCAAAACGGGGGGACAAAGCAGCTGGAGTGGGGCGATTCCCCGCTATCAGCCCCAACAGAGGCTTGTGGTCTGTGACCAGGGTGAAGTCTCTACCGAACAAATACTCGTGGAACTTCTTAACCCCTGCTACTAGGGCCAAAGCTTCCCTATTTAGCTGATCATAATTTCTTTCGGCGCTAGACAAGGTGCGTGAGTAATACGCTATCGGCGCCTCGAGGCCATTCGGAAGTCGATGGCTCAGAACAGCCCCAACCCCTACTGGGGAAGCATCGCAAGCAAGGACCACTGGCAAAGTGGAATTGTATTGGATCAGGAAGCTGTTGTTGGTTAACAACCCCTTAACTGCGCTAAACGCGGCAGCCTCCCTATGGCCCCATACCCAGGGAGTGTTTTTCGCTAGCAGCCTGTGCAGGGGCTCTGCGACCGTTGCCTTATCACGTAGGAATAGGCTGTAAAAGTTAAGAAGACCCAAGAAAGCCTGTAACTCTGCCTGATTTCTGGGTGCCGGGGCCTCCTGGATGGCCTTCAGTTTACTTTCTGTGGGGTGGATACCACTCCCGTCTATTCTATACCCCAGGAATTCCACTTCAGGGACTCCCAAGACACACTTGCTGCGTTTCGCTTTCAGCCCGGCAGCTCGTAATTTCTCAAGGACCATTGTAACCCGACGGCGAAGCTGGCCTATGTCATTAGCCGAAATGAGAACATCGTCAAAGTACGGCACAACCCCGGGGATATTCTGCAACAGACGTTCCATTACACTCTGGAACAACCCCGGGGCCACGCTAACCCCAAATTGCAATCTGTGGCATTTAAATGCCCCCCTGTGGGTCACAATGGTCTGAGCTTCTGCTGTGGGGCCATCTACAGGTAACTGCTGATACGCTTGTGCCAGGTCTAATTTAGCAAACAGGCGTCCGGACCCCAACGAGTGCAGCAATTGGTGCACGATTGGCACAGGATAGGCACTCTGCTGCAACGCCTTGTTCACCGTGCACTTGTAGTCAGCACATATCCTGATGCTACCGTCTCCTTTAATTGGCGTGACAATCGGGGTTTCCCACCGGGCATGATCCACAGGTTCGAGTACCCCCTGCTTGATCAATTTATCAAGTTCAATGTCAATCTTTTCCCTCAAGGGCAGGGGAACCCGGCAGGGCTTCAAGCGGATTGGGGCAACATTAGGGTCCAGGCTAAAAGAGATTGGGGTCCCCACATACTTGCCCAACCCTTCGCTGAATACATCACGGAATTCGTCAAACAGGTCGTCTAATTTCTCTGTCCTGACAGCGTTAACTCCGGAGACCTCCAGCCCAAGGGCTTCGAACCAGCTCAGTCCAAGAAGGCTCGGAAGGTCACCGTCCACAACGATGAGCTGTAACGGTCCGGAAAAGTGTTTAAATTGGACCTTGACACTGGCTTGACCGCGAACCGGAATCCTGTTCCCTTGGTAGTCCGACAGGCGGAACCCGGTGTTTCGTATGCGGTCAGTGGAGAACCCGGGCACGGCTTTCTTGAGATTTTTCCAGGCGATGATAGACACAGCCGAGCCCGTATCTAGTTCCATTTCAAACGGCACACCCTCGACAACGACGGACATCATGATTTTCTTCCCTCCCAGGGAACGGGCACTGTCGACATGCGAATCATAGGCAGCCGGCAACGGCCTGGAATATCTTTGGTGTCGTTTTGAATCTTCGCGCCAAGCCCTCGGTGACGGTTCAGCCCGTGAAGGCGCAGGCGCATGCGCAGTCGAATTTGGCAGTGTGGCGCGGCAAACTTTAGCCAAATGTCCACGTCGCTCACACCGTTGGCATGTCACGCCACGATACTTGCAGGAAAATCTTGGGTGCCGTCCCCCGCAGCTAGCACACCCCCGGAAAGGCTCGCTGGGCGGTTGCGGGTGGGGCGGGCGACGCAGTTCAGTCCTGTAAACCTCGTCATCGCTGCTAACATCGTCGTCCAGCGTCCCCATGTGGACGGACGGCTGAGTTAGCGGTGCCGTTTTCGCCTCTTTTCTGGACGGGGCAGCACGGTGGAGTGATTCAGCCGCGTTGGTGGACGATTCAGCAGCCCTGGCCTCATCCAGTGCAGCCGCCAAAGTAAGTTTAGGCCGAGCTAGCAAACGGCGCTGCAGGCGGAGGTCCAAAACCCCGCAGATCAACTGGTCCAGCATGATATCGTCTAGGTCACTAAATTCGCAGTGACCAGACGCCTTATGGAGAGCAGCAACGTACTGGTTGATAGTCTCTCCTTCCCGCTGCATGCGCTGACGGAATTCATATCGACGTACGACTTTAGAAGGAGTCGGTGCATAGTGGGTCTTAAGCGACTCCTTAAGCGTGTCCCACTGCACTGTGTTAATCGGCGCTGGGGCAGACAGGGCCTCTGCAGTATCAAAAACTTCTGGCCCACAGTGACTTAAAAATAAAGCTCTTTTCCGATTGTCTGCCAGGCTTAGTAAGTCATTTGCTTCCAGGAAGCACTCAAAACGCCTCATATATGACTCCCACTTCTCTTGGGCCGGGTCGAATGGGGGCGGTGGGTGAAACGCTGACATGATATGAGATAAGTAGTAGGCGAAGAATGAGTCGCCTGACTGGTTGTAAAGCCCGTGGGGCTTGTCGTTGTTCTCCTGCTCCCGATTTCCTCGTCGCCACTGTTAGATTGGTGGATTCAGCACAGGAGACCGACTTGACAAACAGCTCTTTATTGCAATAGAAGTACAACCAGCAAAGCACATTCAGAGAGGCCTCCTATTTATAGGAGCTGACAGTAACAATTGTAACTAAACCATTTTGAAATAACCAATGAGGGTCCAGCATGTTCTCTTCAGTATTGCTGGACCTGAGTGAAAACTTCCAGCTCTAGTCAGAACATAACAATAGAGAAAGGCATGAAGATGTTTATATCCATGCTGTACCCTTAAACTGTTCCTATCTTGTGTTCTTTCTGGCTTCACACCACAATATTTTAGGAAAACCCACTTCAGACAATCGTTTAACCTGGACTAAAGGCTACCATAGCTTCCTACTAGATAATTCCATGCTTTTGAACTCCTTCCAACTTTCAAATCACTTTCCTTCCTGTTTGTGAAACTTACACACATACAACATATAAATTAAAGTTATATATACAAAGTAAAATAACCAAAACACATATATATCCTAGTACACTGGGGTGAAATTTAAAAACCCTTTCTTGCTGCCCTATTGGTCTCTAAAGTTGTCTAGAGTTACTTTTAACAGTTGTTGTGTAATAGACAGTAATTACAACCCTTGGCTGTTGCTGGCTCAAAACCTAGCACACTACTTTTCTTTCTCTAAGTTCCTTATTTGCACAGATTAGTAAATCAAGTAGTGGCTTAAGATATGGCAGCCTTTAGTCCAGGTTAAACGTTTGTCTGAAGAGGATTTTCCTACGCTATTGTGGCTTGTTTTATCATTTTTCTAGTCACCTGAGGTAAGAGAAAAAAGTAGACACACTGCAGTCACTTTGAATAGTGAGATGGGCTGCATATTAAATAAATAAAATCAGAAAGAGATTACAGAAGCAAGAAATAGCATTTTTTTGAAAGCAGAGCAGAAAAGCACACCTGGAGAGTGTTTTTGCGGTGAGTGAAGAAGTGAATGAATTGTCTATTTCTGCTATTCCAAAATGACTAATAGTCCCTACTGACAACAGGGTAACCTGGCAGGGTAGATAAGCCCATACAGATGTGCTCATTAGTTTACAAAGGATTTAACAACAGAAGCAACTAAAATCCAGATTGGTTTGATGACTACAGGAAGAATGATCTGTATGCACAGCCAGCTTTGTTAAAGCTAGATGAACACAACTTAAAACCAAACACCATCCAATACTAATGATCTCTGGCTCAGCAGTGTTCCTGAAAATCATTCTGTGTAAATATTGTGAAGCCAGTGTTATTTACAGTAACATTCTTAACCTATTCCTCATTATAGACAAAAGGTAAAGCTTGTAATCTTGCTTCTATTATAAATGTATCAGTGCATCATGTAGGGATGTTTACCATAACACTTATTATAATGAATTTCCTTATAATCTAAATTCTATACACTCATAAAAATAATACATGTTCCTTCAGGCCTATAATTTAATGGGTTGGCAAAAGATAACAAAATATAACAAATACAAAAAGTTATAAAATGGTGTATGCATTTCAACACACATACATACAAAAAAGTAAGTGTGTTTTACACAGGATTTAATTGAGAAGTTTTAGAAATAAAGTTTATTAGGAATCAAAGTATTTCAAAGAAAGGAACAGAAAAGGGGGAAAAAAGTTTTGTATGTAAAAGAGGAAACCATTCTACATTTAATAAAAAGTGAAAAACCTATTGTTTGATGTGGGTCTTTTAAAAAGAAAAACTTTCTTTAGCTGTTTTATTGAATAATTGTCCTATTGCAGGAAGCATGATGCAAATAGTATTTATTGCATGCTCTCTAGACCAGGGCTGTCAAACTTGCGGCCTGCGGGCCGGATGTGTCACGCGCTGGCCATGCCCACGTCCGGTTTAGCAAAGGGGAAAAAAGTCCCAATACATCACGTGACACACGAGTTTGACACCCCTGCTCTAGAGCAGTGTTTCCCAACCTTGGCAACTTGAAGATATCTGGACTTCAACTCCCAGAATTCCCCAGCCAGCATTCGCTGGCTGGGGAATTCTGGGAGTTGAAGTCCAGATATCTTCAAGTTGCCAAGGTTGGGAAACACTGCTCTAGAGACCATGCAATAAATTACTAGGTGAATCATGCTTCCCACAATCTACTTCAATTACATACTCAAGATCTGTATTCCATAACCAACTGAATCATACATATGTTTTAATCTTACTTTAAAACAATAACCATTTGGTTAATTTATTAACAATACTAAATCAAATTATTATAGTTGATTACAACATAGTTAACAATAAATCATTTCATAACCATATTATGGCAAGACAATTTATGCCGCTCTGCTCAGAAGTGAAACTAATTAAAAGTATCTTTGAAAGTAAGTTAAGAACTCATAGGGAAATACTGTATGATGGGTAAATATTGATTTCTGTATATTTTGTTCAACAAACTGCTTACAAATATAATGATTTCTTAATCTAGTCATAGATGTAATTGTACAATTCAGTGGTATCTGCATGTTCAAAAGTAACAAGACTTACATTGCAACAAACCATCGGCAATCTTGCCAATTTTGAACTTTTTTTCCTTCAAGTTCCTTTATACAATGTTTAAGAGGTTATTAACACTGAATAAAGTAAAACTAAAGAACAAAATGCTATTAAAACAGGAAAGATTAATTCAACACAGGCTGTATACTTTATACCCGTGATGGCGAACCTATGGCACACGTGCCACAGGTGGCACGCGGAGCCATATCTGTGAGCATGCTCAGTTCCAGTGCACATGTGTGCACTGGCCAGCTGATTTTCGGCCATGGGGAAGGCCATTTTCGCCCTCCGGAGGCTTCAGGCGGCTTTCCTGAAGCCTCTGGAGGGTGAAAAATGGCCCAACGGGCAAACAGGAAGTCAGTTTTTCCGAACATCTTGTTTGCCTGTTAGGCCATTTTTCACCCTCCGGAGGCTTCAGGGAAGCCTGAGGGTGAAAAATGGCCCAACGGGGGGTGGGGTGGGGTGGGGCGCATGCGTGGGGATGCGCGCATGTGCAGTGTGGTGCAAATGGGGGGTTGTGTGCACTCCCATTTTTGGCACGCAAGAAGAAAAAGGTTCGCCATCACTGCTTTATACCATTTCTACAAGAGCTACATATTACTGGTAGAGGAATGGCAAATGAAGATAATATCTGTGAGACGTAAGAATCAGATCAAAGGAATAATATTGTTGCTTTATATTTGCTGAGAGATTTCCATCTGTTTTTTCAGATTTTTCCTCACCTCATAATATAATGGGCAATATAAAATGCTGCAAATCCAGAATCAGAGAATAACCACGAGGCCCAATTCTTTATTCAACGATAAGTTGCTAATATCTACTCTTGATATTGCTGTGGGTATAATTTATAATTTAAAACTGTAAAAAGCTTTACAATTCTTTGTCTAATTTCAACCTGACAACCTGCCATATCAAACTGAGAACCTAGCTATCATTATATTTCATCATTGTATTTTACACCTCTACTGTCCAAGTTTTAAATCAACTCCCACAGTTCCTTAGTATCCAGAGGTATATATCCAACATTGAGAATATATGCTTATTTTAAAATGTATCCTGATCATACAATGCAGGTTTCCAATTACTTTTTTGGACTGACAGCACAAAAGCAAATTCTGAAATACTATGAAATAGTTTAAGGTAGTAAGTACTTGCAATTGCATAGCCACAATTTCCTGGAATATCTTTCCTCAAATGAGAAAAGGATAATTATCAATAATTATCAATTTTGCAATTCACTGCAAGCAAATTTATGGTTATTGTTAGGAATATAAAATTGTGTATAGTTAAGTAAAGGCGCAAAATGTTAGATTATATAACAAAAGGACATAACAATGCAATATCAGCACAATAAACCTGGTGATTCACTAAAAGAACAGGATTTTATAGAAAGAAATATTTGTTCTCCATTGTAATTATGAACAGCAATTAAACTAAATGGATTTAACAACACTCCAATTGGTTTCAAAGATATCTAGATTAGAAGTATTTTGCATTTAAAGTAAAATTTTACTTAAATTGACTGAAAAGTTTAAAAAGCTATTAGAGATAATGAGGAAATAATTCAACAGTATCCCAAACCAAGGAGTATAGTAATAGCTGTTGTATTAACTAATAAAGACCATAAAAATATCTAGAGTGGATTAAAACAAAAAGAGGAAGAACAAAATCAAATTTGTGGTGTGGCAGTGAAATTTAAAAAGTAGTACTAACCGGAGGGCTTAAATCAAGTGAATAACAAACCCAGAGAGAAATCAACTACTGCTATTGAGGTCTAGAAAGACTGATAAAGAAAGAACATCACAGCTGACAATACTAAAGTACATTAACATTAACAATGCATCTGACATAATTAAAAATCAAGTGAAATCTGCTGCTTTGAAAACAGTTCTTTCTACTGATAAAAAAAGTTAAACTTTTTGTACTTTCATTCTACAAGCAGAAAATATTTTGGGATCTGATATAATGAAGTCAGGAAAAAATACATGATAAATGAGTATTATTGAAGAAGTGATCTTCACAAAAGAAAAGCCCACAGAATTTCTATTTTTATTGCTTGGTTCGGACACACACACACACACACTCTGCTGTAGCTAATAGAAAACTACAAATATTGCATTCTTCGGATTTATTGGGCCAAACATAAATACAAACGCCCATTGAAGTGATACAGTGATTTTCAATTTTGCCAAATAAATTGTTCTATAAATATAAATCATTGTCTTCACTACCATCTGTTTTCCGCTTGGTGTTGCCCCAATAACTTGAGTGATAATTTTCAGTCCATGTGGAAAAAGTCTGCAAGAACTAAAATCTCATCCTTGGGCTTCTGTCAAGATCTTCTACTCAGCACGGGATAACAACAGACCAAAGCGTTCAATAAGCAGCAGACAGAGTGCCAATTCAACCTACCTAGGGTCCTTTATTGCCAGTAAACCCAAAAGATATAGGGCTGTCTCCCTATGGCATACTTGAGCCACTGGAGGGCCTTTACTCTGGCACATGTCTTTTGCTCTTCTCAGCTGCCTCCTGAAGGCCAATACAGGAAAATTCCCAACTGGGAGAGACAATGGACCTATGACTCTGGACACACAGAAATAAAGAACGTGCACTTCTCTAGTGCCTGTATTACCAACACATTTGTACTAGCCTCATCTCACGATTGTTGCATAAATATCCAGGACACACAAGTTAATTTTACACCTTTCTGCTACTTTATTTATTTTATTTATTTTATTTAGTGTTCTTCTATGCCGCCCTACTCCTTGGGGACTCAGGGCGGCGTACAACATTTTAAGGAACAACTAAACAATAAAATTATTAAAAACAATTTAAAAAGAGTTTTAAAAAGACATACAAAACCATGCATACATGGGGGAAAGTTGTCTCAAAATCACCCCGCCTGCAGGAAAAGCCATGTCTTAATGGCTTTTCGGAAGGCCAGCAAGGTGGGGATAATTCGGATCTCTGGGAATAGCTGGTTCCAGAGAACAGGGGCCCCTACAGAGAAGGCCCTCCCCCTAGGTCTTGCCAGTCAGCATTGTTTGGCTGACGGGACCTGGAGGAGACCCACTCTGTGGGGGGGGGGGTCGAAGGGAAGTATGAGGTAGGATGCGGTCCCAGAGGTAACCTGGTCCTAAGCCATGTACGGCTTTAAAGATGATGATCAACACCTTGAATTGCTTGGAGACCAATGGGCAGCCAATGCAGCTGGTGGAGTATAGGTGTTACGTGGGTGTATCTTGAGACACCCACCACATCACGCGCAGCCGCATTTTGCACCAACTAAAGTCTCGAACTTTCAGATACTAACATGCATTGTTGCAATTATTTGCCATGTAATTCCTTAATAAACATGGGGGGGGGGATGCTTAACGGAAGTATCCCAGAGTCCTGATTACATTCAGCTGGTTGTGTTTTCTGTATGCTTGGTTTTTCTTTTTGGGGGGAGGTAGTGTTTTTTCCCCTTTTTTGACTCTTTGTCCCTTTCTACTTCAGTATGCTCAGCTAACTAGGATGCATTTCTCATTAGTCCTATATAATAACACTATTATGGTCCCACCATATACACTGCGTATAGAACTTCTGAATACAATTTAAGGTGCTATTACTGCCTACAAAGCCTATGAAGTTCAGAGCTGGGAATCTTCAAAACAACCTATTCTGTATAGATTATGCCTGCCCAATCCAAGGACGATATGAAGGACAGCTGAAGGTCCCAACTTACTGATAGATGTGACAGGGGTCATTCTCTATGAAGGTATCATGCTGTGTGGAGTCCTCCTATTAGCGCTTGAAGATTTTGTGTTTACCCTAGATTAGCATTACAGATGCCTTGCTGAAAGGCATGTCATTCTTATTCCCTTGATCTTGCCAGCTGCATGGAACTTGACAGGCATTCCCTTTCTTGGAACAGCCTGAACCCCAATGGCAAGGGATGCTCCTCACTCTCGGTCTTCTGCAAGCTCTTAAAAAAATGCAGAAGGCTCTTGGGACTTGAGTAATGTAGAGTTCCCAGTCCTAGGAATCTTATATTATTTTTTTCCAAATCATTAAATTCTGTACTTCTTTTACCGGCTATTATTGTAGTTTGCTGCCTTTACTACACTAGCTGCAGCTGTTCATGCCTTGAATCACTTTAAATGAAGCAATTTGTAGATTAAATTAATGAAAGTATACACTTTTATGCTGTAAATAGAAGCCCACAAATTGCTTACTAATTCAAAGATTTGTTTTCTAATCAAGTTCTGCTATTGTTTCCATAGAACAGTGCATATCTAAAAAGTAAAGTATGCAGAATATTTTTAAATGCAGTTCTTAGCTAAAAAAGAAAGGATGATATTGATTGATGATGATGATTTCTTTTGACATGGTGGGTATCTTCTTTACAAAACAGATTTTCAGGTAACCAAATAAATATAGCTTGTAAGAAAATGTCAGAACATTTTCCTTTAAACAAAAATACCTCTTAATTATCTACAGTACTTCTTTTTGACCCTAAATATAAATATAAATATAAATATAAATATATGCAAGAAAAAAAGCACACTATAAATATAAATATAAAAATATCAATATCAATATCAATTAAGAAAAAAGCACACACTATCAATTTTAGGTAAAGCCATATATTAACAAAGGATTAATAATGTTCAGATTCTAAATACACATTTTCCCCATTCCAGGGAAATATTTCTTTCTATGGCTAAGGTGGAAAAATATTCTAAAGTGCCTGGGATAAAAACAGTAAGAGAGAAGCAGCCCTGGGCATCAATCATAAGGTAGCATTTCCCAGACACAAGCTCTGGGAACAACTTTTAACCTCCTTATTGGTGCAGGAAGAGGGAGAATATTCACCAAACATGTAAATAAAGCAGTAATTAATCCTGGTCAGTAGATGTCAGAAAGGGTAGTTTGGGGATGGATGGATCAATAATTTCAAAGTGAAGGATAGCCTATTACATTTTACAGTGACTGGTTTGATTGATAAATCTCTTTGATTTCATGTAAACACTAGCTTTAATGGCAAAGATTTGTGTTTACACGCCACAAATAACTGCTTAAGTTTTTATTTTGATTTTTAAACATGTTTCAGGTTCAATTAGCTCTGATGGAAGTAACCAAAGGAACTAAAATTAATTATTAGATGCAAGTTCACCACAGAAGAGGAGCGTATATTACTAATTAAAATCTCAATGCACTGTTCATTTCATTGCATAAACAATCAAATAAACCATATTTCTAATTTTTAGGAGTACATTTATTCTAACTCAGATATCACTGCACTCCTATACATATCTATTCAAAAATCCATTCAGTTCAATGAGCATTGCATAATAGCAAAAGCTAAATGCTGAGAAAAATACTTAAGGGTATACAAATGTTATCATAATTTATATATATTTTTATTAAATAATTTCACCTTATTTCTGAAAACTGATCCTGAATCAATATGAATCTAACAATATAGCCCATATATAAATACATCCAGATCTTATCAGATATGCCAAAAAAAAACCACTACCAAAAATGGAACAGAAACTGAAAGTTCAAATATTTATTTATTTTCTTTCTGTTTAAATTTGTTTTCCTTTCTCAAATACTGATTTTTTTTCTCTTTTGAAAGAACATTTGCTCCATTTATATGCCATGCTAAGCATTTGTAATCCATAATCAAGCCAAAAAATTGTTGAATCGATATCCATATCTTCCCATTCAGTCTACTTTGAATCTGTTGGAGTTTTGATATAGTTTCTTCTGATACTTCCATTTGTGTATTTGCCAATTCTTTGAATTATTTCCAGAAATATTCTCACCTTCTGGACAGAATTAAGTTTAAACTGTGCTTGAAATCACTTCTTCCAGTTTTTCCTGCCAAAATGGGATATTTTGTAAAAATAACTCTTTTCTCTTACGTAAAATTCTGGTGGAAATTTCTTTAAGAACAATTATATCTATAATATCAATCTTCAGTCTTATATTAAAATACTGCTTCAAAACCTGACCCCTTCCTGACAAAGTGCACCAAAACATCCCTTAGAACATTTCTTGTTCTCACAAGAACAAGTTTATTTCTTAAACTTCATCAATTTCTGTCTTTATGTCTTCCTCTTCTCAGTCCAAAAAGTTTGCCAAGACTTTAATAACTTTTTCTCTGATATCGCTACAAGAATCATCTGGGATTGTTCCAAATCTCAAATAAAATTGCATCTCTGTCAAATTCAAGACAGCCAGATTATCTACTTCTAGTTTCCAATTCTCTGTCAATAACTTCTATCTTATTCTATCCCAAAGAGTCCTTTGGGAGTTGGGTGGCATACAAATCCAATAAAATAAATAAATAAATAAATTATTCTCCAAAATTTTCACTTTGTCATTAATTACCTTTTCAAGAAAAAATTTGGAGAATCTACACTCAAAATACGATAGAACTTACATTTGTCTCTAAATAACTTCATTAATTATCCATTATTATAGGATAACCAGGGGTGGGTTCCTCCCGGTTCGCCCGAAATGGTAGCGACTTGCTGGTGATGTCACAATGATGTCACCGACCCGGTTCGGTCGGTGCCAATCCGTAGGCGCTGCCATCTTTTTTTAAAAAAATTAAATTTATTTTTTATTTTTATTTTTCTTCTGAGCATGCGCAGAAGCTGAGTTTCTGGCACTGTGCATGTGGTCGCCATCTTGTTTTTGGCTTTTTTTTTCAGTTTTTCCAGTTTTTTTATTTTTTTCCTTCTGAGCATGAACAGAAGCAGAGTTTCCGGCACTGTGCATGCAGTCGCCATCTTGGTTTTGGCTTTTGGGGGAAGATTTTTTGGCACTGTGCATGTGCACACACACCCACGAGGCGCACCCACGCGGCATGGGAGGAAGCAAACCTGCAGCTAGGTAAGTTAGAACCCACCCCGATGATAACTCAATATCAGCAAAAATAGTTCCCTAATATTAGTGACTTTTTCTTTTTCACCTGGGGTTTTATGTCTGAAAGATACAGAACTATTATGTAGGCTTATTACATAACTTGGAAGGGAAAATCTCCCCCAACCACTTTGGCCCACCAAAATGGAAATGCTTTCATATATGACTTTGTTTTTCCTTTGATTTTGATGGGCAATTGCATAGCTTACAATATTAGAATCAAAGTTCCATTCTCTAAGCATGATGAAATTAATTTTTTTATTTACTACTATTTAGATATTCATTTAATTTCAAAACTACCAGAGAGCATGCCTATTCAATCGGTGCACCTTAAAACTCTCCTGACATATATGGAGTTTTCCCAGTGGATGGTTCTGTTTAGGTATTAATAATTTTGTTGGAATAGGAAGGCAGCAGTGTACTTGGATAGAACTGTACCTTAATCGTCTCTCCCAGCTTAATGACCCTTGGAGACTGTTGGTATTCTGAGGTGCTTCTGGGAATAAAATGAACTAAGAGTTGCCTAGAATACCACTAGTATATAACAAGTATGAACCTGATCAAATACAGGTAATAGTCTAGAAATGGGCATGTATCATGGTGATAAGAGTGGCAAGATGTCAGTACTTCTCCGCTATTATTGCACTTGCACACTGCTATCCAGTGACCCCTTGCTAAGACATCTGTACCAATTGAGTATGAATGGGCAGGAATATTATTGAAGCAACCATTGGGGGGGATCTAAGTGTGCAAGAGTTAAAGGCTTCTAGAGGAAATGGTGAGGGTCCTTCTTGCAATATGATCTGAGATGAGTTTGATCCTATGAATTCTGAGAAAGAGGACAGGATCCTCTGCAGAATCTGTTTAAGCATCTCCTGATTATGAAAGTCTTGTCCTTCCGGTCTGGAAAGTCTTTAAGAAAGAAGAGAGACCTGGGCCAGAGCAGTGTTGAATATGTAATTGAAAGTGGTTGGGCTGCAACTGTAGAGGACTATGGAGGAAACATGCTGTCTAGATCAGTTTCAGGTGCAAGTTCAGCCTTCAATGGCAGAGGCACTGACAGTATTGATAGATTATCTCTGGGAAGCCCAAGATGGGGTAGTGAGATCTTCCTGATCTTATTTGATTTCTCAGTGGCCTTGATGGAATTGATCATGGTATCTGTGTCACCCATCTATGAGGCTTAAAAGCGTGAGCGCATTAAATTGGAACAATTTTCTGAAAGATATTTCCAGTTGGAAGGGGCAGAGACTTAGCTCCAAGCCCCTTAACTATGGTACAATGCTTAACCTTCTCTTCATCCAATTCAAGATCTAATGAAATCACGAATGGAAAGTTATCCACTGACAAGTGAGTACATTAATGATATTCAATTGTACATCTTGACATCTAGCTGAATAGGTTATGCTCCTAAAAATTAAATTGCTAGACATCACTCTTAAGTAATGGGTTATTGATAAGCATCTTGATTATCTTTGGAACTTCATTTTCTCAGAGTATCTACTCATCTGATTTAAAAAAAAGATGGACAGGGCTCACTACATGTCCTCTCATTTAGTGTGTGTCACTTTTTGGGGCCACATAAGCATACTTCTTCAGTCATTACTTACCTTTTCTGGAATATTACTCTCCTTGAAATGATAGTTGAAAACTAATTATTTCAGAAGGCCAAAGGGATTGGACTCTTGAGTTATAACACCGGGTCTTCTATTAGTATTGTTAATGCTTTTATTTGTGATTACAAATTTCATACTAACATTATGTGGGTATTTTTTAAGTTAATTGTATATTTTAATTCCCTATTATATATTTAGGAAAAGCCTATAAATTATATACATTAATAAATAAATATTTAGAAATAAGTAGTATAAAAGTGCAGCTTCAGTCATGCTCTTGACCCACATGAAGGATAAAACATGAAAGTTGCTATAATTGAGAGTGGAATGAAAACAGGGAAGTGATGGCTAAGATAATCTGTCACTGTTGCTATATTAAAATTCCTTGGTCATCTTTCTTTTGGCAATTATGGTTGAGGCTTAATTTGTATCATTTTCAAATAAAAAATTAAAAATGTAAATTCTATGCATTCATCTCCTGAGGGCTGTTTCTGTTTGCCTTCCTTTCAGAAGTGTCGACAAAAGTAGTTAATTAAAAAGCACGTTATAAAAGAAATGAATAGCTTTTGATTTTCAAAGGAAGCATGGCATTTCTTCATACATTTTAAAGATTGATGCTTTGCATATAGTAAAAAAAAACGGTATTAAAACTTTCCAAAGGGGTCTTTCATAGTTTAATCTCTAAGCACATTTTTCATGCATATAATGAGAGAAAGTTAATATATTTACTTATTTTATAAAACTCCAATATAAAAGTTAAATCTTAAAATAGAATATCTATTTTATGATGTTTTGTTTTGTTTTTTTAAAAAACCACATCTTTATGTGACTGTATTATGGACAACGTAAACTTATAATGTATATGATGACTTTGACTTAAAACAGCATCTACATATATGTTATCAATAATATGTATGGGTGTTGAGGAAATAACTAATCAAATTTAAATATGATATGCTATTGGTATTGAATATGCATTTTGATAGAAATAAGATTCAATAACTTTTTTTTTATTTCCCCAAAGGAAACTAAAGAAAATAATCATGTCACTTCTAGCATTCTATATTCTAGTGAGCTAAATAATTGGGCCATAAGCAATAATTTTCACGTGTTACTGTCCAATTATGTTTTAAAGCTACTAAATTAATGACTTTCATCAGACTTGCTGAATTATATTTTCAGTGTAGAGATCCACAAACTATGACAATTCTCATATATTATTTTCCCTAGTAAAAGTAACTTCCATTGTCTCTTCCTTTCAAATGAGTTAATGCAACATTCAGGTTGTCATAGTTTAGCAATCATAATAGGGACTTGCAATTTGGTTATTAAGTGAAATGGATGCTAAAGAAACCATGATCTAACCTCAGCTTTCCTTTGCTTTACAAATTTAGATTGCAAAAGTTACTTTTTCTCTAACTGCAAATAGTCTCTAAAAGAGGCAGTCATTAAAGTATCTAGCCTTCTTTCTTTACACAATGAAAACAGGACATAGCAAAGGTTCTGCCTAAGTCTAAGGAGTCATAAAGAAAGGTTTTCCTTGCTCAGAAATGAGCCCAGCTGGGCTTCAGTTTATTTATTTTATTTATTATATTAATTTTGAAGCCACACAATTACACAAAAATCTGACCAATAAAAAAATAAAAGAAAACAATGTTAAGAAAAAGAAAAACAGCTAACTAAAAGCCAAACCCAAAAAGACCAATAAGCAAATGCAAAATACAAAACAAAGCAAACAAACAGGGCTCAACCATGATCCTAAACCAAGTCCTAAGAGAATATCCAGGTGTGCAGAAACTCCTAGAAGTTTCTGCAAATCTGGATATGCAGACGTTTGCAGAAAGTCAACAAGATGGAATCAGTGTTATTTCGCAGAACAGGAGTCATCACAGGCAAGGCTTGTTTTCTAGGTCAACAAGATGACTCTGCTTAATTGATAGGGCCTATGGGTGCCCACTCCAACTCATCTGACTAGATAAGCAGAAACATGTGGAAATAGGTAGCCTCCCAAGAAACCAAAAAGCTTTGAATTGCACCAAAAAGTCAACTGACAACCAGTGCAGTTTGCAAAGCAGAGGAGATATGTGAGAATACCATGAGACACTCATCACTGCCCAGGCTGATGCATTCTGCAACAGCTTCTGAGTGGTCTTAAAAGGCAACCCCATGTAATTGCATCACAATGATACAATCAAGAGGGGACCATGGCATGGATAACAAGTTCAAAAGCCTCTCAGTCGTGAAATGGGCACAACTTGCCCAAAAGGGAAACCTGAGCAAAATTCTTGGTCAGTGCTACCTGTTTTTTTTTTTTTTTTTGAGCAGGAACTGAGAGTCCAACTGGGAATTCAACAAGAGCTCCAGATTGCATACTAGTTTCAAATGTTGAAGTGCAATTTCATTAAAGATTAAACATACAAAGTCCTGACTTCTACACAGGTTTCTCATGACGACAGTGAGAAGTTCGGAGACTGCCATTTTTCTGAGCACACTTCAGTTTAATGTGAGTAACACAAAGGTTTTTCTATAATCAACAAAACACATGGTGACTATTTTTTGGTATTCTTGGGAGTTTCTTGGTTACCCAATGTATATTAACATCAATGTCTCAAGTTCCTCAGCTTTTTTCTAAACCCAATTTGAATATCTGGGATCACTGTTTCCATGGTGGACTTTGGGGACTTAAGTATTATATATAAAAGCAATAGTATAATATTTTTCACACAGTTAAATCTCTCCTTTTTGGTATAAAAATATAGATTCATCTTTTACTGTATCATTCTCCAGAATGATATAGAACCTGAGTGTATGTGGACTCATCATTGTCTTGAATGATGCTGATCACTGTTGTGTCATCTGCACTTCAGTAGTTTAACAGATGGATCGTTAGAGATGCAGTCATGCAAACAGCCTGGGGGGGGGGGGCTCTGCAAATTGTACAGGTATCTGATGTGATTCTGCTTAGCTTCACCTGCTGCTTCCTGTTTGTTAGGAAGCTTATGATCCACTTACAAGTGTGTTCAGGTACCGCTAGCTGGTTTAGCTTAGTTAGAAGAGCTAACTAAGAGCTGGAATGATGGTATTGAATGCTGAACTAAAGTTTACAAAGAGGACCCTTGCATAGGTCTTTGGAGATTCAAGATGTTGTAGGATGTAGTGCAGAGCCATATTAACAGCATTATCTGTTGATCTGTTTGCTCGGTATGCAAATTGCAAGGGGTCTAACAGTGGATCCTTGATGGTTTTCAAGTGGAACAGCACTAGCCTTTCAAAGGTTTTCATAACTACAGATGTTAGAGCAACTGGTCTGTAGTTGTTCAGTTCCTTGATGGTGGGCTTCTTCGGCACTGGGATGATAGTATAGCGTTTGAACCATCTTGGATTTAGTAACATATCATGCCCCAGAAGTTTGTATTACAATTCCAATGAAGTGTCATATTGTGTAGGTTGAATGAAAATTTAAGTCTGCTGTACATCATGTTGATCATCTCAAATTAGTCATTAAACATTCCTGTATTATGTATTTTTTTTGTAGAGAAGAAAAATAGTGAAACTTTCCTGTTAGAAAAAAATGTGATGCACCTTGAACATGACAGAGAAGGTCTCTCTAAACAGTTTCTCCATTCTGAACAGAACAATAGATATTCAAATATTAATTCAGGCAGTCAATTGAGATATGCTCCTAGTTCTCTACAGTCAGAGAACTGCGAGAATTATTTATTTACCCTCACACTGTTCCTTTTAATACGCTCTCATTCCTTTCATCATTTCCAAGTTTTAAGATTTACATAGGATTGGGAAAACTTTCTATAGTTGTCAAAAGAAAACATGGGTATTTGAATTATGGATTCAAACTCAAGAGGCTGAAGATTTGCATCTTATCTTTCCACTAATATTATCCCATCTTTAGCTACTTTTCTTAACATTTATGAAATTGGCTCTTAAAAAATAAAAAAATGGCACAATGTTTTATGATGCATTATTAATGTCGGATTTATTAATTTCAATCTGTTAATACTTTATTTATATTCAATTTTTTTAATTTTATGTGTGGCATGGTTTCTGTTTTTCTTTTTTTTAAAATCAAACTATTTTAAAGGTTTTGTAAAGATTACTTTCCCTGTCCAATTTTGTCTGTTTTCAAAGAAATATCAGTACTTGGACACCGAAAATTATGTGCTGCAATCCTTGGCTTTGCTTTCAAACAAAATCACAATAAAAATGCAGTACAGTAAGATCAATATTTCTATTTACTCACTGAGAAAAATCACCCAACTATCTTTCTATTATTATGAAACACCTCAAATGTAAAAATTGTGGGAAATGAATAAGAATATTGTGAGCTTTAGAAGAAAAATGAGATTAGTCATTGCTACAAAACCTCTTTTGATTTTTACATCTGAAATCCCTAACATGTTCTTTTATTGTTTATGATGTTCTTGAGAGCTATGGAGTAAAAAAGGGAGCAACTGGGGATTAATTTGAATACAACTACAGTTTTCTTACCTTCTTTTAAATAATTCAATTTTTAAAACTCATTTAAACACATGTGTTTCTTTTTTTTTTTTAGGATGGACAGAAATTAATATAACTGTGAAGGCTGAGGGAGAGAAAATGCAAAGAAAATTGGAGCCAATCTGATACTGTTGTTAAAACCAGAATTAATTTTAGAAATAAGAATTTGAAGTTATAAAAACAAAGACAGAGTGGGTTCAATGATCTGTAAGGAAGGGAAAGAAGACTCAATCCTCAGATCCATTAACTCTCCAATTAATTTTTCCATATTCAAAAATAAAAACATAAATTCTACCCTTAAATAAGTTTTTACAGCCCATCAGATTTGTTGGAACAATGATTGACAACATCAAGCACGAATGGCCTCCAAAATCATCTAAAGCCTATCAGAGAGTGTATGTAGAATAATGAAAAAAAAATGTCTGCAGTACTGGCAATAAAACCATTTATTCTATTGCTATTAGAATAATGTTTAATGTTCTCAAAGCAATTCAAAGTTGTGTTATCTTCAGTTAAAAGTAAAGATCCTTTACTCTTTCACAAGTCAACGGTGGTTGAAATAACAAAAGCAAAACCCTAACACTGATTACTCAGCCACAAATATTGAAGATGACAGTAATTTGTAATGTAACAAGTCCAGTACTTTGTAACTGAAACTGCCTAGCTATGTATTGCAAAAATGCAGTTCCTTCAGAAGAACAGAGGTCATCTCCGATTGGGTGTTATTATAAGAGCAGAATTTTACAACTTGAGCATTTATTATGTGAATATTTGTCATCACTGTATTCTTTTCTCTGAATTTTGCTCCTTCGTTTTCCAATTTCCATTGAATTTTCAGGAAACATGATTAGCATATTTAGAGGTGAAGATTAGTGTTTCCATCAGGTAAAATCCATTGACCTATAAATATCCAGTAATTTAAATATATTATTATTAGTAGTAATTTAAATTTATTGTAGTTGCCCAACTCTAATAGCAAATATCAATCTCAATAAAATGAGATATTAAAATTTGAAATATTAAAATAATATTTCTTCTGATTGCCATACATAATTAATTTGCCTAGTTAGAAAATATACTGTACTGATGTTCCTGTACCTGCTGTGCTTCATGGGGAGGGATGTTCCTGAGAAATTTCAGTGGAAAATTCAAGGTGTCTATGTCACAAGTATGTAATTCTAGTTATCCAAGGTGAAGTTTTGTGACGCCTGGCGGCCGAGCTTTGAAGGCATCAGCTAAGGGGTGGGGCATCGCAAGATTGCACGCTGGAGAGTGCAAGGCGGTGCTTAAGACATCTGAGCCGCCCCTGTCTCCTGCTCGCAGCGGCAGTTTCTTCTCGCTGGTGTTGAAGGGAAAGGGAGTCACGGGAGGAAATGGCCAGCCAACGACCACTTAAGTTTGACAGCGCACGACGGCGGGAAGGAGGACAGCTGGGTCGGGCTCGTCTGTCTGCCCTCTCGCCCTCGGCTGGCGTGGAGACCCAGCGAACAAAGAGGCAAACCGGGAGGGAGGGAAGAGAGAGACTAAGAGATATTAGCGCAGGGCTAGCCTGATCATACAGCCTCGGTGCTAAGGGCGCCACCGCCGGGAGCAGGAGAAGCTAAGCCGGAGGGAACTGGAGAAGGAGGTGGTGCCAGAGCATGGTCCATCGCCGCCGCCCTGCTCCGTATGATCAGGCTAGCCCTGTGCTGAGATTGAGAAATATTGCTGTACACTTGTTGGTTATCAAGTCTAAATACAGAAGTAGACTTGTTGTGGAAGATGATATTCCTTGTGCTCTTGCAAAGACTGGCCCGAGAATTTCTGATCTGGCATAATTACATATTGTTTTTGTGATTAATCGCTATGCAGGAGCTGAGGTGGTGCAGTGGTTAAAAGCAGCTGAGGTGGCACAGTGGTTAAAAGCAGCACTGCAAGTTCAGCTGACTGCTAGTTCAGCAGTTCAGCTGTTCAAATCTCACCGGCTCAAGGTTGACTCAGCCTTCCATCCTTCCGAGGTCGGTAAAATGAGGACCCAGATTGTTGGGGGCAATATGCTGAACTCTGTAAACCGCTTAGAGAGGGCTGTAAAGCACTATGAAGCGGTATATAAGTCTAAGTGCTATTGCTATTGCTTTAATTATGTTCAATTTGTAACAATGAAAATACATCCTGCATATTAGATATTTACATTACGATTCATAACAGTAGCAAAATTACAGTTATGAAGTAGCAACGAAAATAATTTTATGGTTGGGGGTCACCACAACATGAGGAACTATATTAAGGGGTCGCGGCATTAGAAAGGTTGGGAACCACTGGTCTACAGAGTTAGGAAAGGTGGAAGAAAATCTATGAGATGTCTAACAGTCAACAATACTAATTAAATACACACTGTCTCAACTTGAATAACGAGTTTCTTTCAAATTCCGTAACACGATGAAATGAACTACAATTCTTTTTTGTCATTCAATATGCTATGAATAGAAAAAGTTCTTAGGTGAATATAAATCCCTATTTTCTTCAATGTATTGAGTAGTTTTAAAGCTTACACAATATCTCTTCATATATCCACTGCATGCTTATCAAAATTTCCAGCTTGAATAATTAGTTTCTCCTTCATCCTACCACAAAGCACTTTTTTATAATTTTTCAACCCAATGAATGGTTGTATGTAAATGGTCTCTGGGCTCTTTACATTTTGTCTGTCTTTCAGCAGATAACTTCCCACACATAAAACAGGGCAAAATTTGGCATAGTGGTGGAAACTTGTTAAATAAAAGAAAGTTTTAAAATATGCTACATCCAATCAGGGGCTATGGAGGAAAAAATTCCTGAACAATGTTCCCCAGTGTATTCTTCTGGTACAAGAAGGTATTCTCAGCATCTTTCCATCCAGACTGTGCAACACAGACCAGAAATACCTACACATTCACATTCACATGCACACAAGAACACAAAAGCCCAACTTTATTCATGCTGTTAAAATATTAGAAAGAATTCAGAAACTGCTCTGCATGCTTTCCCTAATTTAACATATTTATTTCATCTAGTACAGTGATGGAGAATCTTTTTTTGCTCAGGTGCCAAAAGGGCACGTGCGCATGCAATAACACACACATACATGCCCACACCCATAATGCAATTCCCTCCCCCCACGCATGCACGCACAACCCCCCCATGCATGCGCGCAGGCCTCACTGAAGCCTCCAGACTTTCAGTAGGCCCGTCGGGCCATTTTTTGCCCTCCCCAAGCTTCAGGAAATCCTCTTAAAGCCTGGGGAGGGAGAAAAACGGCCCAACCAGAAGTTTGGAAATGAACTTCCGGTAGGCCCGTTGGGCCCATTTTTCGCCATCCACAGGCTCCGGAGGCTTTCCTGAAGCCTGGGGAGGGTGAAAACGGCCTCCCCTGCCCTCTGGAAGGCCGAAAATCAGCTAGCCAGCATGCATGTGTGCGCTGACATAGGGCAAAGCCTCGCGTGCCCTCAGATATAGCTCCGCGTGCCACCTGTTGCACGCGTGCCATAGGTTCGCCATCATGGATCTAGTCGGTCACAGCTTTACCAACCAGGGTTTGCGAAGACTTACTATTTTAAAAAGTACAGTACAGTGATACTGAACGTTGGCTTACCTGAATGTTCATTCTATGTGCGCTGCCGGAGAGTCCAAGCATGGGTTATCTTCTCATCTGATTGGCCAGGGACTGAGTTGCAATTTCTTTGGCCATGCCTCTTCCTCCGGCCGAGCTCCTGTTTTTTCAACGAAGACCCGGAACTGGAGAAGACGCAGTCCATCTGATACACCGACCACTCCTGGACCCCGGACCATACCAGAACCAGGGTGGGATTGGACTCTCTCGCAGCGCACATAGAACGAGCATTCAGGTAAGCCAATGTTCATTCTCCTGTGCGCTGCTTGGAGAGTCCAAGCATGGGATATACCCAAGCTAAATCAATGTTGGGCGGGAAACAGATTGGTCCCCTCGGCCAGCCCCTCGGCCGGCAGAACCCGTTGCAACACTTGTCTCCCAAACGGTGCCTCTGCCGAGGCAAAGATGTCCAGTTTATAATTCCTCACAAACAGCGATGGCAAAGACCACGTGGCTGCTCTGCAAATCACAAGGATAGAGGCCTGCGTTGCCCCCGCCGCAGTGGTGGCCGCACTCCTGATTGAGTGCGTCGTGATGCAGCGAAGAGGTGGTCTGGCCTGACACTCATAGGCCAACACGATGCAGGCCTTCAGCCAACGACCAATAGTAGACAGTGACACTTTCTTGCCCATTGTCCTGGGTTGAAAGGAGACAAATAGTGCCTCCGAGTGTCTAAATCGTTCCGTCTGCTTAACATATTTGTGCAACGCCCGGCGAACGTCCAACGTATGGCAATGCCTCTCACTTCGATGCCTAGGATTTGGACAGAAGTCCAGCAGGATAACTTCCTGAGTGCTGTGAAACAAGGTATTGATCTTCGGTACAAACGTAGGGTCTAATCGAAGGACCACCCATTCAGCATGAAAAATACATAAGTCCTGATATACCGACAGGGCAGCCAGCTCTGAAATCCTATGAACTGAGCTTATTGGAACTAGAAAGGCAACCTTGAAAGTCAACAGTCTAATACTAGCGCAACAGAGATGCTCAAACGGAGATGTTGTGAGTGCTTGTAGGACCACTGACAGGTCCCAGGTAAAGTACCTGTGAACAGGGGGAGGTCGCAAGTTGTAAACTCCTTTCAAGAAACTTCACACTCTCGGGTGATGTGAGAGATGAGTGGCACCCTCACCCTGAATGACAGTGGCTAAGGCGGCCACCTGTCTGCGAAGAGTATTGGTGGATAGTCCTTTGACCAACCCCACCTGTAGGAAGTCCAAAATCTGTGGGACTGTTGCTGCAATAGGTAGCAAGTTCCGAGTCGCACACCAACGACTAAAAGCCCTCCAGGTAGCCTCGTATATCCTGGTCGTTGACGCCATTCTGGAGGCCTGAATGGTGGTAATTGCATCCCCCGAATAGTGTCCTCTCCTGAGCGTCTCCCGCTCAATCGCCAAATGGCTAGTTTGAACCACTGTGGATCCTGATGTCACATGGCTCCTTAGCACAGGGAGACCTCGTGAGGGGGAATCCTCCAAGGGTGTGAGATGGACAGGGTCACCAGGTCCGCGAACCATGGCCTCCTTGGCCAGTGAGGAGCCACCAGGATCACCTCTACTTTTTCCTCCGTGATCTTTCTGATGACCCATGGAAACAGTGGGGTTGGAGGGAAGGTGTACAATAGTTCTGCCTCCCACAAACACCCCAGTCACTTTCCAGCCAAATTACAATTCTTTCCAATTTTTTCCAATTTTTTTGATAGAAGACCAATTAAATCTGAATTTATCTAATTAATTGCAACAATTTAATTAATTTAATCCCTCTAGGCCGACTGAGTTGAAAAAACTGGAGCTCGGCCAGAGGGAGAGGCATGGCCAAAGAAATTGCAACTCAGTCCCTGGCCAATGAGATGAGAAGATAACCCATGCTTGGACTCTCCAAGCAGCGCCCAGGAGAACTTGGTATTCATCATTAATTGGATCCAAGAGGTACAATGAGTACCAAAAACAATGAGTACCAAACAAAAATTTCCCATAAAGAATCCTATAGTGAGTCACAATGCAGCCAACAGCAACAAGTTCTATTTGAGCACAGTGTACTAAACAAATGATGAGTACCGGGACAAAATTTTCATATCAAAATGTGTTGCGTACCAAATTTGATGAGTTTCAAAACAGTTGAGTACCAAGGTACCACTATATATAATGCTGAGAATGGTGGAATTAAAGAGAAGAGGATGGGCCTCAGTAAGGTGGATGGATACAAATATTGTTCTAATTGGTGTGCCACTGGAAAAACTAAAAGGCTCGATTGGGGACATAGCCTGAAAAACGTCTACTTATGTGGTTGCTAAGAGTTCCCCTGACTTGGTGGCACATAATCAATAAACCCTATCAGAAGCTCTATATGGAGGAGCAGATATTGGAAACAGGATGCGACTCTGCTGATTTATTTATTTCAAAATGTTTACAATTTTCCTATGCTGAGTGATGAAGATTGGACACAGATCTTTGTTGGCTATAATGACAATATCTATGCAAAGGATAATTGCAAACCATGTGTCTTTTTAAGAATTTTTTTTTAGATAATTTCCTTAAGAAGTGGAACATAGGAAGATTTTTCCCCCCTGACATTGTTATCCTCAGAGATGCTGCACTGCAGTGATTTGAGCTATGCAGCAAGATAGCAGTTACTGTCAGAAATCTTTCATTTACGGGTTTGCCAATAAATTATCTCCATGTAGGGGTGTTGATGGAAATGCTGAATAGTTGTACAACAAATGTTGCTTTGTTTGGTGAAAACTATAAAGACTGGCTGCCTATTGTGATTTTGCTCTGCTAGCATCTTTCGGCTGTTACAATTTAATTACACAGTAAGCCTTTAAAACATCTTTCCTCACTCCCAATAAAGATTCTTATTCCATCTAGTATTATTATTTCCCTTATAGATTTCTAGTATCTTTAAGTTGTAAAAGTTAATGTTCTCTATTTATCCTAATGATTTTTTTTAATCAGAACTTTTGTTCCCCAGAAAGGAAAACCTTTTGTACTGATATCTTGGCGATATTATGCCATTTGCTATAGTATGCCAGAATAAATTATTCTTCATTTGTTAGCAGTATATTCTTTATTTTGTGTTCTCAACACACGTTAGACTGTAACTGTCTAATCCCAGCAATGGCTATGTTATATGGAGCTTATAGGAATTATTATCTAGAACTGATCTCCCTATCAGTTTGCATGCTGAATTGGTTCAATATCAGCATTTGAGGTCTTTCATTCAGATAAACAGAAAGACAGACCAACACACACACACACACACACACACACACACACACACACACACCCCTGCATATATACATACTATATAAAACCATTATTTCTAAAGCTAGAGGAGTATTAACAGATTTTTTTAGCTGGATAGGTTATCTATTCCTGGAAATATTAAATAAGTCTATAATAAAAGAGCATATTCGCATACATTTATTGGTCACTGTGTAAATAAACAAATACAACAACATTAATGTCCAACCATAAAGCCTTAGCTGAAATTTTTGTTTTTTTAAAGCAATATTTCTTCCTTTATAAGGAATTAAGGCTTGTAGAAAAAAAATTTGCAGGATAAATTTTATTTTTAAAAACCCTGCAAAAACAACATCATGCAAACCCAATATTTTCCATTCAAATTGAAATATTTCTATTAAAATATTTTCCTACAACTACCTGGGAGAAATTCAGAATATAAAACACTGATTTTTATAAGAGAGGGTTCTGGGGGTGCAGAGAATAAAACAATTATAAAATGATTTCTTAGGTCAAATCTCCTTTCCACAGGATCAGCAATATTTCTTCTACTTTTAGGTCTTTGAAAAAATATAAAAATATAAAATTATGGTTGAATTCGATGTCACAGAACTTTCTGCATCCATAGATTCAGAGCCAGTGAAATAATCCAGTGAAATAATCCAAATAATAAACCAGTGAAATAACAGTACTCTACAATATAGGCAAATACACTAAGGTCTACATATGCAGAATTAAGGGCCTCATCAACCTCTGCCTGACTACCTACTTTCAGTTTGATGGACAAATATACCAATAAGTCATAGATATACCCATGGGATCACCACTCTCAGAACTCATAGCAGAGACCATAATGCAGTGTCTAGACAGTATACACTGCTACTCATACAACCAAAAGTATCAAACTAGTGTATAGATGACACTATTATAGTAAAAAGGAACAACTACAGAAGACACATGAAACAATCAACAACTTCAAAGAAATAAAATTCAAGCAGGAAAGAAGAAAACTCACTACCTTTCCTGGATATCCTAAGCAGCAGTGTAAATGACGGCAAATTAAAAACACAAGTGTATCAAAAAAACAACCACCACCAAATGTTTCATTACCAAAGTAACAACGCAACCTTGAGTAAGAAGAGCTGTGTAAAACATTATTCAGATAACTACAAATGCATTGCAACAATCCGTAACATCAGAAAAAGGAAACAAACTATTTACAAAACATACTCCAACATACAACTTTGTCAAAAATAACCCAATGATCACATAACCCAATGCAGCACAACCAATACAAGCTATGAAAAGGATAACATTGCCGCACATCACAAACATCTCAAAAAACAACAGACTATTACAACCACAAGGCACACAAACAACAAAAGGCTTTCCAAACAACTTACATTAACCAAAGGACCCAGCAGCCTCAGAATAAAAAAAACAGACTCATCTACAACATAGATGTAAGGGCAGTGACAGCCAATAGGCAGAAGAACAGAAGTGCATCCATGAATACCAACTAGCCATCATAAGACACGATGGAGATTCCTTAAACTCACAACACATGGACTAATCATCTTTTAATTATTTGGGAACTGCTCTTCTATTACAATTTTTCAGTCATCAGCAAAAACACATTTTGGGGAAATTCTAACTGCAGTCATATAACTCTTATTTATTTATTCCTACCTTTAAATTACCACTTAAGACTTCTTTTTCCCTTCACAAAAGGACATAATTTCATTAAAAGTGTTGTAAAATTAGCATTGATTTTAAAGCTTAATTTAAAGGTTACATAAAGTCTTTATGTAAAATATATTGTTCTAATAATGAGTTAATTATGCACTATAAACAAGAAGAGAATGCCCTCAAACCCAGTTTACACTCCATGTCTGAGTAAATTATTCAGTTGCTTTAAAACTGTTGTACATATTCAGCACATGACAGGAACATTAAAGTAAGTTCAAAGGAGTGAATCACATACACATTTTTTAAAATGCCATTAAAATTCCAAGATTAGAACTTAACTGGATTTTAAAACACAATCATGTTTGCAAACATTCTCAGAACTTAATAGTGGACCTGGCAGCTGTCAAAACAAGAGACAGGTGGAAACTGAATCTTCTACTCAAAACGTGGATTCAGGTAACCCATTTCATAGGCCAGGCACTGAAAGGAAAAGTAAAAAAGAGGTTGAATCTTGATTCTATAAGTTGGATTTGATTTTTGAAACAACAGTCTTTGGAATTTGTTTCCTACGGCTTCTAACTTTCCATCATTAAAAAGCTACTTACAAGTTCTTGGATTCTTCTGAGCTATCTAACTGATTCCAGTTTTTCTTGCTGATTAAAGACTGATAAGACTAGAGTCAAATTTTAGTATCTGCAGGGAGGCCTAATCAGCTGAACAGATTAAAAAAGAAGCATCTGATGTTCTAGAGTTGAAGAACCAAACAGCCACCTTTCAGCCTTGCAGTTTGTCATCTGTGTCACATAGAGAATATCCAAGTTTTATTTAACACAAGATAGGTATCAGAAACTTTCCATCTCTTTAGGGAGGGAATCAACTCCCATTTGACAAGCTATTAATATTTAAATGAATGAATGAGTCTCCCCCTCTTCCCTCCCTCACCCCCCCCTCTCTCTGTAAGAGGAATTAGAGAAGCTGTAGAAACTAAATGACAAAGTGGTCCAAGTGGTGGTAGGAGTACTTGGGGTTGTGACTCCACAGATCCCAGGAACAACATCAGAGCTCTATGTCCAGAAGGCTGCTATGCTAGGAACAGCTAAGGTACTGTGCAGAATTCTCAATCTCCCAAGGCTTCTGACGACTCAAGATTGATAAAGACACATACCACCTATAGAGGTTATATGTATATTCACACATTCAGAGAGAGAGAGAGAGAGAGAGAGAGAGAGAGAGAGAGAGAGAGAGAGAGAGAGAGATGCCCTATGCGACCTCATTTTTGTCTGCGAGACGTGGTTGAATGTATCCTTTCCAGACTCCATTATCACAGTAAGTGACTATCACGTTTTCTGGTCTCAATATGAAAATCATAGAGGGGGTGTTGTTGTTATCTTCTATAAAAAGTCCCTAGATGTGAAAAAGATTAAAGTTACACAGGAGCTTGCTCTTCCTGAGACCATTGTCTGCGAACTGTACCTAAATACCACATTTCGTTTCTTGCTGTTACAGAGCCCCTGATTACTACCTTGTAATACGAACAAGCTAACTGCACTACTAACATGGGCAGCTTCCTGCCCGCAGCCCCTTATCTTTCTTGGTGACCGCAATTTGCATCTTATTAATTGGACCCTAAATGAATGTACAACTGAACCTATATATGCAACCCTGTACAACACTGGGGCTGGAACAGTTGGTAACGAACAACACTAGGCTCAACAACTGCTTAGATCTCATATTCTGCAATAGTCTAAACTCAATTTATGGCCTACAAGTCAAAGAACCTTTTTCTAACAGTGACCACAGCATGATTGATTTTTATCTCAATTTGTGTCCTTGCAAAGAGGGTCACTACTGCAATGCGCTCTACATGGGGCTACCCTTGAAGAGAATTCGGAGACTCCAGCTGGTGCAAAATGCAGCTGCACGTGCTGTGGTGGGTGTGTCAAGATACACCCATGTAACACCCATACTCCACCAGCTGCATTGGCTGGCCACTGGTCTCCGGGTACAATTCAAGGTGTTGATCATCATCTTTAAAGCCCTACATGGCTTAGGACCAGGTTACCTCTGGGACCGCATCCTACCTCATACTTCCCTTCGACCGGTTAGGGCCCACAGAGTGGGTCTCCTCCAGGTCCCGTCAGTCGAACAATGTCGGCTGGTGGGCCCTAGGGAGAGGGCCTTCTCTGTGGGGGGCCCCGTGCTCTGGAACCAACTTCCCCCAGAGATCCGAATCATCCCCACCCTGCTGGCCTTCTGGAAAGCCATCAAGACATGGCTCTTCCTGCAGGCAGGGGTTTGAGACTAGTTTTTATCTGAGATCTCCCCCAGTATGTATGTTGTTGAACGTCTTTTAACTTTTTACTTTTTAATGTTTTAAAATTGTTTTAAAATGAATGTTTATTGTTTAGTGTTCTTTTAAAATGTTGTACGCCGCCCTGAGTCCTTAGGGAGTAGGTCGGCATAGAAGAACCTAATAATAAATAAATAATAAATAAAATAATGATGGGACTCCAAATTATAACTTTAACAACAATGAAACCGCACATAGACGGGAGGTTGAACAACTAGCCTCGTGCTGCAACTGGAACAATCTGGAACTGAACACACTCAAAACCGTAGAAATGGTGGTAGACTTTAGGAGAAACCTTCCCATTCTACCAACTTACAATACTAGACAACTCAGTATCAACAGTAAAGACCTTCAAATTTCTATCACATCTCAAGACCTAAAATGATCACCTAACATCAAAAACGTCATCAAAAAAGCACAACAAAGAATGTTCTTTCTGCACCAACTCAGGAAGCTCAAATTGCCCAAGGAGCTGCTGATACAGTTCTACAGAGAAATTATTGAGTCTGTCAACTGCACCTCTATAACTGTCTGGTTTGGTTCTGCAACCCAAGACAGACACAGACTTCAGAGGATAATCAGAACTGCAGAAAAAACAATTACTGCCAACCTGCCTTCCATTGAGGACCTGAACACTGCATAAGTCAAAAAGAGGGCCAAGAAAATATTTGCATCCTGGACATAAAATTGTTTCAACTCCTACCCTCAAAATGATGCTATAGAGCAGTGATGGCGAACCTATGGCACGGGTGCCACAGGTGGCACGCGGAGCCATATCTGCCGGCACGCGAGCCGTTGCCCTAGCTCAGCTCCTGCGTGCATGTGCGTGCCCACCAACTAATTTTTGGCTCGTGCGGAGGCTCTGGGAGGGCGATTTCGGGCTCTGGAGGATCTCCGGGGTGGCAGGGAGAACGTTTTCACCCTCCCCAATCTCCAAGAAAGCCTCTGGAGCCTGGGGAGGGCAAAAAACAGGCCTACCGGGCCCACTGGAAGTCAAAAAATGGGGGAGTGCGGGGGGTCGCGCACGCATGCGCAGGGGGGTAGGGTGAGTGGGGAACTTTGAATTATGGGTGTGGGCACGCACGCACGTATGATAGCATGCGTGCGCACTATTTCAGCACCCGAGGAAAAAAAGGTTCGCCATCACTGCTATAGAGCACTGCACACCAAGAGAACTAGACACAAAAACAGTTTTTTCCCAAATGCCATCACTCTGCTAAACAAATAATTCCCTCACCACTGTCAAACTATTCACTAAGGCTGCATTACTATTACTATTAGTCTTCTCATCATTCCTGTCACCCATCTCCTCCCACTTATGACTGTATGACTGTAACTTATTGCTTGTATCATTACAATTTATATTAATATTGATTGTTTCCTGATTGCTTATTTGTACCCTATGTCAATTATTAAGTGCTGTACCTCATGATTCTTGACAAATGTATCTTTTCTTTTCTTTTTTTAAAAATAATAATCTTTATTGAGTTTCTGCATTAAAAACAACACATAAAACAAACAAAAACAAGCAAAAAGAAAAAACATACATACAACTACAATAATACATACATCAGAAACAAATACAGTTAATAAATAATCACTTTTACAGCTTTGTCAAAACGTTACTAAATATCTGTACAATTGTTTCTCCTCTTAACATACTTTCGGTGTCTATAACTTTTGTCTTACTTATTATATCATTCATATGATTTTCCTAAATTGAGAGAGAGAGTATTAACAAATATGGATTTACCTTAAATAGTCCTCATTTTATAATCAGATTTTTAAATTTTGATTTTGTTTTAGCCAGCTATATATTTTATTCCATACTTCATAGAATTCGGTGTCTTCTTTTTCGCGTATCTCCATCATTAACTTGCACATCACAGAACATTCTAGTACCTTTCTAATCACCACAGAAGATGTGGGAATATTGTCGGTTTTCCAATTCTGGGCATATACTATCCTAGCCGCTGTGGTTATGTGCAATATTAAATATTGTTCCTCTTTTGTATATTTTGTACGAAGTATTCCCAATAAGAACATTTCCGATTTTAGGTCAATTTCTTTTTGTATAATTTCCTCCAAACAACTTCTAATTTTATTCCAGAATACTTTAACTTTGGGACATGTCCACCACAAATGATAGTAAGTTCCTCGCTCCTTATTATATTTCCAACATTTCGGAGACAGAGTTGGAAACATCTTTGCCAATCATGCCGGGAACAAGTGCCAATGATAAAACATTTTATAAATATTTTCTTTATATAAGAGAATATATATATAAGTTTGTAGTTTGTTTCCCATATTTTATCCCATTCTGTCAGGTTTCCTTTCACTACTTCTTCCTCCAGCTTAAATTGTAGTTGTACACGATATCATTTTCTCTTCCGGGCAATTTTCTCTTCCGGGCCAAATAATTTTGGCCCGGAATAGTTTGTTTCCCATATTTTATCCCATTCTGTCAGGTTTCCTTTCACTACTTCTTCCTCCAGCTTAAATTGTAGTTGTACACGAAATCATTTTCTCTTCCGGGCCAAATAAAATTTTATCTAAGACATGCTCTTTTTGAAATCCGAATTGTGCTGTGTCTTTTTTATATCGTGTTTGTACTTGTAAGTAGTGCCACCAGTCTAATTCTATTTCTGATGATCTAAGGTCTTTTCTTTTATGTACACTGAGAGCATATGCACCAAAGATAAATTCCTTGTGTGTCCAAACACACTTGGCCAATAAAGAATTCTATTATATTCTATTATTCTATTATTCTATTCTATTCTATTTTTTATTCTATTCTATTCTATTCTATTCTATTCTATTCTATTCTATTCTATTCTATTCTATTCTTCTATTCCATTCCATTCCATTCTTCCATTCTTCCATTCTTCCATTCTTTTCTATTCTATTCTATTCTATTCTATTCTATTCTATTCTATTCTATTCTATAGAATAGAATAGAATAGAATAGAATAGAATAGAATAGAATAGAATAGAATAGAATAGAATAGAATAGAATAGAATAGAATAAAATAGAATAGAATAGTTGGAAGGGACCTTGGAGTTCTTCTAGTCCAACCCCCTACTTAGGCAGGAAACCCTACACCACTTCTTAATCTTAATCTCTTCTTAAAATCTTCCAGATTTTAAGATTGGAGAATTCACAACTTCTGGAGGCAAGTTCTTCCACTATTTAATTGTTCTGTCAGTAAATTTCTTCTTAGTTCTAGATTGCTTCTCTCCTTGAGTAGTTTCCATCCATTGCTTCTTGTCCTGCCCTCAGGTGCTTTGGAGAATAGCTTGACTCCCTCTTCTTTGTGGCAACCCCTGAGATATCGGAACATTGCTATCATGTCACACCTAATCCTTCTTTTCATTAAACTAAAATGTAGAAGCAGCCATTAATGCAAATGACCCATGGAAGTAAAGTCTATGTTCTCATGTGTATAAATCTGTTTTGCAGAAGTTTAGGTAAAAGCTTTATAACAACTGAAACCTGGACCACAAGCAATCTTACAGCATTTAAATAATGGCTATCATCTCATGGTTTTGTTGTGAATCTTCCTAGATTTTGGACATCTCTTTTTTCTATATTTACAGTAATACATATTCAAAATGTATGGTATCTGAAGGTGTCATAAGTGACATAATTGCAATAGATACCTGATTTGTATAATTTAAATAATGAAATGAAATTCAAAAATGTTCATAGCATCAATAATAGTTAATTGCATTTCTTTTGTAACAAAGCATATTTTTTATTTAGAGTGTCACAGAATCACTCAGAGTTGGTTATAAGATGGGCAGCTATATAAGTTTTTTAGAGAAATAAATAAATTACAAAGCACTTACAAAATAGTGTCAGTTTATTGAAAAAGGCCAAAACTTTGCTAAAGGCAAATACCACAATAACAAAGAGTTTAACAATTATTCCTTTTTTAAAAAGGAATGAAATACACTTTAATATTACTGTGGTTGACAGTGAATTCATAGCCTAGAACATTTTTGACAAAAATAATTTGTAACAATAATGTGCAAGAAGTATTAACTAATATTACCATGTACAGGTGATATATTTCAAATTAAATCTCTTGTACCTACAATAATTGTGCTTCATTCTTTTGGCATTTCATTACTCCTTGTAAATTGTACATTTCATATGGAGACTAATCAAATTAAAAGTGATAAATAGCATAACTATAGACTCAGTAAGCAATTTATATGTTTTATTTAAGGCACATATCATATATCTTAGAATGGTGGTTTGGTTGCAGAAAGAGATTAAAAATAAAGTTGGCTATTTTCGTCTATGTCCAGAAAATTAGAAATATGTGTTTCTGACAAAAACATTGCTCAACACTATAACACTGTAATATAATTTTGAAGTAGATAAGTTTTATAAACTAGGCATTTTGCTGATGTTTTATACATGATTTCCATGCTAGAGATCAAGCCCTGTTGCTAAATATTTCTCTTCCATTAAACTTAATTTTTTTTTCAATAATTAAACCAGCAAGTTACATATATTACTAACTAATTGTGTGTGTTGTCAGTGATCTGTTTTTTACTATTGCCTCTAAACTACTACTGTGTTTTTTTAATCTGCTACATATGACCTTTTAGTGATAGCCAAATCTAGCCCTGGATCTGCCTTGGCTTACTTCTTCCAATAAGCAACTGAGTCAGAAGATCATTTAAAAGAGTACTCTGATAAAGTGGGGTCTCCCTATGAAAACGGGAACCTGAAAAAATGACTTATGTTTACTTTTATAGTTAGCATAACAAAGAACTTCAAAGTAAAAGTTGATTGCTTTAGAAACAATTCATCTGTCCAGTTATATCATAAATTAAAGCATCAAATAGTATGTGAGCATAGATGCAAAAAAGAGCATTGTATTCTGAATAAAAGTAAAAGAAACATTTGCAAAGGGGAAAAAAATATTAGAATGGGTATGGGAAAGATACATTCTCAGTACTTTCCAAATTTGGCCTTGAATATTTGCTTTGTTCATGGAGGCTTGAGAAGAGCTGAAAATGGAACTTTTACATTCAATGTCCTGAATGCTTTCCTGCCGGTCCTGCTTTCTAAAAGGGAGACTGTTCTTGAAGGTTAGGGGTTATGGCAAAATATTAGCAATACATTTGAAAAAGGCAAATTTAAAATACAAGAAAACCTATGTTAGTTAGCCCGTGCAACAGTATTACAAAACCATATTTTTAAGAATTGCCAAGTCCATACTGTGTGGCCACCAGTAGAGTTTAATCAATATATTGCATTACAATATACTGATTAATATCAGTATATTAATATCAGTATATTGGATTGTAAGCTGCCCAGAATCACTCTACATCAGGGGTCCCCAATTCCCGGTCCACCGCATGCCAGAAGCAGGTCCATGCAAACAAGCAAAGTCCCATCTGCGAAATGCAGGCAGCGCATGAAACCACATCCTTCCGGTCCGTGGAAAAATGTCTCTCCACAGAACCAGTCCCTGATGCCCCAAAAGTTGGAGGACGCTGCTCTAGATAGTGAGATGGGCAGCATATAAATTTAACAAATAAATACTACAAGCCTTGTAAAGCCATTTATAATGCAGAGGCCTAAATAACATGCAGAGGCCTAAATAACAAATTATGAATAAATTCAGACACAATTTATTTTGAAATTTTCAAGGTATTATTCTCACATGACAAAGCCCAAAGCCCTAGTATATTATTTTCACCAAAAAAAGAACAAGGTATAATTTACTGGATTTCTTATATGGAGATATGAAGGTTTCATAGAACACCTACCTATAAAATGTTTCTAACTCTACTTTAAACAGTCCATTTCTACACTGTACAGCAAAATAGTTTTGTTGAGTAAAATATGGAGGCCTTGAACTTATTTTCAACAAATCTATGGTAGAAATGTCTTACTACATTTATTATTCAGATTGCAGCAAATGGTATGATGTTTGTTCCAGGTTGGTGATTACACCTAATCAACCTTAACTGATCTTAAAAACCTAAGCAGAACTGACCTGATCAATATATACCATAGGTGAGAGAGCATAACTGCATAAAATAGATCGGGAAGTTAAAACATCATCCTGAACACTAGCAAAGCAAAGCAAAGCAAAGCAAAGCAAATGCATACTGTTACCATGACAACTATATGGACATTTACAGTATGCAAAATGTTCCAATGCTGAAATAGTTCCTTCTGAAAACACTACCTTGAATTCAAAAGAAACTGTAATCCCATTTCAAGGTCAAAACATATTTTCTGAATTTAAAACAGTACAGTGCTTTTTCAAGTTCCAGATGTTTCTAAGTCAGAAGCATAGTCAGACCAACTCACTTTAAATTTTAGACACTCATAATGGATATGTTCCTTAAATCATTAGGAGTCAGGCTTCACTTGGAGACTTTAACTAATAATAATAATAATAATAATAAGAAGAAGAAGAAGAAGAAGAAGAAGAAGAAGAAGAAGAAGAAGAAGAAGAAGAAGAAGAAGAAGAAGAAGAAGAAGAAGAAGAAGAAGAAGAAGAAGAAGAAGAAGAAGAAGAAGAAGAATTTTTCTAACATGAAAAAAAACCTGACTACTAAATTCATGAGACATTGAAATTACTTTATAGGAATTCTGCACCATGATCAAAAAAACCTCTCACATTATTGACCACGTCATTTTAACCAGTGCCTTTCTCTAATGATGGTACATATTTGTTCAATGACATGATGCGTGTACATGAAGAACAAACCAAACCGTTTTTCTAATGAGCTTGGTTTAAAAAAATGAGATGAAGTTTTGCATTCTTTTTTCTTAACTAACCATGGGACTGTAATACAGAATAAATATAAAGTAAATTTGTAAGGCATTGATACACTGAACAAATACAAAGAGAGATCCATATTGGAAGAAATGAAGTTTGTTATTTTGAAATATTTATCAATTCAGTAATAAAAAAACTTGCTATTGAAATATTGCCAGCTTCACACTTGAATTGGTTCTGCATAATATTATTAGTGGGCATTTATTGATACCACAGTTTTGGTAGCACCTGAGCCTCATCTAATCAGAAAACTGGAAAAGATTGTTATGAAAATGTTCAGACTCATACTATAAACACTTAAAATAATGTAACATTCAAATCTTACTTTCACACAATTACTAAACCAATACTATAAATTATGATAATTCACTGGTACGTCTTTTAAAAAGTGTAAGAATATATATTGGTTTCATATGCAGACATAACACCAAAATACAGATTAACAGTATATTAATCTATATTTTGTTTTTCTTAGACGGAAAAGTCAATATGAATTACAAAGTTTATGCAATTAAATTACATAATTTTTTTAAATTCAAGAATTTAAATTATTACATTCAGAGTTCAGCTCAGCACACGCTGAAATGAATTTTATGTAAGTTTTTATAAGAGCAGATTCATTAAAGAAGCAACATGCACAAAAGTAAGCAAAAACAATTTTATACAAAATAGGGCCGTGATGGCGAACCTATGGTAAGCGTGTCCAAAGTGGCATGCGGAGCCATGTCACCTGGCACGCATTCGCATGAGACGATCAGGCGGCCTTTGTGCGTGCAGCAGTGCCAGAAACCGGAAGAGCTGGTCTTCCATTTTCCGGCATGAGCGTGTGCACCGGCCAGCTGATCGGCACGTGTGTATGCGTGGCAGTAACCGGACGCACAAGTGCGCGCTGGAGACCAAAAGTTCATTTTCTGGAGTGCGCATGTCCCTGGGCAACTCTTCCTGGTCGCGGCCCAGTACGCAAAGTGCTCCCTTTTTGGCACTTGCTGCCCCGCCTGCCCGCTCCGAAAAGATTCGCCATCACTGAAATAGGGGCTTATTATCATTAGATAAATCAATTAAAATTAATTATTTCTTAGCTTTGAGCTATTATCTTAAACATGATGATGATAATTATCATAAAGTAGATAAAATAGCCATAAACTCTTGACCACAAGATAAAAATATGCTGCTAGAATACTGGTTCTTGGAAAGGATAATACCCTAAATTGTGGCTCACATATCTAGATAAAATTCTTAGGAGTGAAGGAAAATATAGGTGACCCAGGACAATGTTACAAGACCCAATCCAAGTCAGTCACCAGGACCAGAACTTTAGTCTTCCAAGCTTTCGGAATCGTGCTGGAACCCATCCTCAGAGAACTTCCTGGAGAGAGAGAAATTCTGCAATAGTGTATCTGTAGCTTGTGGATCAGCTGTGAGTCATCAGTGAGTCTTCTGACAGGTCTTGTGACGGGTCCTGTGTTAAGGAGGATCAGGTCAGGGTCACTGGGACTATTGGTGGGGGAGTTACGTGGGTTGGTTGAGGCTATCTCTGGCTGTGCAATTGATTTGGATTCTGAGGGGTTCATAGGCTATTGTAGGTCAATGTGTCTGTTGATGGAATTGCTTGTGGAGTACTAGGCTTCAATAAATTCATGAGCATGGTGGGTGGTAGTGAGGCTGCTGATTTTTGTGTTGCTCCAATTGAACTGGTGCGGTTTGGCGTCGGTGTGGATAGAGATTAAGTATTTGGGATTGTGGAGTTTGACTGCCAGCCGGTATTTGTGGATCATGTTTTTTAATTGATGTGATGTTTGTGTCATGTAGAATTGGTTGCAATGTTTACGGTTGATTTTGTAGATTACATTGTTTCTTTCAAACAACCCCTCCAACCCCTAGGAATAACAATAGTCCATAAACCCACAGCCACACTCCGCCAGGAATTATCCAGAACCAAAGACAAAATACAGACAGATGGAAGAAACAATGTAATCTACAAAATGTTTAAGTAACATGTTTAAGTGTGTTAATTATAACCATGTTTGAGGCACTTGCAGGGAAACAATAGTGGACTGAAACAACGCTTTTAAGGACAACAACAACCACAGCAGAAAGTAAAGCTGATGAATGAATCAGCTCCCTGAAGTCGGGGATTACTTGGGATTCACCAGATTTCTCCTTACAGATGCTCCCTGCAATGAGACTATGACGTAGCTGTCTCCAGTGGATTTTAGAATTCTGGGACCTGTGAGAATCATCTTCCTCCAGGCTACTTTTCAGAGCCTTTAAAAGGATTCTGGGTATGCCCACTTCCCCTTTGAATCACCTTTACGGGAAATGGCTTGTAAATTGCTTCTTGGATATTAAGATCCTTCAGAAAGACTAGTTTCATTACACTGGGGAATTAACTTTTAACCCACAGTGAAATAATCTTTATGCGAGTTTAAAAATTAAAGAAAAGCGCTTTTGCAGCAAAATAAGCAGCAAAAGGGTGATTGGAATGTTGATTTTGGAAAGCTTTTAAATGGACTAAGGGACAGATGGACTGGAAGTAATATTTTGAAATACTTATAAGAATACTTCCTATAGTTTGTTTAAAAACGTATTAAAAATATATGAAGATTTTGAGTTTAAGTGTAAGAAATATTTTCTGGCAAAATGGATAGGAGAAAAACACAATGAGAGGAGATTTTGAAGGTTGGCTACTAAAGGAAACCAGAAAGAAGCTGCTGTGGCCTAGAGGTGGAGCTCTTGCCTCACAATCAGGAGGTTGTGAGTTCGATCCTAGGTAGAGGCAGATGTAAGGGTCTCCTGCTTGGGCAGGGGGTTGGACTAGATGACCTGCAAGGTCCCTTCCAACTCTGTTAATCTGTTATCTGAATTAAATATTACAGAATAGAGAAAAGTATTTTAACTCAGAAGAATTCAAGGATATTTAATAACCATGTACACAGAACTTTTTCTCTAGACTGCCTGATACAATAAAAATGGGCTTAAAAGAAGAGATAGAATAGGATATAAATGAAAATCAGACTGTTTTGGATATGGATTTAAAGTTGACAGAATACAAGAATGATAGAGACAAAGATGAAACTAGCTGGCGTTTAAATAGTTAAAAGGGATACACACATATTAAACCGAGTGACTTGAATATGTAGGTTTTAACTGAGAAAAGTTGAAGTTTATATTATAAATAATTATAAATAATTTGCATGTTGTTGTAAACTAAAATAAGATTTATTACAAGAGGGACATTCATACATTGCCTGTATTTACATAAAAGAGTGCCTAATGATTAAAAACAAGATTAATATCCAATGGAAAATTGTAGTCTAAACATATTACTGTGCCTGAATGACAACCCTTCTATCAATCCTAAGAAAACTGCTTAGATTGCAGAGTTTGTAGGAAGTTTGATTATTTCTCATTATAATTAATGATCCTCCATACTTGAATGGAAAGAATATTGTAAATGTGTTTTATGTACAGTAAATCATAATATCTACTGTTTTATTCCTATGCTTGTTTGGCAGCATTTGAGATATATTCTGGAATGTCTTTCAGATTACAAAATATGTTAGACCATGTCTGTTTAATTTACCATATAGGTTTTAATAACTAAACAAGTAGAAAACAAGTGAATTATATGATATGGATCAATAAAATACAAAAGGTAATTGTAATGAAAAAGTTAACATGGCTGTTTTGAATCACTAGTTAAACATAAAAACTATATAGAACACTGTCTCTCAAAGCGTATAGTGTTTTGCACTCAATTTTCAATCTTATAGTTATTCTTCAGTTTGAATCACAATTGTCTTATCTGTTTGTCTTGTTTTAATTCAGGTCTAAGTCTGAAGCATGATTGCTACTCTGATACCCAACCAATAATTTGAAAAGCTGTGGAAAAGGGACTGTTTTACACAATATGCTTAGAAAGAATATCTCAGACACTGATACAATATCTATTAAATATGAGACCTGGTGTGGTATATAAAATGGTTAATTTATTAACTTCCTAGTTCCATTTCTGGAATGCATCAGAGATTACAACTTATTCAAGTTGCTAGAAACTATAAAGTGCAAGATATTTAAAGCTTTGAGAAAGTTAATAACAATTTTTGCACTGAAGATAATTTATCTTAATTTATCTTTAACAATAATATGTTCAACCGCCACCCCCCTAGGGTCCAACTGGCGCTCGCCGCACCAGAAGGTTCTCCAGGCGGCCTCATTGGTGGTGGAAGGCCTCCTGGCCACCTGCATTGTCTGAATGACCCTACTGGAGAATCGTTCCCGGGCTAGAAGACTCCACTCAACCTCCAAACAGTTAACTGGAGCCACTGGGGGTCCGGATGGTGGATGGGAGCCTGGCTGAGGGAGACTCGGTCCGGTGGGATCCTCCAGGGTCTGGCAACCGACAGGCCTACCAGGTCGGCAAGCCACAGGCGTCTGGGCCAGTGGGGTAACACCAAGAGTAACTCCGCCCATTCCTGTAGCACCTTCTGGATCACAGATGGAAGAAGGGGCAAGAGCAGGAAGGCATAAAGGAGGCCCCTGGGCCAGGGACACCTGAGGGCATGCACCTCCTCCGCCTCCGGGACGGGAATCTGCAAAAATAACGGGGAAGGTGCGCATTGTCTGGTGAGGCAAACAGGTCCACCAGCGGCCGGCCGAACCTCCCGGATAGTTCCAGGAACAGCCTGGGATCCAGCCTCCACTCCGACTGGTCGACTCGGGCCCGACTCAATCAGTCCACACTGACATTGGAGGCCCCTGCTATGTGCTCTGCTCTCAGTGACAATAGGTGAGCCTCCGCCCACCGGCACAAGGAGTCCAACTCTTGCATAAGCATCTTCGAGCGAGTCCCCCCCGACGATTCACGTGAGCCTTTGTGGTGATATTGTCCATCAGGAGAAGGAAATGGTGACCCTGTAAACTCCCTTGGAAGGACTTTAGGGCCAGATGGGCGGCCTGAGCTCCAGCCAGTTGATGTTGTGCTGGAGCTCTTGAGAAGTCCACCTGCCCTGAGCAACTCTGGAGCCGAAATGGGTGCCCCAGCCGAAGAGGCTGGCATTGGAAGTCACCGACAGTCTTATTGGATCCCGGAAACAGCAGCCCTTCGTGATGGCCCCTGACACCCACCAATGGAAGGAACACAGAACCTCCAGTGGAATCCAAACCCTGGCGAGCGATGAGCTGCAACTAGCCCACTGATGGGGCAGCAGGAGCCATTGGAGAGGTCTGGCGTGGAAACGGGCCCAAGGGACGATGTCCAGGCACGAGATCATCTTTCCTAATAGTTGCGACAGGAGCACAATCGGAGCCTCTCTGGCCGCCCACATCTGGCCCACCAAGGACCGGATTCTGTCCTGTTGCTCCTGAGAAAGAAAACCTTACCTGAGACAGTGTCCATCAGGGCCCCTAAGTGGACCAGTCTTGTGGTAGGTATCAGGTGACACTTTGACAGATTCACAGAAAACCCATTGTCCCTTAAGGCCTGGATTGTGGTGGCGAGATCTCTCCGCCAGCTGCCAGGATGATGCCTGGATAAGGAGGTCGACCAAGTAACACTGAATCCTAATGAAGATTGACCTGAGAGAAGCTGCTAACGCTGCCATGACCTTAGTAAAGGTCCGTGGGGCTGAGGCTAACCCGAAGGGAAGCGCCGTGTATTGGAAATGGCACTCAGCATAGCAGAACCTAAGGTAACATCTGTGACTTGGACGAATAGGGACATGGAGGTAGGCCTCCGTGAGGTCTACAGAAGTCAAGAAATCTCCACCCCCCCGGATCCCAACTAAGATGGAATGAAGGGAGTGCATCTTAAACCTTCTGTAAACAAAAAAAAACCTTCTGTAAACCAGATGTTGATTTAGACCCTTCAGGTTCAAAATTGCCCTCAACCCCGAGGATTTCAGCACTAGAAACAAAACTGAATAGAAGCCCTGCCCCCATTGCTCCGGTGGTACCGGCTGAATTGCCCAAATGTCCAGCAAATGCTGGATCGCTAATTCCATGAGTCCCCGATGTACCGGATCTCTGGAAATGGGGCAGTGGAGGAAAAACCTCAGAGGAGGGGAGAGAAATTCCAGGGAGAGCCCTGATCTAATGGTCTCCCTGACCCAGGCATCGGAAGTTGTCTCTTCCCAGCACGCTGCAAACAGGCCTAGCCTCTCCCAATAGGCGGGTCAGGCCCCAAGTTACTTCTGTCGACGGAAAGGCTTGTTGCCACTACCTCATCCCTGGCGCCTGCTCTGCTGTTGCGGCCTGCCTCTACAGCTAAAGGCCGGGCGGTCTGGCTGAAACTCAGACCTTTGTTGGAAGGGCCTAAATGGAGGTGAGAAGCTCCCCCCAGCTCCCCGTCTGTAGGACGGCAGCCTAAAATAGGGCGAGGACCAGAAGGTGGGACGCCTGATCTGGGAAGGGAGGATCTTCCTTTTATCCCTGGTCTCTATCAGGAATGGGTCCAAGGATTGACCAAAAAGATTTCCCCCTTCAAAGGGGCCCGAGGCCAGCTTCAGCGGTTCTTGGCGTCCATGCGCCAATGACAAAGCCATAGCAACGAACGCGCTGTCACAGACGAAGCGATAGCTCGGGCCAAAAACTTGGCTGCAGCCAAGGAAGCATCCGCCATGTACTATGTCACAGCAATAATCTTAGACAGGTCCTGGTGACTCCTGAGATCCTCCAAAGGAACTCTGTCCTGCCACCGCACCGACACCCTGGTGAAAAACAATGCTGCAGTAGCAGCCCAAATGGCCCAGGAATCGGCTTGATGGGCCCTGCGCAGAGCCATCTCCTCCTGTCTCTCATCTGCCTTCAAGGTGTCGTCCGCATCGGGTGGCAGTACCGAGGTCGATGTCAAGGAAGCTACTGGCGCATCCACACGGGGAAGCTGAATCAGCTGGATGAGCTCATGGTCCTCCGCAAAGAGCGTGTTCTCCGGACCACTGGGCCGCTGGGTGCTAGCAGGCGAATTCCACTGGTGTCTAACAATGTCCAGAAACATTCCGGGGATTGGAATGGAATAAGGTGCTACAGCCTGTACAGAGAAAAAAAAATCCTCCTGCTCCCCGGGGCCCTGAGATTGCAGAAAGTCATTAGAATCCGACCCCAGCCGAGCCTTGGCCAGGAGCTCCTTGAATAAAGCTGGGCTAAACAAACCCTTGAAGAGCGGACTACCCGAATGCTCCGGCTCCATATCCGAAAAGTCATCCTCCCCCCGCAGCTCACCCTTCGAAAGGGAAGCTTGACTGGCATCAGAATGACCCGAAGTATAGGCCTCCTGATAAACAGGCTTGCCCCAAGGGTCCCCTATACTCCTCGGGGAGAGACGTAGCAGCCGTGAAAAGGGGTCTCTGATGCAACTCCTCTGCAATACCCTCCCGGATGGCTGCTGAAAGCCAGGACTTCAAGGAAGGAGGGATGCCCTGCTCCAGCATCCCCTCCTGGCGGAGCCCCACTGAAGTAGGGGTAAAGTTAGCTGACGTGGGTGGACGAAGGCTGCTCCCTGAAATCAAAGAATCCTGCAACAGCCACGGGAACATCCAAGGACCCAGAGGCAGGCAGCACCCCCTGGGAAACAAGCTCCCCATCCATCAGTTGGAGTGGCTGAGGGGAAATAGACACCGGGGGAGGGTCCGGATGGAGCCCCGCCAAACTGAGTCATCCAGAAAGCTCCTCAGTAACCGGCAGCGGGTCCTGACGATGTCCAGAAGAGTGCTTCCCAGAGGCCTACTCGGCCCTTGTGAACTCCTTCTCCAGGGCCTTCTGCTGCTTATGAGCCGCCCGCTGCTCTGCTCTGGATGACCTGCTGTGATCTGGGGCCTTTCTCCTAAGTTTCTCTGCTGCCGCTAGGTTGGCAGACCTAGCCTTAGCTGGGGCCCTGGCCACCTTGTTGGAGGCGCGGGGACCAAGACTCCCAGTGATGAGAGGTGGATGCGGCCTCCCTGTCCATCCTGAGCAGTAGCAAGAAGGAAAGGAAAACAGAAAAAAATTAGTAAGATAGAGCTAAACAGCCCCCCAGCCAGAAGATGGCCTGCCCCAAGGCGGCTTTCTAGGGCCGGGCCTACAGGCCTAAAGGCCCAGAAAATAACTGGTAAGCAGACAGGACCCAAACCTGCAAGTATACCCTGTGCAGGCCGCTGGTTGAAGGCAGGCTTATGCAATCGCCACTGCCCCTGCAAAGCTAGAGGTAGGAGTATGGCCGCCAACGCATTCAGGAACCCCTCCTCCACACAGCAATAGATTGACTGGCAGAAGGATCAGTAAGGGCTGAGCGGCAATATGGTCGCTATCAGAGGCCGCTGTGGCAATACAATGGGCAACGCAAGAGGCGACCAATGGTGAAGCCTCAATCCAGCATCCAGGCCCGGTCCAAGGTCGTAACTGGTAGCACACCAGAAGCCGAGAGGAATCCAATTGACTCGGGCCCGAAAGCCCGATCCTTGCCTTCCAAAAAATGGCTGCCAAAACGGCTCACAAAATGGTGCTTGCGCCAAATTCAAGCCGGACTGTTGAGCCTCCCGCTCCAAAATGGCGTTCGTGCCAAAACGGTTAGCTTTCACCTCAGCGAAAGCCGACAAGGGTGTCTGGTGCTGCAACAGAGACCAGATTGCCTGCCGGAATTACAAGGGCCGATCCAAATCCAGCAATCTACTCAAATCAACCGCCAATGGTCAAAAAGAAACGGCAGACAAGAAAGGCGAGCCTTGTCACACGCCCAGGGCGAGGAAGGAGGCCGCCGGCTAGCTGATGGAACTGCTAGAATGGTGGGCGAAACAGCTGGACACCAATAAAATAAGGCACCGCTCGGCAGGCTGGCCCAAAGTCACAAGCCTCAAGCAGGGCGGGAGATGTTGAAGCCGCCCTGCTCCTCAGTGATCCCCTCAATGGCAAAGACAAAAAAACAGAAAGTAAGCAGCAGACGCTGCAGCCTGCTCAAACGCCTGAAGGCAAACGAAGCAGGCACTCACGGTCACTGGAAACAAGTTCTAATCGTTCCACGAAAAATCCAGAGAAAATCCTAGGAAAATGTTGGAAATGTCCAACTAAACCCAAAGCTCACAGGAGTGAAGAAAAAAGCGTCCAAGAGCTGAGGACTGAGTTGAACTACTGAGGAAACGTCATCAGGTAGGCGGATCCTCCGAAAATTCAACCCAGTCCATAGAGCTATGGGATTAGAGCAACCCATCCTGGACTCTCCCTTCGATACGATGGAAAAAAATAAGGCAAAAGAGAAATATCATCAATGAAATCCCTACTCCTCTGCAAAACAACAATAGGGGTTCAAAAATCACTCTTGCCTCTCTCCCTAAGCCTTGGAGAAGGAGCTTAGTTTTCAAAGACTTTCAGAACACCATCAGACTGGTGGTGTTCATATGGATCATATGGTCATATGGATCTCTGATGGGATACCATTCAAGAGGGTCAGGACTGTGACATGGAAGATCTGTGTCAGATCTAGAGCCTGATAGATGGCTTTGTTTATTTGGAGGGACCTGGACTCTGCCCCTTTTTAGCGTGTACTCAGTGCATCAAGAATATATATTTAAAAATCAAAGCTGCATTACAATCATGTGTTCCAGCTTTTAAACAGTCAGCTGCTTTTCAAAGTCAGTTTTGCTCTTATAGTTTGATCTCCAAAAACTTCAGGACTTTCAAGATATTCAAAATTACTATCAGAGCTTTGTCCTTCTTTTGGGATAAAAAACATGACAAGAAATAGCAACTGATGGTTGGAATAAGTAAAACCTACTGGTAAATATATAAGATAATTAGCCTCAAGAGGAAGGTTTTCTTCAGCTTTGATAGGGAATTTATTTAAATTATTCCTTCACTTGGTTCATTTTAAGATCTTAACATTTTTGTGAGGTGAAGTATAAAGTTAGAGTAAACTTAATTACAATAAACTGTCCTGAATAATGTAAGTAATAGTATAGAACTACAGTTAAAACATTTTTAAATGTTATAATGGGAAAAAGTGGAATGAGGTGCATATTTTGATTGGCAGTAAGTTGTTAGCAGATGTCTCAATTTCCATATATGGAAATATAAAAACCACCAATGAGGGTATAGCCCTCTCATATTAAACTACTTATGTACAATATTAAAAGCAATCTTCTATCAGATGAATAATAGATATATATTAGTAATTGTGAAAAGGCAAGCTATCTGAAAGTTGCTCAGCTTTTCAGAGTTTCAAATGATTAAAGGCTTGAGTACTTTTAATGTATGTGCAATTAAAAAAAATGAAAGTACAGATTCCTGGACTTCCAAACTTTACTAAAATCAGTGAAGAAGTTTTTGAAGTATATTTTCTTAAAATTTGGGTTTCAATATAAAATAGGATTAGATGTAGAAAGAACACCCGTGGTTCATATTTCAGACATACATTTTCAAGGGAATAACAACAACAACAACAACAACAACAACAACAACAACAACAACAACAACAGAGTTGGAAGGGACCTTGGAGGTCTTCTAGTCCAACCCCCTGCTTATGTGTTGTGTGCTTATGGGTTATGTGTGTCCAAAGCAGTTATGAAAGGAAAATGCAGAAAAACCTGGTAATAGGAAGCTGTGGTAGAAGAACTGTCTTTTTCATAATTGATAGAGTTAATTAATTTAAATTAAGAGCACTAGCATTAAATACTTCGAATAAGATTGGTAAAGAATGAAGTAAGTTGAGTCATGGGATAAATATGAGAATTAAGGATTTGTCTCCATTTGAGTATGAGATGGGTGGTCTCCAAATTTTATATACCGTATTTTTCGGAGTATAAGACGCACCTTTTTCCTCCCTAAAAGTGGCTGAAAATTTGGGTGCGTCTTATACTTCAAATGTAGCTTTTTTTTCCAGCCCTAACTAGGTGCTAACAGATCTTCCCAGCTCTTACCTTGCAGGCTTTTTCATTGTTACTCTCTCCAAAGAATGTTTTTCCAGCCCTAAGTCTTTGCAGAATTTTTTTTCATTGCTCTACTTGCTCCGAATAAGTTTTTTTCTAACCCTAACCAGGTGCTAACGATCTTCCCAGCTCTTACTGACTTGCAGGCTCTTTCATTGTTACTCTCTCAGAAGAAGGTTTTTTTAAGCCCTAACCAGGGATAAAATAATGTGCTGAAGCTGACCAGACTAAGGTTGCAGAATACCTGGTAGGCAGATTGTTTTCCCCTATTTTCCTCCCCAAAAACTAAGGTGCGTCTTATACTCCGGTGCGTCTTATACTCCGAAAAATACGGTGTGTGTGTGTGTGTGTGTGTGTGTGTGTGTGTGTGTGTGTGTGTGTGTGTGTATACATATATATATATATATATATATATATATATATATATATATATATATATATATATATATATATATATATATATATATATATATATATATATATATATATATATATATAGCTTAAAATGTTATTTGTCCATTAAGTGACCAATGGTGGCCTTATTGCAAGTATTACTCTGATTTAAGGGAATATGTATCAGTCACTGTTTATATTACAACATCCTCTCTTACATTCATATCCTGATGCCATATTTCCACCATTCATTCAGTGGTACAAGATCTATAAAGAGTCTCTGAACCACACACATCTGCTCCCATTCTTCTGAAATCAAAATGATTAACTTAATTTAATAATACATTAATATTTATTGTTACAATGCACATTTTACTAGGCTACAGAGCTTAGTTTTATTATTCTAATAATTTCATTGGAAAAACATGATTAGCATATATCCTTACCTCCAAAGCAGCCAACAGAGAAAAGCAGCAACATCTGTTTCCATGGGAATAACATCTCTGACTATGAGGTTAGTTGTTGTCCAGCCTCAAATGTACTCGTATTTGTCCACACAAAATCCTTAATCTGTTAAAACATGAATACAAAAATATTTTATTTGCCAGACTCACAGTAAAGAATGAAAAATGTATATTAAATGTACTATCAAATATTATAGATCGATGAAGAATATTCCCCGTTAAGATCCTAAAATTTAGATTACAAAAACCTACATGACATGGAATTATTGGATTGTTAGAGGATTATTGGAGGGACCTTCTCTTCCCAATTTCATCCTGCCCCACCAGATCCAACAGAGTGGGTATATGATGGGTTCATTGATCCAGGGAGCTACATCTGGTAAGCCCTAGGGCCGTGATGGCGAACCTATGGCACGCGTGCCACAGGTGGCACGTGGAGCCATATCTGCTGGCACGCGAGCTGTTGCCCTAGCTCAGCTCCAGCGTGCATGTGGGCGCCTGCCAGCTGATTTTTGGCTTGCATGGAGGCTCTGGGAGGGCGTTTTTGGCCTCCGGAGGGCCTCCAGGGGGGCAGGGGAGGGCATTTTTGCCCTCCCCAAGCTCCAAGAAAGCCTCTGGAGCCTGGGGAGGGCAAAAAAAGGGCCTAGCAGGCCCACCAGAAGTCAGGAGACGGGGGCGCGTGGGGAAGCATTGAATATGGGTGTGGGCACGCACATGCGTGCGATAGCGTGCACATGCACTATTTCGGCACCCGAGGGAAAAAAGGTTCGCCATCACTGCCCTAGGGCCTAAGGCCTTTTCTGTCTTGGCATTCACATTATGAAATCCTTCCTACCTACCTACCTACCTACTACCTACCTATGGTACCTATCTTTCTTTGTTGAATTTTAAAATCAAACTCAATCTGAAATTGAAACAACATGTATGCAAACTATGCTGCTTGTGATTTAAGACTGAACGCTGGACCTTCAGAGAAGTTATGGAAAACTGAAGACAGCTCTGGAAAAGCAAAGCCAACAACTGTACCAAAGACCACTTTAGTAAGAACAATTTGCAAGAGATGCAAAATGCAAGTTTAAGAAAGGACACAGGATTATCTATTAGTGTCTGAAATCCAAATAGAAAACGTTGATTTTACAGAAGAAATGGACTGGTGCAGAACAGCACAGGACACAGGGTAACACAGTTTTCTATACTCTATTTATTTTCAACATGTACTATGAACAACATGACCATGAGGACCTTACTAGGTGGGAAATATAAATATCAAAATGAACTATATAATAGGATAAACAGGATACAAAAAATACAATCCATAAAGCAGCTTATTTTTGTTGATGCAGACCAGAGAACAATATCAAACACATGGTGGCAATTCAGAAAATTAAAAAGAGCAGCCATGCCAACAAGAAGAACAGTTAAAATTCATCTGACATTTTACTCATTGCTTGTCTACTACAAGAAATGCTAATTATCTTCTCTAACTTTGTAGGAGAATGATCTAAAACAAAAGACCATTAAAAACAACTGACACAGACTGAAAAACCATAATAATATCAGTTAGGACTTAATCAGTATGATTCAGTCATTAAATGAATAGAAAGTACAATTAAGGTACAACTAAAGGAAGTAGTGGGCCCTAGTTAATTAGAACGATCTGAAACTGCACTTTCTTGTACTTTGAACTGAGATGAAGAAGAAAGCAAAATGGGTTAATCAAGTTGTAATTGATTAATTTTATAAGGAAATGGAACTAAAACAAAAGGAGATTCACTGAAAACAAAGAAGATCATTTGGAGGTTTATAAACATAATGAGACCTAAGAATAACAATTTGATGCAGTAATGCTTCACTAAAAAAAAAAAGAATTCAAGAACAAACAAACCAATCACTTGGATTTGGGCGACACTGAAACTGAACAAATACTGATGCTTAAATAAAACTATGAATTGGGACTAGATCCTAATGAGAATGAGCGTTGACTTACCTGATACACTCTTTCTCATCAGGAGGAGCCAGCAGTCAGGATGGGTTGTCTCCGCCTACCAGCAGGTTGAGGACCGAGTCACTTTTTTTCTTAAATCCCCCGGATCCGCCCCTTTGAGGCCCAGTTATGACGAATCCGAAGGGAAGACCCGATGTGGCGAAATTGCAGATCAGATGGATGCCTCATCCCAACTGGTTGTAGACTGGTTCGAGAAGTGTTGGAGTCAAAGGTAAGGCCAAGGTGATTCCCGAAATTTTCTGTTTTTTTTTTTTTTTTTTGTAGAAACTGTGCAAGAAGAACTGGAGAAACTGGGAGAAACTGACGTTCCGGAACCAACGTCCTCCCTGGCCGAAACAGAGACCTCTCCGTAGTGAAGCAACTTTAACAACGTGCCAATTAACAGGGAGGGAGCTGACTGCTGGCTCCTCCTGATGAGAAAGAGCGTATCAGGTAAGTCAACGCTCATTCTCCATCCTGTGAGGAGCCAGCAGTCAGGATGGGACATACCAAAGAAGTATTACCCATGGGAGGGACAGTAAGGTTGAGCGTTGTTGAGGAGAACTCGTTGCAGCACCCGTCGCCCGAAGGCCGCATCCGCTGATGCGTATTTGTCAATTCTGTAGTGTCTTATGAATGGAGTAGGCGACGCCCAGGTTGCCACCCTGCATAAATCCTCCAATGGACATTGTGTTGCCCAGGCGGCTGAGGTCGCCGTACTTCTTGTGGAATGCGCTGTGATGCCCGCGGGCCGCTGGAGTGCGGCCATGTCGTAGGCCTTAGCAATCACCCCTCTGATCCAGCGCCCGATCGTCGCCGACGAAGCCTTGAGGCCCATTGATTGGGGCAAGAATGTAACAAACAGAGCTTCGGTCCGGCGGAAGGGACGTGTGCGGCTGATGTAGATGCGCAGGGCCCGGCAGACGTCCAAGGTGTGCAAGGCCCACTCGGACGGGTGGGACGGTGCCGGGTAGAAAGATGGTAGAATGAGTTCTTGAGCGCGGTGAAAGGGGGAGTTGACCTTCGGAAGGAAGGTAGGATCCAAACGGAGGACGACTCTGTCAGAGTGGAAGATGCAGAGATCGTCCCGGACAGAAAGAGCTGCGAGCTCGGAAATCCTGCGAGCCGAGGTGATGGCGAGGAGGAACGTGACTTTGAGGGATAGTTGCCGGAGAGAAGCTTCTCGTAACGGTTCGTACGGAGCCCCCGTCAAGGATTGCAGGACCCGCGGAAGATCCCAGGAAGGGTACCTGTGAATCGCGGGAGGGTGACAGTTGGTGACCCCCTTCAAGAATCGTCGAACGGTCGGGATGTGGGACAGGGAGTCCCAGTGACCGCATGACAAGACTGAGGACAAGGCCGCGAGCTGACGGCGTAGAGTGTTGGGAGATAGCCCTTTATCCAAGCCCTGTTTAAGGAAGCACAGGACCATTGGAAGGGGAACGTCGATGGGAGAGAGACGCTGAGATGCACACCAAGAGCAGAAGGCCTGCCAGGTCGCTGAATAGATACGGTTAGTAGACAGGCGGCGAGATGCCTGGATGTAAAATATGACATCTGGATCGTAGAATTGCCGCCTCAAACCGCTCCGCTCAAGCGCCAGGCGGTCAGTTGGCACCACCTGGGGTCCGGGTGGAAGATGGGCCCCTGACTGAGAAGGGTCGGGAGGGGAGGCAAGGTCCAGTGGTCCCTCACGGAGAGGGCCACGAGTTCGGCAAACCATGGTTGTCGCGGCCAGAGCGGAGCAATTAAGATTATCTCCGCTTCCTCCTGCATCAGTTTCCTGAGGACCAACGGTAGGATGGGGAGAGGAGGGAATGCGTAGAGTAGCCCCTCGGGCCAGCGAGAGAGGAGGGCATTGGTCCCCTCCCACCCCTGCGTCTGATACCTGGTGAAGAAGCGGTCCAATTGGGAATTCTCTGGCGTCGCAAACAGATCCACTAGCGGTCTGCCGAACCTGTCCACGATGGACTGGAATATTGACGGGTCCAGGCGCCACTCGGCCTGGTCCACTGTTGACCGGCTCAGCCAATCCGCTTGGACATTGGCTACCCCCGAAATGTGTTCCGCCGTCAAGGAAGAGAGGTGCCGTTCCGCCCAAAGACCGATCTTCCGCGCCTCGACCATCAGAGTCCGGGACCGGGTGCCCCCCTGGCGGTTGACATGTGCCTTGGTGGTGACGTTGTCCGTTAGCAGAAGCACATGGGACCCTGTTAACACTCGATGGAAATGCTTCAACGCGAGGAAGGCTGCGTGCAGCTCTAGCCAGTTGATGGAGCACCTGGCTTGCGCTTCTGACCACAGACCTTGAGCTGTGGCGCCCTCGCAATGGGCGCCCCATCCTGACAGACTTGCGTCCGTCGTGACAGTAATCCGGTCTTGAGGAAAGAACAGGGCGCCCCTTGCGAGAGCGGGAGAGTGCCACCAGGTGAGGGAGCGACGAACCGGAGGAGGCAGTGCGACCTTGCGAAGGGATGATCCGAGGAGCGCCTTCTGAAAGGGAAGAAGGAACCACTGCAATTCACGGGCATGCAACCTAGCCCATGGAACAATGGAGATGCAAGATACCATTTTGCCTAGTAGGGAAGATAAGGTGAGAAGGGTGGAAGAACCCGCACTTTGAACCTGAGAGGACAGAACCTGAAGACTAACCTGTCTCTCCGGAGATAAGAATACCCTACCTTGAGAGGAGTCAATAATGGAACCCAAATGGAGGATGGATGTCGAAGGGGACAGCTGACTTTTAGCGAGATTGATGGAAAACCCATGGTTAGATAGAACCTGTGTGACGGTGTGAAGATGCTGCCGTGCCACCGCTTCGGAGGAAGCGTGCACGAGAATGTCGTCCAGGTAACATTGGACTCTAATAGGTAGGGCCCGAAGGTGGCCCGCCAAGACGGAGAGGACTTTCGTGAAAACTCTGGGAGCAGAGGAGAGACCAAAGGGAAGGGCTCTATATTGGAAATGTTGATTGGCATAGCAGAATCTAAGGTACCTACGGTGATGATGAGCTATGGGAATATGCAAGTAGGCCTCCGTCAAATCCAAGGAGGCCATAAAGTCCCCCGGCCGGATGCAAGCCAAGATGGATTTTAAAGAATGCATCCGGAATTTTTTGTAGACTATATGACGGTTTAGCCGTTTGAGATCTAAAATCGCCCTCCATCCCCCCGAAGCCTTGGGTACCACAAAGAGGATAGAATAAAATCCCTGAAAGTATTCGTCGGGAGGCACCTGCTGAATTGCCCTAATATCCAGCAGGTGCTGCACCGCCTCGGCCATGAGAGCCCGTTTGGCGGGGTTCCTAGCCGTGGGACACCGGATGAAGGCTCCCGGGGGAAGGGAAAGGAATTCCAAAGACAGGCCGTGTCGAATCGTGTTGAGGACCCAAGTATCATCTGTTGTTGATTCCCAACAATCAGCAAAATATTTCAGCCGCCCCCCAATGGGAGCGGTCATGGGGGAGAAACTACTATTTCCCTCTCTTAGCGGGGCGCCCTCCGGCGCCGCCGCGGAAGTTCTTTCTGAATTGCCTTCCCCTCCCGGCCCTGTCCTGACGGGAACGGAACCTACCCGAGTACTGACCTGGGGACCGGGGAAAGCTGGATCCCTGGTCAGTGTGGCGAAAGGGCCGCCGGAAGTAGGGGGTCTGGCGAGGAATAACTCTGCGGGAGAGCGACGGTAGAATCTTCCTCTTGTCCTTAGATTCAATGAGAAAAGGATCCAGGGAATCCCCGAAGAGCTGTTTGCCTTTAAGAGGCTTAGACGCTAGACGCCACTTGTGGCGAGTCTCCACCGGCCACTGTTTTAACCAATGCATGCACCTGGCCACGAGGGTGGAAGCCATCGCCTTGGATGCGAATTTGGATGTATAGAGTGTGGAGTCTGCAAGAAACTGGCAGGTAGCGAAGACTTTGTTAAGGTCCTGATGAGCTCTTATGTTAGATTCAGGAATAAGGTCTTGTAATTGTTTCACCCAAAGGAGAGCCACCCTGGCGAAGAAGGAGGAAGTGGACGCTGCCTTGATGGCCCAGGCTGCCGCCTGGTGTGCGCGCACCAGGGCCTGTTCCAATTTCCGATCTTCAGGCTTGAGGTTTTCTTCAGATTCACTGGGAAGTGTGGTTTGAGCGTGGAGCAGGGGAATCTACTGCGGGAACCTCAAGAATGTCCCCCAGTTCAGAGGCTACGTGGAAGAACTGCCGTTCCAAAGATGTAGGATTAAGTCCAGTTGCCGGAGCGGCCCACTGGTTTCTTACTGTATCTATGAATAGCGAAGGTGCTGGCACAGAATCCGGTTCCGGAGTGACCGAAGAGAAGATAGGCCCCAATGGTGTAGTTAGCGAGGGCGCTGGAGCGGCCGGGGCCGCTAGGCCGGCAGCCGCCCTGGCCTTGCTTAACAAAGACTTGTACAAACCCAGCGGGAAGAGAGCTGCCGATGGTGGTTGAGAGAGGCCTGCTACTTCATCCTCAGATAGATCTCCCATGGTATCCATCTGGGTCACCGGAAAGTCATCGAGATTCTCATCCTCAGAAATGTTGGATAACTGATCCGCTGCCAGGAAATCAGCGCTGGTTCCTGGTTGAGGATCCAGCTGAGGGGAGGAAGTGCCAGAGCCTAATGCAGGCAGAGAAGCTGCCAGGTTTTGGAGATTAGTAGTAATACTGGTTTGGACCGCTGAGGCAATCCATTGCTGGATGATAGAAGGGTCAAATGGGAGAGCCGGTGGGCCCTGAGCTGGAGCTGGAGGGAGGGGGGGCTCAATCCCCTGGGCCACAGATGAAGGTGGGGGGGGGCTGGGCCCCCTCCTGACCAGGAGGCAGAGAAGGATGGGTGCTCTGAGTGGTCTCCTGAGCTGTGGCTGGTTGTGGGGTGGGAGATGCAACACCCAAACCCCCTGGGCCCCAGGGGGAAATCTGGGGAACTGTGGCGTCTAGGCCCAGGACCTGTTCAGTTCTGGAGGCAGAGGCCTGGGATGCACTTTCATTAGCTGCCCTGTTGTGAATCTTCTGCAGGGCGCGGTCCCTGCGCTGTTCTGCCCTTGTGGATGTGGCCTTGCAGGACTGAGAAGAGGAGGCTGCAGCCTCATCGTCATTTGGCCGGTTGGTTTTGTGCTTCCTTTTCCTCCCAGGCTTAGAGGGGGCTGGGGGCATTCCTTTTGCCATTTAAATCCTGAAAGGATCCCTTGGGATTAAACCCACTGCCCGGATTGCAGGGCTGCCTCTCCCCCCCCCTTTTTCAGCCAAGAGCCCTTGGCGATCCCTGCCTTCTTCTATGAGGGAGAATAAAGAGAGAGGCCCCCCAGGGAGTGCTGATCGCTATGGAAATGTCGTTAGAACAGAGCTGAAGATAAGCGCAGGCAGCCGGCTATGAGCAACTGAAACCTCGTGGCGTCTTCTACTTTCGGTTTCCCCCCAGAGCCAGAAAGTACAGGGCGAGCCTAGAGAGTCCCCGGAAGCTGCCGATCTTCGGAGGCCTGAGAATGGCGGCAAATTTAAAGCGGAGGCCGACCGCGAGCGAGGCTCCGGCAGTCGGCTTCCCAGCGTTGCGGCCAGCTCGATGAAATGCCTCCTGCGCGCTCTCCGATCAACTTCGGCAAATCGCTCCTTTGTTTTTGCGAGTACTGAGCGAGGGGGCGGCCACGGGATGAGCCCTTTACAACCAGAGCCGGAGCGAGCCCAAACGGCTTGAAAACCTGGTTGCAGCCGCGGAGCGATCGATCCCGGCTGAGGGGATGGGGGGGTTTCAGGGGGGGGTTAGGCTTGAGGCCCAAAGCCCCCACGTGGCAGACTAGGCTAAAAGCCCCAGCGTGCTTGCCACCTTCCCCTCGCTCACCAATACTTCAATTAAATCAATCCAAATAGGTTAAGTTAATTAAATCCAGTACAACCTGATCTTCTTTAGTTGTCTGTGAATGTTGGAACCAGCAGTTGGGATGAGCTGTTTTCGCCACGTCCTACTCTGCTGAGGACGAGTCATAACTGGGCCTCAAAGGGGCGGATCCGGGGGATTTAAGAAAAAAAGTGACTCGGTCCTCAACCTGCTGGTAGGCGGAGACAACCCATCCTGACTGCTGGCTTCTCACAGGATGGAGAATAAAATAAACCATGGCCAAGGGATGAGATTATTTAGATTTTTACTGTATTTAGTAATAAGTATCTATTTACCAAGTAATACTATTTGCAAACATGCACAACATTGGGCTGAGAATGCATGAATTAATTTAACTTTTCCTTATGCTAACTGTATTGTCTGACCTTGTAAGAACTGACTTTGTAGGAGCTATAAGAAAGGACAAGTATGGGGAAAGCCATTTGTACATGGAGGTCAATCATGAAGACTTCTAAGGGTGATGATAGTGCTCTCTAAAAAGCACAGAAATAAGGGAGGTGCAACAAGGGTGAGAAGAATTGGGAAGGTGGGGCACTGCTGTTAGCCAGCAGTGGGGGTGGGAAGGTAGGCAAGAGAGAATGAAAAAAAAATCCCTTTTCTTTTCACCTTCTTCACTCCTCAACAACAGCAGCATGTAATGCTAGCTCTGTGGTAGACTTTGGTGGCTCATATAGTTAGAATGCTGGGCTGACAATCAACAAGCCTGCATTGGACACCCAAGTGCTGTTGTGTGATGGAGTGAGCTCCTATCCTTCATTCCAGCTCCTGCCCACCAACTGCTTAAAAGTAAGTAATTGCAAGTAGATAAATAGGCACCACTTTGCTGGGCAATTAATGGGGACATGAAAGGAGCCCTCAACCGGGCAATGGTGATGTCACCATCTAATCCTTTCAAACCAAAAGCGCTTCATTGATTCTGACACAAAAGCAGAAGTAGCAATGCCAGCCACACGAGGGCAGTGATTCTATTGGTCTCATTCCTGAGGCACAGTAAGAGAATGACAGTAAGAGGGGAAATGGTTTGGGGGAGAAAAATAAAATTTGTACTTCAAAGATGGAAAGAAAGCACATCCTCTGGGACTGGATGGATGAGTTCAGGTTGTACATTAATTTTAATGTCAAATGCAGTGTATTAATAATGTTCATTAAAATATTCTTAATATAGTCGGGCAATTGCCCAAAGCAGGTTCAAATGCAAATATGAGTGCAATCTGACTCTTGAAAACCCAGAGTGTTCTCAGACTGAAGATAATTTGGCAACAAATACTGCAAAAATCTTATGGTACAAGATACAGGAAAATAGTGCTGCAAAAGGTTAGGCTTTTCATCCTCATATATTTAATTGAAATAAAACCTACTGACAATAGATTTCAATGTTTTATTTGTGACAGATTTTGATCCTAAGAGAACCCCTATTTTTTTAGTGCAAAATCATCAAGACACATAGGAGGTATAAAAACTAAAATATTTCATGATGGGTTGCATCTATATTCAGCATTAATTTTATAAAACAATTTATGCAACTTTTTCTAATTTAATGTCCTGCCAAGATAGAAAAAAAGTAATTCTAATTAATATCTTAGTGTGGCAAATTTGAAGCTCTTTCCTAGTGCTAGATGTTAAAAGGGCTCAAGAAAATATCCAGCAACTAAAATCATTGTCTGGCTGATAAACTGCTGCTCATAAGACGTCTAATCTTAGAATAAAAAAAAACACATTATTTGAACCCACAGTGAATGACTCCAAACATAATATTCATAATAAGATTGCATTTAGTAGTACTCAGCCTGCAAAATGAAAATCGTCCAGGCATGCATTCAAATCTTTTTTTTATTAAAAATATAAAAGGAGTACAGTGGTCTCCCCAAATTATTTTCAATGAAGCCATGGTTCAGCCACGGTGCATAATCCCTTCAACAAACTTAATCAAGCTATTCTAAGTTTAGGATTAATTTCACAAAGTAATCACATAAGGGAAATTGCAAATAATAAAAATAGCTGCCATGAGGTAGATGTCCTCAGTCCTGCAACATATTTTTAGTTGTATTGCTCTCTACAGACATCTGGGAGAAATACATGGCACGCGGCTAAATTATTTGTGGGACCAGCTGTCTCCAATTATCTCTGCTCATCTCATGAGATCTGGCAGGATAGAGCATACTTCAGATCGCTTTTAGAAAAAGAAGAAAAAAGACACCTAACAGGATCCAGAAAATATGCCTTCTAGCACCGTCTATGGCATACCACTCCCTACCAAGTTCAGGCAGCCCCGAATCTACTGACCTTTCGAAAGCCCTGAGACCATAACCCTTTTCCCAGACACTGATCCAAATTGTGAGATGAAACTGGCTAGAATGAAAGATATCTGTGTGGTCTATTCAATGACTGGCTTAAATTATTCAATTATACTGGGGGGAAGGTTAGATTCTGGGTTGTGCTTTGCTTTTAGTTCCTTTCTTTTTTATGCTTCCATCTAATTATAAGCTGCCCAGAGTCACCAGCTGTTCATCCTCCTGTTTTGTTAGATTTTGGAGCTACAATTATAGGTAATACTACAGTGCAAAGATTATCCTTGAATTATTCAAAGCAGTGAATATCCAAGGATGGAAGACTTTTTAACTTGGCCCTTATCTTTGTTGGCCCTTACACTTTGTTGGCCCTTACACTGACATTCATCAGAGGACTACAATTCTATTTAACTTCTTCCAAATATGTTCCCCATCTGTTAAAAATGACCGGCCACATACTTACAATAATGAGATTCACTGGGACAAAAGATCTATTATATTTGACTCCCAAAATGTCAAAAATTTATTTGAAGGGTCGATAAGTATACCTTTTCCTCTAGTTTTACCAGCAAAATACCCTAATTTTTGAAATGTATTTGAAAAACAGTATGTTTGTACAATTGCCACCCCAACATTCCTATGTACGTGTACTATATAACTTTGGTTCCTGCAGCTCAGGTCCAGACAAAATGCCATTATCATGAGTCTGATCAAGAATTTAAGTCTTGGGGATGTGTGAAACTTTGAAGAATTTTTTTTCAGTTTTGATTAATGAAATGAATGGAAAAATAATGCAATTAATTGAAGAGGAACTTCTCTTCAAAGTGCCAGATTTTGGAACAGCTGCCATTTTGATCTAGATATTAAAAGGTATCTCGGCGCATGTGATCTCTTTCCCCTTGGTTGTGTGCTTAATTAAGCAATTAGCTTATAGTTACTAAACAAAATTTTAGACCACATGTTAAACATCCCTATGGGAATACATCTTCCTGTGATCTAAACACATAATATTTAAATCATTACCTGCGGCAAAAACTTATCTCTTTCACTATACATTGGGGGGAAAGGCATTTTATGCTCATACATACACTAGAAGAGAAAGGAGAAGACAAACAACTCCCCACCACCTCTGAAATTTTCAGGCTCGTTCACATAACAGTAAATGATGATTTAAAACTAATTGTTCAGATTTGCGATAGTGGCGATAATAAATAAATTAATAATTTCTTCTTTGATGGTAATTGTTCAGTGCTTAAGGTAATTGGTTACTAGTATAAGAGCTTTTCAAATGCTTTATAAAATGATTTTTCTGATACATATCTTCTCTTATAGTTTACATATGACAATCTCCTAGGTCAGTGGTGGCGAACCTTTTTCGGCTCGCGTGCCGAAAAAGGGGGGGGCGCGCTCGCGCGCGCTCGCGTGCCAACACCCATTCCCTCCCCCCCACGCATGCGCACAACACCCCCCCCCCGCTGCCCCCTGCGCATGCGCACACACCCCCACCCCCGCACAGGCCCACTTACCGGAGCCTGGAACGACGAAACGGAGCCTGGAACGATAAAACCGGCAAACCGGAAGTGTGTTTTTTTGCACTTCCGGTTTGCCGGTATGCTGTTTTTTGCACTCCGGAGGGTTCAGGGAAGCTCCCTGAAGCTCCGGAATGCAAAAAACTACAAAACGGACAAACCGGAAGTGCGAAAAAGTGCACTTCCGGTTTGTCCGTTTTGTAGTTTTTTGCATTCCGGAGCTTCAGGGAGCTTCCCTGAACCCTCCGGAGTGCAAAAAACAGCACACCGGCAAACCGGAAGTGCGTTTTTTCGCACTTCCGGTTTGCCGGTGGGAACCCTCGCGTGCCGGCTTCTATGGCTCCGCGTGCCAGCTCTGGCACGCGTGCCATAGGTTCGCCACCACGGTCCTAGGTCCTAAAAGTCTCCTAGACCTTAGAAGCTTTCTTGGACAAGAGGCATTTTGACCAAAAAAAGCTAGAGTTGGATTTGTAGAGGATAAAAGCCATGGGATAAAAATCATTGCACTTTCCATCAGAGAGATACATACTCCCTGGACCTCTGACCTAACAAGAAAGTAAAACTTAAAATAGAATTTCTTTGACCTTTATGAAGTCAGACCAAACTCATGTTGGTTTCCTTTTTGAAAACTGTTTCCATAGTTTTCAGATTACAAAGCATACATTGTAGAAACTACTGAAGTCAACACAATTGTGTATCTTTTCTAAAAATAAGCTACATGTTATAATGCTCACAATTGTTATAATGCATTAGTCAGTTAAACATGCACACAAAAGTTTTTTTTAGACTTACCATAAGTGGGTATTCCGCACATTCAGTAGCAATCCAAGAAATCTTACTAAATTCTTAGTTTTACGTCGGATTCCAACAAAACCCTCCATTAAAAGTAAATATATTGCCATTGGATTTCCTCTTGTTTAATAAATGTATATTTAGGACTGCAGCCTACAAGTACAGATGGTTGCATTAATGTTAACCCAGGGGTAGGCAAAGTTGGCTCTTCTATGACTCGTGGACTTCAACTCCCAGAATTCCTAAGCTAGCATGATTGGCTCAGAAATTCTGGGAGTTGAAGTCCATGAGTCATAGAAGAGCCAACTTTGCCTACCCCTGTGTTAACCCAATCTATTAGTTTACAAATAGTAGAAAAGATGCAGAGGATTGCCGTCCTGAGATAATATCATGAAACTGAGTGAATCCCCCTAAAAACATTCCCTTTTTTCTCTCCCATCTGTTTTTCCATTTATTCATTGTAAAAAGGTTTGAAATGGGAAGGATTTACAGCCAGCAACTACTCAGTCAGTATATACCGTAAGTTTTGATCTGCTTGGAAATTGATAGTTGTATATCAAAATAAAACAACTAATCCCTCCCCAAAAAGCTAGATGAAGGGCCTACTGTGCACAAGCCACATTCAAAACCCAGGCAAGCATTTTTCCCTCTGGGTCTACCCTAGTTTTGTTTATACATACCAGGTTAGCTGCCTCATTCACAATTATTACATGCCAACCCAATACTGGTAGACCTCAATTTATGACTGTAATGCTTCCAAAGCTAAAGTAATAATATTTTGAATCTCAGGTAAAACTCAACAAATATAATAAAAATACACAAGAATCCTAAAATCTGACAGAGGGGGTCATTTAATACTGATCAAAATGTTGCGACATTATTTGAAACCCTTCCCCTCCAATATAATTAAGATGCTTTCCATGATTTCCAAAACCAAAATATACTCCTTGGGGATCTTATTAGATATTTGTCAACATTAGAAAACAGACTTAGCTAGCTAGAGCTGCCTACGGCTGATCCAAAATCTTATCCCAGTTGGGTTTTCTGCAGCACAAAACGAATTGCAGTAAAGTTAAGAAGTAAACAGTAGAAACTATAAAATTAGAGAAGGTTCATAGAAATGTTTGGGGAAATAGTATGTGCCTCTTGCTTATACTTTGGAAAAACAAAATTCTTGTAGTTCAACATACTTTTTAAATTAATTTAACATAAGAACAATTGAATCAGAGAAAGTTGTTTAAAACCTCAAGCTTTTTTGTACCCCAATGAATATTGCTTGGAATGTAGCAGTACAATTATTTCTTACCTCAGGTATGAATATCTGTTTTCTGGTAATGTAAACAAAACATTTTGACAGAATATTAAAACAGTGATATTATTTTTAATAAACAGAATATGGTACTACAGAATAAAGACTAGTTAATGGATAATTAGCTTTCATTGTGGCTAATCATATGTTATGTATTTTAGTAAGTAAGCATAGTGAAATGCAAGCTCATATTAGCATATATAATATTTTCTCCAATTGTTCTGTGCAGCACTATTATTTAGGTTGAGCTAGTACACAATGTCTAGTCCAAAGTTCTCTCAGTGAGCTATGGGTGAACCTCAATCTGTGTCTCCCTGGTCTTAGTACAAAATCCTAACATTATACAGGTAGTCCTCGACTTACGACCATTCGTTTATTGATCAAAAAAGTGACTTATGACCATTTTTCACACTTACGATCCCATGGTCATGTGATCAAAATTCAGACACTTGGCAACTGGCCTGCATTGTCCCATGTGATCACCGTTTGTGACCTTCTGTCAAGCAAAGTTAATGGGGAAGCCAGATTCATTAACAACCATGTTACTAACTTAACAACTGTAATGATTAACAACTGTGGCAAGAAAGGTGGTAAAATGGAGCAAAACTCACTTAACTGTCTCACTTAGCAACAGAAATTTTGGACTCAATTGTGGTTGTAAGTTGAAGACTACGTGTATGATGCTGGCTCTCTTCATATTAGTTAACTGCTAACGTGACAGAGATGAAGACCCAGGGACTCTTTTCTATTCTGTTTAAATTTATTCCCTACAAGTTAAATAAATAATAATTCTATTTTATTTATTCAGTTTATGTAGCTGCCTATATTACAACAGTGATTCTGAGCAGTTTATAGCATTTAAAAACAATGTGATATAAAATTACAGCTGATATTATATGTTGGTGTAGAAGACAAGAAAAATGGAATCAAATTGCAGCCCTCTCTGGACAACAGAGATGCCCGCCCCAGCAACTGAAACGAAAAGGGATGAGTATTGGTGGAAAAAAGTCCCTAAAGCGGCTGAAGTTGAGCTCCCCCTAGCACCTGGGGCTGGGGAAAACCCCTGAACGAGCTAGGAAGAGTGGAATGGATGAGGGACTGGGAACAGGCCAGACTCCCAAAGACTCTGATGGAATCCTTGGGGAAATCCTTAGAACAGCTGAAGGAGAAACTTGATTGAACCACCCTTCGTGATGAGGGGCCGTCGTGCTGCCCAAAAGAGAGAGGGGTTGCAACTGAGCCATTTGAAATAAGGAGACGCAGATGGGAATGCAGCCTTCTCCACCCACCAGAAGGAGAATGAACTCAAGGCTGCTGGTGATGGCTTCTCCATGCAACAGGCAAGCCGCCCAAGGCGGGCAGCCCCCCTCTCTACAAACTAGAGCTGAGGGAGACTGCCAAACACACCAAGTGCAGGCATACACATACAACAGGGGCCAACATGATGAGGGAGGAGCAGTGCTGAACAAACCACCCCGATTCAGGGGGAAATTTAATGGGGACTCAGATCAACTGACTCTATTCCTTGACTCTGCTAGAGTCCACCTAGAGCGCTACGGACACCTTTACCCATCGCACAGAGACATGGTGAATACCATCGCCAGGGGGCTAGAGGGAGAAGCAAATGAATGGCTAGCAGTCCTCCATAAGAGGAGAGCTCCCCAGTTGCAAGACATCAATGACTTCCTACAAGAGCTAGAAGCCAGATTTGAGGAGGTGAAGGAGGATCAGTACGCGGAGGATGAGCTTCGAAACCCTAACCAAAGAGGGCAATCCATTAAGGAACACATCCTTGAATTCAGGAGAGCCATAGGGAAGCTACCCCCTTTACCGCAGTGGCTATTAGTTCACTTTTTCAGAACGAGCCTGGACAAGCAAATTGCCTAAATAACCGCCTATCAGGACATTCCAAACCAACTCTAAGTGGTTCCGAGTAGCCATAAAAGTTGACTGTGGATTGCATGCCAACGACATGCAGAAGCAACTGGATACCAAGGAGAGAGGACAACCAGACTGGAGACCATCCGGCTGATGGGAGCCGCAGCAGCACAGCCGGCCCCAAGGCCAACCCTCCCACGAAGCCAGTTGAAATGCTACAGATGCAGAGGGATGGACCACATTGCATTGGCATGTGCGACTCCAGCTCCAAAACCCAAGCCAGAGTCACCACCCAGGGTGCGACTGGAATGAGGCCCCAGGCATGCCACCAACACGTCCCAAAAAGCCCTCCATGCTGTAGAAGTCACTCCCCACCCAGCCAATGATGACCAATCGTCGGATCCCTATGGCAGTGAGGACAAAGGTGAAAACGACCCGATGGTGAGTGAACCGATCCACCCCTTCGTCCTCCCAATATGCCTCACAGCCCCCAAAACAGGGACCCTAATAGACTCAGGCTGCACTAGATGCTTGATTAACCTAACCACGATCCTGAAACTGGGGATTAGAGTAAAGAGACTGACCCATCTGATCAGATTCGAACAGGTTGATGGGTCCCTATTGCAGGGAGCCTACGCCACCCACCTGACCGAACCAGTGAAGCTAGAGCTAGTGGACCACTGGGAAGCAATTCGATTCATAATAGTCCCCAGAATGACAGACGCTGTCATACTGGGGCTCCCTTGGCTAGACAAGTGGGACCCGACAATCTGGTGTCAAGGGTGCACCCGGAGGCTGAGGATAGCAAGAGGACCCCAACCCCTTCCGCACCAGCAAATAGAAGCATTGCCCATGCAGGAAACCACCCTGAAGGCCCCACCAGTACAATGGGCAGCCACCTCTGACAAAACCCCAGAGGTCGAACAGATCCCCAAAGAATATCAGGACCTTGAGGAAGTGTTCAGCGAGGCCGAGTGCAATGTCCTACTGAAATCATCCCCTGGGCAAAACTACCCAAACTATACCCCATGACGCCCCAGGAAATGCAAGAAATGAGCAAATTCATAGACAAAAACCTAGCAAGGGGGTTCATTGAGCCAGCCAAGCCATGGGTCACACCCCTAAAATCTATACCTTTACTCAAAATGTTTTTGCTTTGCACAGGTCGCCTTCAGGAAGTGAGGGAAGCCGAATGTCAACTCGCGAAGCATTCCTGATCTGCTCTCGAGTTGCCCTAAGCAGAGGGATGGGGAATTGAGGAACTTGCATTTCAGTCAAAACAAAGCACATTCCAGCTGGCAACGTCAATGTCATCTCCAGGGTGACCCACAGTGACCGGAGGGAGTGACTTCTACAACCGACAAAATTGCTTGGGGAATGTGACTGATGACACACCTTGGGCGGAGGGGGAAACAGGGTCAGAGCCAAGGCACAAATTAAGTGAGGTCAGAGTTAACTTCACTTGGTTTGTGCCGACATGAAGCTCCTAATAAATAACTGGATTTCTTTTAAAGCTTGGCTTGAGGCTCATGATTTAATTAGGGCATTGGTCGGAACCTGACAAAAGGTGCATGGTAGTAAAGATGGAGCATTGTTTTGACATTTGTTTTTAATGGATGTTTTTTATTCTGTTTTAATCTTGCTTTCATCAAATGTTCTTTTATTACTCCAAAGCTTTTCAGATGGTTACATAAATATTATAAATAATAAATGCATAAATATCTGCAATAAACATTCTGGAAAGAAATTATGAGGAACAAAGTGGAGAAAAAGAAATAAAACAATGATAAACATCAATGAATTATATGACAAATGTCTGTGAAATCATAAATTCTTCTGTTATCCAGGAGATTCTATATATGTATAATTATACTCTAACACCATTGATAACATTTTTAGAAGGGTGTAATTACAGCTATGTATGGGTCATGGATTTGGGCAAAAAATAAAAAGCAGCATGGTGCAAACTTATAAACACTCTTATTGCAAGAAGATTATTTTTAAAAATGTACTATGCTAAGCATTTAATGTTAAGGGTCAAGTGTCTGCAACCCATTTAACTAATTGTTCAAGATGACAGCTAGATGAGAGCACGGATTAAAATTAGGTTGTCCTCTTTACTATATACCATATGTTTTTGCAAGTAAGTTACAATTTAATTGATTTTTTCTTTATTAATACAGTAGACAAGTATAATTAGAAATCTAACCCAAAGTTTTTGTCAGTATCACCTACTGAACTATTACATGAGAAGAACACTAATTTCTTTGCTGAAAAGCAAGAACCAAAGATCTAAATAAAAAGAATGTTACGTTTAAAAATAAAACACGAGATCGGTAAATAAAATACATACACACATATGGTACAATATAGGTAGTCCTACACTTAAAATGTTTTTAAATAATAAAATATTTTTATGCCACCTTAGTCTAAAAAGACTGCAGTGTGTTGTATGTCTTTTAAAAACATGGATTTGTAAAAATAGTATAATCTTACATCAGAGAGTTTAAAAACCCAAGTGAAGAATTAGTTTCACCTTTAAACGTCCTAGAAGAAAATAGTTCAAATGCCAGAAGAGACTTTTGGAAAACGTAACTCAAAGGAACCATGCTCAAAAGGCATGATTTTCTAATATGATTTCTGGAGACATGCAGTATCTTTGCATAAACGGGGACTTCGTGATTTACGTGATTGTTACGCAATTCCAAGAGATTCTTCTTTCTTCCAGAGAGATTATATTTGTGCCAGGGTACTCTGAAGCATCTTTTGGAATCAAATCCAAAGTACTGTAAAGCTACATCATCCTTTTCATATCAACACTTGACAATCAGTGACATAAGATAGAGAGTGTCAGGACAGCTTGGCATGGACAAGGGGTTTTTTTTTAGTGTTTTTTTTAGCAATAGCACTTAGACTTACCGTATATACTCGAGTATAGGCCGACCCGAATATAAGCCGAGGCACCTAATTTTACCACAAAAAACTGGAAAAGTTATTGACTCGAGTATAAGCCTAGGGTGGGAAATGCAGCAGCTACCGGTAAATTTCAAAAATAAAAATAGATACCAATAATGTTTTTGAATATTTATTTCAAAGAAAAACAGTAAATATTAATTTTTTTAAAAAATATCCCAGAAGAAGGCAATGACAAGCCACTGCTGTGTTGTTGCCAAGGAAATTATTTAGATATGTCCATGGAGTTTTATTCAATTTGAATTGAAGAGAGGCATTTATTTCATTGTAAATTCAGGTTTAAACTATCTTAAGTAATTGAAATATTCTGAAATGACTTTTATTTTCATTAATCTGTTCTGATTAATCTAATAGTGGTCTATATGTTCTACATTATTTTTAATAGAGATCAATTAAGCTGTCTCTTTTAAGGAATCTGACAGAAGTGTCTCTTTTGGGATCAGTCAGATAGGATTTCTTTTGCAAGTCTATGTTTTGTTTATCTCTGGACTGAATCTTTTCTTTGTGAGTTCTGTTAATTTGCCCTAGCAAAACAATAAATCCAAATGCCTTAATTTTTTGCAATCTTACTTGTAGTGTCTTGATCGATTTTTTTAGGTGTTATTAAATTATTTTTTATATTGATGTTTTAATTCTTAGCCACTCAGATTTGCAGATGAGATGGGCAGTCATATAATTTGAAATAAATAAATAAATAAATAAATAAATAAATAAATAAATAAATAAATAAATAAATAAATAAATAAATAAATAAATAAATAAATAAATAACCTTCACGTTAGGATGATTTAGAAGTGATGGCATTGAACTGTTGTTGGTCTGTATGATTTTAGAATCAAGGTATTTGAAAACAGTACAGTAACACTAATAATATTGTAGAACCTTACAATGCTAAATCATGTTATTGAAGGTAGTCTTCTCCCTTTCTCTAGGAAAAAAACTTGACTTACAGTATATTGTTACTTTTGTGTAGGAATTCACAAGCAATAAAATTTTGTGTAACAGTAAAGAATATCCCATTTTATACTGGGGATTTAGAAGGTTTAAGTCCTATTTAAGTCAGTGGAAAACACAAGAAGACTTGGGGGAGGCTGTGCTTTAGTTATGTAGACTTCATGAATGAGATTATTATCTGTACTCTGTAGATAGTATTTGTCTCAGGCTAATAATGGCTAATGATCCAAGCTGACATAGGGTTGGCAGGAAAACGTGGTTGGATATGGGGAAGCTTAAATGAGTTTTGGCAAATGAACAGTGTGTTTATTGTAATAGTCCAGGGGTTCTCAATAAGCAAGTTGAAGTCCTTGCTTTATTCAATCCTTTTCCTCTAAATGATTTGGTTTCCTTTTCAGTTCCTGTTATATATGAATGTATCTAGGACGTTCCATTTTAAAATAGACATGATGTCATTATACATATCGTTGTTACAAGCAGGAATAGGAAACAATCCAGGCTGCGTTGAACCCTCCTGGGTTTGTCCATGATTGGGTGCTGTCAGTCTTATCATCCTAGCTTTTTTTTCTTAAGCCTTTCTTAAGGCTCGTCTCGCAGCTCTCCCCGCCGCGCGTAGAGCCGAAGGGGCGGTGGGAGGCGAGGAAAGGAGGCGGCTGGCAGAGCCGAAGGGGAGGCTCTGCTCGCCGCCTCCTTTCCTTGCCTCCCACCGCCCCTTCGGCTCTGCCGTACGCCACTGCCTCCTCCTTTCCTCACCTTTCAGAAGCCCTGAAGCTCTGCCGGCAGAGCCGAAGGGGCGGTGGGAGGCGAGGAAAGGAAGCGGCTGGCAGAGCCGAAGGGGAGGCTCTGCTCGCCGCAACAGCCCCAGACCTCCGATCCTGAAGCTCTGCCGGCCGCCTCCTTTTCTCGCCTCCCGCCTCCCCTTCGGCTCTGCCGGCAGAGCTTCAGGGCTCCTGAACGGTGAGGAAAGGAGGAGGCAGTGGTGACGGCAGAGCCGAAGGGGCGGTGGGAGGCAAGGAAAGGAGGCGGCTGGCAGAGCCGAAGGGGAGGCTCTGCTCGCCGCCTCCTTTCCTTGCCTCCCACCGCCCCTTCGGCTCTGCCGTATGCCACTGCCTCCTCCTTTCCTCACCTTTCAGAAGCCCTGAAGCTCTGCCGGCAGAGCCGAAGGGGCGGTGGGAGGCGAGGAAAGGAAGCGGCTGGCAGAGCCGAAGGGGAGGCTCTGCTCGCCGCCTCCTTTCCTTGCCTCCCACCGCCCCTTCGGCTCTGCCGTCGCCACTGCCTCCTCCTTTCCTCACCGTTCAGGAGCCCTGAAGCTCTGCCGGCAGAGCCGAAGGGGAGGCGGGAGGCGAGAAAAGGAGGCGGCCGGCAGAGCTTCAGGATCGGAGGTCTGGGGCTGTTGCGGCGACGGAGCCTCCCCTTCGGCTCCCACTGCTTTTCGCTGAGGAAAGGAAGAGGCAGCAGCAGCGGCAGCAAAATTTCCAAGTGAAATTTTTAACTGACTCGAGTATAAGCCGAGGCGGCTTTTTTCAGCCCAAAAAGTGGGCTGAAAAACTCGGCTTATACTCGAGTATATACGGTATATACATCTTTACAGTGCTTTATACCTCTCTCTAAGCAGTTTACAGAGTCAGCATATTGCCCCCAACAATCTGGGTCCTCATTTTACCCACCTCGGAAGGATGGAAGGCTGAGTCAACCTTGAGCCGGTGAGATTTGAACAGCCGAACTGCAGGCAGCCAGCAGTCAGCAGAAGTAGCCTGCAGTACTGCACTCTAACCACTGCGCTACCACAGCTCATTTACATGGTCAGATACCAAAATACTAGGATCCATCTTCTTCATAGGAGCAAAAAACACATTACAAAAATATTTAAGTCATTAGTTAAAATAACTCATTGGATGTGGGATAATTTTATGAAATAGGCAGGTGGAGTGAATTAGAAGAGGGTGAATTCAGATGACTACTTACTTGTTAAGAACTCTTATTTATGAGTTTAAAAAATCTAATCCAGTAAAACAATAATAAAGCCTTATGAGATGCCATACCATGTCTTCAACCAAGCTTCCAACTTATATTGTACACTTGGCTCCCCTAACTCCTGGACTCTGGGGGAAGAACCAAGTTTTCAGGGCTTCCTTTCAGGGCTTCCTCTCCAACAGGGAGAGAAACAAGAGCATTCCAATGGAATAAAGTTGGTCGATAGGAAACAGCCATAAGGTGATTGGATTTCTTAAGGTGGCATTGTTTCATTGATAGCATCTAAAACATGTCAACTTTAAAATGGCACAGATACTAAATACAAATGTTCCTATAGATTGAAATACATGCCTATAAGTTGAATGAGATGTCCTACAAATAGGTAGGTAGGTAGGTAGGTAGGTAGGTAGGTAGGAAGGAAGGAAGGAAGGAAGGAAGGAAGGAAGGAAAGTAGATATTTTATTTATTAGTTATTAGTTATTAGTTATTAGTTATTAGTTATTAGTTATTAGTTATTTATTATTTATTATTATTTATTATTTATTATTTATTATTTATTATTTATTATTTATTATTTATTATTTATTATTTATTAATCTATCTATCTATCTATCTATCTATCTATCTATCTATCTATCTATCTATCTATTTATTTATTCCATTTCTATGCCACCCAACTCCCTAGGGCCGTGGTGGCGAACCTATGGCACGCGTGCCAGAGCTGGCACGCGGAGCCATAAAAGCCGGCACGCGAGGGTTCCCACCAGCAAACCGGAAGTGCAAAAAAACGCACTTCCGGTTTGCCGGTGTGCTGTTTTTTGCACTCCGGAGGGTTCAGGGAAGCTCCCTGAAGCTCCGGAATGCAAAAAACTACAAAATGGACAAACCGGAAGTGCACTTTTCCGCACTTCCGGTTTGTCCGTTTTGTAGTTTTTTGCATTCCGGAGCTTCAGGGAGCTTCCCTGAACCCTCCGGAGTGCAAAAAACAGCATACCGGCAAACCGGAAGTGTGTTTTTTCGCACTTCCGGTTTGCCGGTTTCATCGTTCCAGGCTCCGTTTCGTCGTTCCAGGCTCCGGTAAGTGGGCCTGTGCGGGGGTGGGGGTGTGTGCGCATGCGCAGGAGGCAGCATGGGGGGGTGTTGTGCGCATGCGTGGTGGGAGGGAATAGGTGTGGGCACGCGAGCGCGCGCGAGCGCAGCCCCCCCCTTTTTCGGCACGCGAGCCGAGAAAGGTTCGCCACCACTGCCCTAGGGACTCTGGGCGGCTCACAACAGAAGAACAAACATCAAATCATTACAAAAACATCTAAAAACCGTTTAAAAAACACATTTACAATTTAAAACAATTTCAGCCATCCAACCTTAATTACTAAGGTTGTAAACTTTTCTGGCATACTTTGCTGTTGCTACTTGCAACAAAGCATTACCTCATAAATTGGATTTTTCCAACCTTGCAGTGCCTGAATATGTTAAGTTTTAACTCCCATAAACCCCAGCCAGCATAGTTGAATTATATAACTGGAAAATAATTGCATCTGAAATCTACCTCAGAAACTACACTAGGGAAACTACAAACTGTATTATTTCCTCACAGCAAAATGTTCTTTATAGGTTCACAGATTAATTATGTTTTTTTTTAAATGGTTAAAGAAAGAATGTATGTTTGGCATAAAGCCCTGAGCTATCATAAAATACAAGTAGCTCTATTTTATAAAATTAAGTCCAAAGTATAATTTTAAGTTACCATAATCATTTCTCTGTTTGTAAGAAAACAAAAATGCATACTGTTCCATTTTATAGCATTATACAAGATTGCATAGAATAGTAATGTGGAGACTGTGTGGAATTACCCAAAGTTAACATATTTTGCCATGCATTGTTTTTATTAATTGTGCTAGCTCAGCTTTGAGCTTTACAATCATCAGCAATTTTTGTATATATATAAAGTGGTTAAATTTCAGACTGCTTGAGTTAGATAATAAAATCGTAATGTAATAAACCAGCATGGGATTTTTTTAAAAAAAATATTTTTAACTGGCAATATTTCAGAAAAAAAATGCGAAATCCTTTAGATAAATGCACTTAAAATATCTAGTCATTGTATTCAAGTCAATCTCATTTTTTAATCTTTGAAAATGATTACATTATGCACCTATTTTTCTTTTGGTGAACAATGAATTACAGTTTCACTGTGCCAAAGCACAGCAGTAAAACTTGATAATTTCACCTCCTCAAAACTATTATACTTAACTGTTAGCTGTTTCAAGATTCATAATCAAAAGGCAAAAATAACAAAAAATGGAAATTAGAAGATCAAATAGAACTGAAGGAGGAAAACTGGCTTTAAGATTGAGAAAAATGTAAAATAGTTGGGGGTACTATGACAAATATGAATTGTATATTATTTCAAAATGTTAAGTTATGAAATGAAATTAAGAAAGGCATGTTTAAATGGGAGAAATTTAAATTGTCACCATTGGGGGCAAGTTCTCTGACAAAAAGGATATATATTTTTTGCCAAGAATGATACTTTTATTTCAGACAGTATCTTTTTTTGTAACTGATGCAAAATGTAAACAGTGGAAAAAAGTTATATCTAAATGTACCGTATTTTTCGAAGTATAAAACGCACCGGAGTATAAGACGCACCTTAGTTTTGGGGGAGGAAAACAAGGAAAAAGGCCTCCACCTCCAAGCAATTTGCCAAACAGCAAACAGCACAGATGATATACACTGTTTGCTGTGTATTTCTGTGCATGTGTGCCTGACCCATAGAAATAGCAAAGAATTGGAGAAATGTACATTATGCCAGAAAGTTTTCTTAAATGTAGTCACAATAACTCCTCCCAATTATTTAAATAGATCTACTCCAAGGTAGGTCAGGATTTAACTCTAATACTATACAGGACACTGTTACATTTCAGACTATACTTGTACAGAGCTGTTAAAATTAATTAAAATTTCTGGAAGTATACATTATTCTCTATTATTTAAAAGAAGATACAATAGCACTGGGCCTCTTCAGAGCAAGCATTTACCGTATTTTTCGGAGTATAAGACGCACCGAAGTATAAGACGCACCTTAGTTTTGGGGGAGGAAAACAAGGAAAAAAGGCCTCTGCCTCCCAGCAATTTGCCAAACAGCAAACAGCAAACAGCACAGATGATATACACTGTTTGCTGTGTATTTCTGTGCATGTGTGCCTGACCCATAGAAATAGCAAAGAATTGGAGACATGTACATTATGGCATATATTAATCCCAGAAAGTTTTCTTAAATGTAATCACATTAACTCCTCCCAATTATTTAAATAGATCTACTCCAAACATGACTAAGTCAGGGTTTAATTCAGCTGCCTTATTTTAATACTAATACTTAATACTAAAACAGGACATTTCAGATTATACTTTTACACATCTTTAAAATTGATGTGGCTTTCTGGAAGGCTTTCTGCTATTTAAAAGAAGATACAATAGCACTGGGCCTCTTCAGAGCAAGAATTTATTTTAAAAACTTCTTCATTTTGTTAAGTTGTTTAGAACAATAATAAAGCAGTCTTTAAAAAATAAGTCTTATAATTTGAACACTCTACAAACATTTAACAAATAACATATTAACAGAATCTGCTTCTACCTAGGATAGAACTTACAACCTCCTGACTGTGAGGCAAGAGCTCTACCTCTAGGCTACAGTAGCTGTAGCTTACTTTCTTGCAATTTCAGCAGTGTAACATTGCCAGCAGTTTATCTCCCAGCATTTTGTCTCATTACAGCCACCGTAGTTAGTTTCATTTTACCACGTGGCTTGCAAGCCTGTCAGCTGTAGGTCGGGAGGCTGCTAATTAGTTTTTTGTGCAAATCAGGCTCTGCTGCTGTTTGCTGCAAAGAGGTAAATTGCTGGCAGGCAGAGGCCAAAGGGTGGGGGTGGCTGGGTGGGGCTACATTCAGTGTATAAGACGCACCCAAATTTTCACCCTCTTTTTGAGGGTAAAAAGGTGCGTCTTATACTCCGAAAAATACGGTATTTTAAAAAGCTTCTTTATTTTGTTAAGTTGTCTAGATTTACAGGGGTCTCCAACCTTGGCAACTTTAAGACTTCTGGACTTCAACTCCCAGAATTCCACAGCCAGCAAAGCAAATAATAAAGCAGTCAGCAAAGCAAATAATAAAGCAGTCTTTAAAAAAGTCTAATAATTTGAACATTCTACAGACATTTATAGTTATTCACTTACCCCCTTGCAGCCAGTTCAGCAGAAAATAAAAATCTGCGTGTCTCTCCCAGCTATTTGCCTCTTTGCAGCTAGTTTCAGTTTTATTTTAGCACGTGGCAAATCAGCTGTACGTCGGGAAGTTGCTAATGACTTGCTTGTCTTAACAGGCTCTTCCCTGTTTGCTGCAAGCAGGTAAATTGTTGGAAGACAGAGGCCAAAGGGTGGGGGTGGCTGGGTGGCTGGCGCTACATTCAGTGTATAAGACGCACCCAAGTTTTCACCCTCTTTTTGGGGGTAAAAAGGTGCGTCTTATACTCCGAAAAATACGGTATATATAAAGGAAAAAAATCACAAGTTAAAAATAAAAGTGTTACAAGATGCAAAGGAATAAAGGATTGAGTCTACTAGATTTGAAATTATATTTCGCTGTTTGTAGTTTGGTCCAGATGAAATAATGGCTGCTGCTGAGAAACAATAGATTTTCGAATAAGCAACTCATGACATGAAGTTAGGATGACATGGATATTTAAGGGAAGTTAAGGAAAGTTAAACAGAATTTCAAAAATACATTATATTAGATGTTCCATATTGAGACTATGGAGTAGATATAAATGCAGATTGTGCTCAAAAACTTCTTTATAGATTTAAACTCAAGCATATCTTAGATGACAAAGAGTAGACATGGACAAATGGTTGACTTATTGGGAATTATTGGAAAGCTAACAGGTGAGAACAATTTATCAATGGAAATAGCTCCTGGATTGAGGGTACTCCATCACTGAAGGTTTTAAAAATAGATTGGGCAACAATTTGATTGGGATGATATAAGGCTGTTGCCTGAGTAGAGAGTTGGACTAGAAGGCCTCCAAGGTCCCTTCCAGCCCTAAAATTTTATAATCATAAAACTATGATAAAGTGGGCTAAGAATTCTGCTTCTTAGTCAAAATCTCAAACAGATGATATGATCAAATTTACACTCTGATATGACCTCAAAGAGAATTATTATAAAATGATGTATTGGTATATGATGCTAGAGAAATTATCTAGAATGTATAAATGCACTTCAAGTTTATGTTGGAAATATAAACAACGCAAGAGGATTTTAAAGATTAATATCCAACTGAAGCCAGAACTTTCCTTTTTTTCTTCCTTATTTTATTTTAGTTTTGTTCGTTTTTATCTTCTTTTTTAAAAAGTTTCAATAAAAATCATATACACATAATTACTTTTTAAAAGCCAAAGCTCTAGAGCCTCAAGTTGTGCACCACAGGTTTAAATGTTCAGAAATTGTGATAAAAGAGGGAAGAGATGTTTATTACCTTAAGATTTTTATTCTGAAGTAAGTAAAAGAACTAAATTATGGTGTTTATATTTCCTTATTCTTAAAACTCAGTCTACTGAAATATGCCCATTGTTTAGATTCAAAAACTCAATATTCTTGAATTCTAGAACTGAGAGTTCATAGAGTTCATAATCAAAAGATCAATGCATAGGTTGGCAATATATCCTACTTCTAGAATATTATTTCGCTCATTGTTCCAACAGTAGTGAAAATAATGCTTTAAAAATAATGCTTTAAAAAAAGTCATATTCTCAGATATTATGTCCTAAAACAAAATATTGAATATCATCTGTACTAAATAGAGATGGATTCTGTATAAGAACTATTGACATGTTTGCCAAGATTAAAAATGTTTGATTTTTTGCCATGCAAAAAATGGCAATGTAGCAAACATTCATTCTATGCCTCTTAATATATGAGTTAGCTAGGTTAATATACCTAAGGAAAAGCTATTGCCTCTGAAGAAGGTTGAATATTATTGATACATGGTGAAACTGAAATAGCAGGAAGATATAGGCTATGTTCACTGAAAAAAGTGACTTACGGCCGTTTTTCACACTTATGACCATTGCAATATCCTCATGGTACCACGTGATGAAAATTCAGGTGTTTGGCAACTGGCATGTATTTATGACAACTGCCATTGGGCCATTTGATCACCATTTGTAACCTTCCTAGTCAGCTTCCAAGCAAAGTCAACGGGAGGGGGGGGGAGAGAACCACTTAACAATAATATGAGTCACTTAACAACTACAACTTAACAACTGTAGCAAAAAGGTCATAAAATAGGGCAAAAGTCACTTAATAATGGCCTTGCTTTGCAATAGATATTTTGGACTCATTTGTGGTTGTAAGTTGAGGACTAACTATGTAATGCTCATCTTCATAGTGTGATAACTCATTATTACTGTATTTTCATGGTAAGGAAAAGGATACATTAAAATAGCAATGTTCTCTTAGCCAGTAATTGTATTACATACCAATCTCTGTCATGAAGGGGAAAAAATTGCTGGCATGCCAATTTAGATAAATAAACATAACATTTCCTGCAAGCAAATATTTTAACTTACTAAAAATAACTGATCTTTAAATACACTATTAGATGAGAAAATATTTCCAGGTTAACTCACCAGCTGAGTCTTAAAATATTTGAAAACTCAAATAAATAAATAAAATTCCAAGACACTACCAGCAAGCTATCTTCCTCTTTTTTTATAAGCCTTAGTGTCCACATGAGGCTTTTTAAGGCAATAAAGTGAAGGGCATAAAGACTGAGGAGATTTGCAGCCATACATTAGACCAGAAAGTCCCCACAATTGTACCAATGATCAATACATAAATTCATAAATTCTTCCCTCAAGGATCACAATACAGGTGCAATACATTTTGGATACAAAAGAGCATTTCCTTCCCAGAATCTTCAAGCAAAAGGCTTAAAACATTGGAGGACTACTGATAGCCAGTGCAGAAATATATTGAGCAACGCTGACCAGTGTCCTCTACTCAATATAAAGGCAGCTTCATTTATTTAAGAGCAGAGGATAGCATGCAAATTGTAACCAAGATTCTCAGGCAGAAAAGTGACTGAGGGAAGCAACTCAAATTCATTCCAAACAGCTACTGTAATCTTACTATTTGTGGCAAAACTAATCACTCACTCTAGTGACGATTCAGTGACTTGGTCTGAAAAGTGACCATTTCTTTGATCCATACAAAGCCATTGCTTTTCATAAAATAGAATCTGTAGTAAAGATCTATATATTATGCACCTTCAATACTCTAAGGTTATAGGCATACTCTTGTTAGAAGGAATGCCTAATATTCAGGAGTGCCTAATATTCAGGAGTCCCGTGTATTCTAAGTGCACAAAACATTCTTATTTGTACTTCAGCTATAACACAGAAATTGTCAAGTCACTTTCAAACAGCCAAAGTTCCAAATATTGCAGCATGGTCCATTTATTTAATCTCCTGAGTTTTCTGAATCTACAAAAAGAAAAATCACTACTCTGCTCAAAGCTCAAAGCCTGAAAGAAAAATGGCAAATCCTCCAGAAATACTTTAGCGTGATACCTTCTTAGTGACTTCCAAAATACATTTTTTGAAGAATTTGTACATCCCTTTTCCAACTCTTGATTAGGTATCTGTGCATGATTAAATAACTGATAAAGTTTTATGCCAAATTCCAAAGAGATATTCATGCTCAAAAATAACATTTCTCTTTGATGGATATTAAAGAAAAATATGGATTTAATTAAGCTATTATTGTTGTTTGATTCATTCTCATCTCAGCAGCCTTCTCACCCCATCCCTTCTACAGTTCCACATTTGCAATTACCTTGTTCATTTTAGTAATCTTTCATCACTGGCCACAGCATGTCTGTTGATATTATGTCTGAAGTAAAATCTGAAGAAAAACAATGTCAATGACAGGCAGTGTAATGTAGTGGTTAAGAGACTAGACTAGGAATTTAAAAATTCAGGTTCTATTCTACTTTCAGAACTGTAGGTTCCCAGGTTGACTTTGGATCAATCTGTCAATCCAATGTACTTTACAGTTTGCTCTTACTGTTTTCCTGAATAAAGCCAATAAACAAACACATATTTTGATATTCTGTATCAAATCTGCATTTTTGTTGAAGAATTACTGAACAATTCACGTACCCATATATAATACTGAAAAAGGAAAAAAAATTACCTCCATATTGATTCAAAATTTAAATAATTCATTGATAAACATTTTTTCTTTCAAGCCAGACAATTTTGCTGATTTGCAGAAAGTGAAAGATTTTAGTTGAGTTTTAATGCTTATTGTTCTAATTTATTGTCCTACTAGTGGCGTACAGGTAGTTCTCAATTTATGAAGGTAACTGAGCCCAGAATTATGGCCCTAGGGTCATTGTGGTCATAGGCTTGAGAGCTCACATGATTGGGTTTGAAGTTACAACTGTTTCTTTTATAATGGTCTTTAACCAACATGGCATTCAAACCTGCTGGTTGTTAAGCAATCACAGTATTCATTAATCCAATCGATTTTCCCAATGAGAATGTTTTTTGTCGGAACCAGGAAGTAAAACATGGAAACCAGCAACACCTGTCACAAATAGCAGTCACGTAACTGCAAGATATTGCAAATTGCTGCAAGGTAAACCAGGTGTTAATCATCCAAAATGTGATCACATGACCATGGTGTGCATTTGTGTGAATGTGTGCACATGTGCATGCTGCTCTCATAACTGTGAAAAGGTTCATAGATAGCTTTATGGTCTATTGTAACTTTGAATGGTCATTAAGAAACTTGTCATAAATCCAGGACTACTTGTAGCTTTAAAAAGTACTATGGTACTTTTTATTCATTTTGAATAAAAAACAGGCTGCTCCATTAAATCTTAAAATAATTTCAATAAAATTATTATCAATAAATATGTAATTCTAAAAAAACCCAGAGTAGGTAGATGAATGAGCCGAGGTGGCGCAGCGGTTAGAGGCATGTACTGCAGGCCACATTAGCTGACACTGATCTGCAGGTCAGCGGTTCAAATCTCACCGGCTCAAGATTGACTCAGCCTTCCATCCTTCCGAGGTAGGTAAAATGAGGACCCAGATTGTTGGGGGCAATGTAAATATATACATTGCTTACTGGTGCTTACTGTTTCACACACAGAAACTGAATGCTATTATTAAAATATCCTGAGCACAATTTAACATTTAACATTTATCATCCCGGAAAAATGGCTGTCCAATCTTTTCTTGAAAACCTCCAACAATGGAACATCCATAATCCAGGAGGCAAACTGTTCCATTGATTAATCATTCTTACTATCAAGAAATTCCTCCTCATTGCTAGGTTGAGTCTCCCTTTGACAAACTTCCACCCATTGTTTTTTGTCCTGTTCTCAGGTGCTATGCTATAGGGAAAAAAAATCTGCACCTTTTTTCCCTGGAGGACTGCTACCCATGAGCCCTTTCTTCCTTGGAAGACTGCTACCAAGCCTCCCCTGAGCCTTCTCTCCCTAGAGCCTTTTCTAGTTCCCTTTGACATTCACTGTCTAGTTAGCCTTCAGATCTCTTATCATATTTGTTGCTCTTCTCTGTACTCTTTAGGTAGGCATGTCTGATCCATAAAGACATTTTTAACATGGAGACTTTAAGTAGCATGTTAAAAGTGGAAGAATATTCCATGCACAACACAAACATGTAGAACTGCTTGACGGATGCTTTGGTGGCTTCATGAATTGTCCCTCCAAATTGATCGCACAACCATATTACTTAGTAAAACAGAATTTCTTAGCCAATAATGCAGATTTGATTTACACAAAGCTGATGTCTGGAAAACACAGACTAACTAAAGACCGTATAGTCAGAAACTTTAAACCACACACAGGCTTGTTTGAAAACAGCATATGCTACACTAATAATTATCAAAAATAAATTAATGTTAATTGACAAAATAATTATATTATTTAGGAAACAGTTTAATAGAAGAATCAGTTCATGTGATGTATATATTATGTTTTAATAAAATCCCCCCTTTGGAAAATATTTCAATATTACTATATTAAAGATTAATGTTGTTTGTTTTATCAAATTAATATGACTGCCGATCTCAAACAAGTTGGATTTTGGGAAGAAACCCCACCCCAAAAAAGATATCCCTACTAGCAGAGAATTTGGGATGGATTTTTTTTAATCCCATTGTTATCATTCTTTATAAATAACTCAAAGCAGCGAACATATCTAATACTCTTCCTTCTATTTTCCCCATAAAAACCCCATGAGGTGAGTTGGGTTGAGAGAGAATGACTGACCCTGTCACTCTTGGAGCTCAGTCTTTTGGTTTCCACTCTGGAGCCTTAACCACTAGGTAGAAATCAAAGCATAAGTGTTATTAAGTCTATTTTTACACACACACACACACACACACACACACACCTCATAAAATCTGAAATTCATCCACGACAACTAACATATGCAAGGAATACAGAGCTACCTTATCTTACCCTAGTACAGAATATTCTGTTTCTATCATGGCCTTTTGTATCTTGCCCTTATGCACTACACAATTTCTAACCCCTATGGCCACTGACTCTATTTTTACTTTAAAAAATCATCGTTCTAGGTTATCAGCTCTTTCTGGAGGGAAGGAACAAATGGAACTGCCCTTCACTCCTCCCACAGCCCCACTCCTCAATATGATCTCCACCCCAATGTTTTCCAGCACTTTCTGATTTGTGTCTGCTCAAAAGTTGCTCTCTGGTTGATGCTCCTTCTAGGCAAATCTCTACATTTCATAACTTGGCTACTGCAGGCAGCAGTAAAAATTCCCGTCATCTGAGTCACTGCCCTGATGCACTCCAATCTCGGGTTTAGCTTCTATTAGCATTAATATCCCAACAGCATGTTTCTAACCCTTGCCTGACATTCAGAGAGGGTCACTGGTTGCAAAATCTTGGCAATTTTTTATTACTATTTTTTTTCTTTAAGCTACCCACAGCTGGGTTTCTCTTAGTTTGAAAAATAAGCTCACTGATGCACCACTGAAACACTGGAGTTTTTATTTCCTTTTATTTCCAGCTCTCAACTTTATGAAAAAAGATGAAATGTGCACTGGTGAGAATAGCAATAGCACTTAGACTTATATACCGCTTCATAGTGCTTTACAGCCCTTTCTAAGCGGTTTACAGAATTCAGCATATTGCCCCCAACAATCTGGGTCCTCATTTTACCGACCTCGGAAGGAAGGAAGGCTGAGTCAACCATGAGCCGGTGAGATTTGAACAGCTGAACTGCTGAACTGCAGTGCTGCATTTTAACCACTGTGCCACCTCAGCTCTTCAACGAGATGGGGATGCAAGTATTTCCAAAATTTGCCATGGTAGCGTTAGCCACTTCAAAATCAAAAAGTAAATGTATGAAGTTTATCTTCACTTTCCATGCTATTATCACACACAGTTTAACCCCTCTCTCAACCACAGGATGAGGTAGCATACCTGCAAACAAATAAAACACATCACACACATCATTTCTATTTTCCAAGAACACTCTATAGACTGCATGGGCCTAAAGGCATTCTTTAAAATAAAGATTATAGAGTAATTTGGTGTTTTATTTTGCACCTTGACTACTACTTTTTCCAATTAAAATCATCTATAAAATTACTCACATAATGTGGCATGGGCCATGAGAAGAACATAAGCAGTTCCCTGCAAAATTGGACCCATAGTCCGTATAGTCCAGCAGTCTGTTCTCATAGTGGTCAACCAACTGCTCAAGGAAGCCCACTAATTTCCTAACAAATGTCCTTTGGAGGCAGTTGCACTATGATCAAGACTAATGGCTACTGATCCCTATGACTTTTATGAACTGGTCAAACTCTTGTTGAAGCCAGTAAAAGGTGGTCATCAGCATCACATCTCATAATAAATATATTTTCCAGATACTTTCATTTTGTAAGAGTATTCTTGGTTTAAAGAAGAGTAGCTTATTATCTGCCTTCTTATTATTGAGGCAAACAAAAGCGAGCAGTTAAAGTAGTACTTGCATCAATTTGGAATTCTAGTCTTACCACAATTAAAATACTGTTATCATATATGCTAGACAATATTTTATTCAATTTAATACACATGTACACATTCATATATGTCTATATGAGAGCTTATATGATAGTAAAAAAATCACAAATTTCATGTTTCATGTATACAAAAAATTCAATATAAAAATATTCTTTTGCGACTGATTTTTATACTAAAACTCTGCAAGAAGCTACATAAGCCGAGATAAGGACAAGTTTTTTCTGAAGCAAAAGTGGTTAACTACATGGCTTATGGAGAACTGAATTTCTTATTAAATTCTGAAAGGTTAAGACTTTAATAGCCCTATAGTAGCCCAGAGCAACATTTTTAACTGCATGAAGTTGTTAACCTCTTGATAAGGCATTTATGGTATCTCTATAACAGCAAAAGGAACAATTTTAGTAATTTATTTCCATGTTTCTCCTTCTTTTATAACACCATAGAAAATGAATATCAAACTTGGATTGGGTAGAGGAATCAGAGAAAAAGTGTTTTTGCATATACAGTAAGTGTACTCAATATTTAATTTAACTCTAAGAATTCTAGAGAAGTTTATTCATAATAAAAATCCCCCCTGGAGAATTAGTTGGAATCAACTCCAATGTGACCAAAGTGTTTTATAGATTATTAAATTTCCTAACCTAGCAGTCTCTATAGCAAAGAACATTTTTTCTCTAAATAGCCAAATCCCACTCTCCCTCCATGGGCAAGTCTGAAGCTGAGCTGAAGTGAAGTTACGCTGGCAGGTATGAAGATCAAAGAGTGAGGCAGCCGCTACACAGCTTGGCTGACCAGCGAAGAAGCCACAAATAGATTGCTATTGGCCAGGATGCCCTATCTCTGTCCCTGAGGAGCTCAGTTGAGTTCAAGCCTAGCAATCTGCCACCCGTCTCCAGAACATTTAAAAAGAGATGGGGGGGGGATGCATTTGGCCCACATACCTGCTCTAGAGCAAGTATTCCTAGTTGTTCAAAATCAAAAGAACACATTGCTTCCTATATGTGAGTGGTTGTTGCTGAACAGTAGTTACATCAATTTATTCAGTAACTGTTCAATGTTATGATGGCATTGTAAAAATGGACTTATGACAAGTCCTCAAAGTTGCAGCCATAGCAGCATCTTCACTATCACGTGATCAAAATTTTGGCACTTGGCAATCAACCCACATTTACTGTATGACCACTGTGGCATCCTGCAGACATGTTCTCCTTCTCTGTGAGACCTGCCTCTTCTTCAAGTCCTTCCCCATCTCTGCCCTTTTGGCCATCCTGAATAACCAGCCAAGGGTCTTGCTGATAACCTGTCCTATCAGAAGGGCTTAGTACAGGCCTGCTTCAGATCCGCCTGGCCCTGAACGCAAAAGTCCAGGGGAGAACCTTTGTCTGCAGCAGTTTCTACGAAGAACTGCCACCAACATGTGAGTCTATCTGCCATGGCTCTCTGCTGCTTTCAAAGACAAAAAAAGCAGCTGGGGGCAGTGGCAGGTGCTATACTGTAGCAGTGGAATATAGAGGCTTCTTCATCTCAGCGATGCTATTCAAGGCAGCCAAAAGGGCCTGAAGGAGATAAGCAGGTGGAGGGAACTGAAACAGAGGCAGTTGAAACAGGATAGGAAAAAAGTGAGGAGCTTGCCTAACACCACACACTCCTGATCTACAACCACAACCTGTACTTCCACGACTGCTGCCCCTAAGTGGCATCATCACCTGGTATTTTTACCTTAATTTTGGTTTAGTGACAGAAATCCCAGTCCCAATTAGGGTCATAATCCAATGGTTACCTGTATGACACTGCAATCTGCATGTATCTCCCAAGAATCCTTTTAGTAGTTCATGCAGCCAAAGTGGATCAAAATTTTAATAATTTTGGGGGAAGTAGAGCTGAAAGGCAAATTATTCCTTTAAGTCTTGCAGAGACCTCAGAAACTCCTTTCATCCTTGAAAAAAAATAAAAAAATAAATCCCACTTCAGGGAGGTTTTAAAGTATAAATTGGATGTCTGAATTCTCTTCAAGGATTATAGCATTTATTTTGCCCCTTAACCCTCACAAAGAATCTTACTGTTTTTCTCTCTTATACATAATTTCATTATCACCTTCTTTCAGTCTGAAGCTCCAGAATTGGCAGAAATCACAGGTCTGATTGTTAGGGACTCCTACTCTAAAGTGATCTGCAACAATTGTGATAAACAAATATACCACTGTTCTTTGCAGCTTCACTTTTCTTTCAAAGGTTTTATTTTTTACAATGATGAAATAGTCATTTCTGAAGCTAACTAACAAAAGAGGTCAGAATAGTAAATAAGAGATTTATTCTATGTCTTCATATTTCTCATTAAATTGCTAAGGAAAATATCTCAGCCTTAAAGGTCACCACTATCCCAAGGTCATCCAAGACATTTCACTGCAGTTGGTCCAATTTCTAAACTGCATTTTATAAAATATATGCTCTGCAGATTGAAAAATAATCTCCTCTGACCTCATAATATTAAAGCACCTGCTGATATACATGCATATTTCATTTTACATTAAGAATTCTTATGATGTGACAGTGACTCATCTTCTACATCTAGATCCTACTCAGTCATATGTAACAATTTTATTCTCATTAAGTCACTTCTTACCTAGCAGCTATCATTAACACTTGTTTAATATTTTCCTCCTACTAAATACTGACTCAATATTTGCCAAAATAAATTTCCCTTGCTAGTTTTCCTGGTGTCACTATATAAAATATGGGGGATAGTTGATACATTTACATTTTATTTTTTAAATCTTGCCAAACTTTGTCAGCAGTATCAAAAATACACAAATATTAGGTGTTGTACAATTTAAATCTACTTAAAGATAACACCACAAATTTGATACTCAGGATTTCATATGCCCTCAACAATTTTTGTGATGACTTCAGCCTCTCCAGCTGCTGCTTATTTTGATATCTTTGCAGTAGTGATTTTAAGACTAGATAAAGCAGAATATTGTAAACAATGTATAAATTTTAAGAATTTTTATATATACATGCACATCAGGGACGGGTTCCTAATTTTTTTACTACCACTCTGTGGGCGTGGCTTATTTTGTGGGTGTGGCTTGCCAGCCATGTGACCGGATGGGCATGGCTTGCCGGCCATGTGACTGGGTGGGTGTGGCTTGTCGGTCATATATTAATTATTTCAGAGAGATGTTACTACTATTTTTGCTATTTTATACCTTACATGAAAAGCTTTGCATACAAAGTGCGTGTTACACCATGGCAACACAGCAACCTTTATATGCAGAAAATGCTATAGTTAAAAGACAAGCAAGTCTCATACAGCATTTTTGGTTTCAGTCATGGATTCCTTAGACGAAAATATTGAGGACTGTTAAAAGAACAGTATCTTTTAACAGTCCTCAATGTTTTCGTCTAAAGAATAACAGTATAAAACTGTAGAAAATTAACAGTATAAAAGGTTAAGCTTTCGGAAAACGCCCACTTTGGGAAGCTTTAGGCAAAAGCGAAGGAAAAGTGTCAAATTGGAGTTTCTTATTATTTTCAAGCAAAGGGACAGGGAAAGACTTGATTGTCAGGTTTCTGGGCATGCGCAAAAGAATTTTTTTTAAAAAAATAATTTTTTTAAAAAATGGCAGCGGCCAGGCACCGGCAATCAACCGCACCGGTACTGTGATGTCACCAGCGGGCCGCCACCGGTGCTATAGAGTGGACCGCACCGGTAGGAACCCACCACTGATGCACATTTTATTTTAATCAAAACCATTTCCAATGTATATTGTACACCTGTATCCCTTTCACATTTCACAAAAATGACATTGAGTCCCTGACTCCCTAAGAATTTGACACTGATTAAAAAATCAAATTTAAATGTATCAACTATCCCCTATATTATTAAAAAAATAGGAAAAGTTTTTTTTTAATTAAAGGTCACCTTCTAATAACTGTACATACATTTGTACATTTGTCCATTGTTTTTTCTGGGGAAACAGATTGAAATGATTTGATGTTTTTTCACCTTTCCATTCTAGCCTACAGTTCTGAAATTTGTTTTTTCAAAGTTAACCATCACTAGCTTTCTTTACATAAACAGCAGAAGGAATAATTCAATCATCATCATCATCATCATCCTAGGAAGGAAGGCAATCACGAATTTAAACATGATTATGTTGGTTAAAGATTCTTCTGGGATAACAAAGTTTGATACTGCATGAACATTGAGAAAGAATGGGAGAAAGTAAATAGATGCAGCCTAGTAATTATAATTATAATAACTACTAAATAAGATAAATTTCAAAAAGAGTCATTCCTGGATCATATCAACACTGATTGTTTTCTTGAGGTGATGGTCAATTAGTAGAAAGTCACATATTCTGGGTATACGAGGTAATGGATAAAAAAAACAATTATGCTTCTTATAAGTGAGAGAAAGGAAAAAAGAAAGCAAATAAAAATAAAACTAATAGGATCAAAGACATTACTGGAATAAAGGGTGCTACAACCATTTTTCCATATAGCTACCAGGAGTCAAGTCTTATGTTATGTTGTTTAGCAATTGCCATATTTTTCGGAGTATAAGACGCACCTTTTTCCTCCCTAAAAGTGGCTGAAAATTCAGGTGCGTCTTATACTTCGAATGTAGCTTTTTTCCAGCCCTAACTAGGTGCTAACAGATCTTCCCAGCTCTTACCTTGCAGGCTTTTTCATTGTTACTCTCTCCAAAGAATGTTTTTGCAGCCCTAAGTCTTTGCAGAATTTTTTTTCATTGCTCTACTTGCTCCAAATAAGTTTTTTTCTAGCCCTAACCAGGTGCTAACGATCTTCCCAGCTCTTACTGGCTTGCATGCTCTTTCATTGTTACTCTCTCAGAAGGTTTTTTTAAGTCCTAACCAGGGGATAAAATAATGTGCTGAAGCTGACCAGACTAAGGATGCTAGCCAGATGAATACCTGGTAGGCAGATTGTTTTCCCCTATTTTCCTCCCCAAAAACTAAGGTGCGTCTTATACTCCGGTTCGTCTTATACCCCGAAAAATACGGTAACCAATTAGCTATAAGACACATAGTATCAATATCAGAGTATCAGAAATATAATATGAAAATAGTTGAAAAAAGTCAGATAATGCAATTATGGTGCAATAGTGATATGTAATATATATGTATTATATATGTGCTAAATTTTGATATACTGTACTGTTTCACAGAAAATGGAAGATGTGATTTTAGCTCTTTAGGAAATGTTTAAATCCTTTTGTACATAATATTATAAAATTACTTCAGCTTCATTTTCTTCTCATCTGTCCAAATGTAGCCTCTGTTTACTAATTATGGATAAGAACATTTCATTTATATTTTCATTAATGTGAGCCAACACATTCAAATGCCTTTGGATTGAAGATGTTTCTAATATTTATTGTATGTGTTTTAAGTCTAGGTCAGATTATTTTAAGTCAGTCATTTTAAAAATATAGATTACATAGTAGGCAAATGTTTTAGGAAATAAATATATTTTATTAACTTTTCTTTCTAAATAATAAAGAAGACTAATCCTCTTATCTTAATTAATTTGCTATTTAATGATATGTTTACTATGCATGGTGGTTGATACTATGTTTATCTACTTAATAGCTGATGTTAACCCATAATTTTCACTTTCCATTTTTACTCCAAAATGAGCTCTCCTAAATTTTAATTACTGACCCTATCTTTGAAACATGGAGGGAGGACAACTCGGGAAATTATACATCTGCAAACCTGATACGAACACTGGGAAAAATTGTCAGAATACCGTTAACTATTTTTTTAACTATGTTCCTAAACTTACAGATTGGAGGAATATCATGAGGAGGTCCCTGGAATAGTTCAACTGTTGGGTCTCTAGGATACGAGTGACAATCTCTGATTAGCAGTTGTAAGTCTAGAAAAAGGCTCAATTTGCACAGTATCTCAAAAAACTGCACTGAAGACCAAAGGTTAAAAAAATCCCATCTCCAGGGAGTCCAACCACAGAGTCTTTTCCTCATCATCCATAACCAAGTAGCCTCCAAGCATTGGGTCTAGACCAGTGGTTCCCAAACTGGGGGTCGGGACCCCTTTGGGGGTCGAACGACCATTTCCCAGGGGTCGCCCCGGCATCCTCAGCTCCCACCCCCACTGCCACAAGCCTGGCCATGTCATCTTAACTCGCCCGAGCCCTCCGTTTGGTCGGGAGAGGTGCCATTCGGTGAGAGGCATTTGTTGTGAAAGATGATATTCCTTGTGCTCTTGCAAAGATTGGCCCAAGAATTTCTGATCTGGCATAATTACATAGTTTTTGTGATTAATCGCTATGCTTTAGTTATGTTCAATTTGTAACAATGAAAATACATCCTGCATATTAGATATTTACATTACGATTCATAACAGTAGCAAAATTGCAGTTATGAAGTAGCAACGAAAATAATTTTATGGTTGGGGGTCACAACATGAGGAACTATATTAAGGGGTCGCGGCATTAGAAAGGTTGGGAACCACTGGTCTAGGCATTAATGAGTCGAGGTAGCGCAGTGGTTAAAATGTAGCACTGCAGTTCAGCAGTTCAAATCTCACCGGCTCAAGGTTGACTCAGCCTTCCATCCTTCCGAGGTGGGTAAAATGAGGACCCAGTTTGTTGGGGGCAATATGCTGACTCTGTAAACCGCTTAGAGAGGGCTGTAAAGCACTGTGAAGTGGTATATAAGTCTAAGTGCTATTGCTATTAACAGTGTCACCTGAGCAGCCTGGATTGAGATGTACCATTGGATATGTTCTGCATATTAATGACTTAATGACCAAGCTAACAGATGACTTCATCCAGTGGTTCCATACAGATGTTAAACATATTTGTGGTTCCATACAGATGTTAAACCTCACCACTAGAGGAATCCACAACTGGCTGACAAATCGTACTCAACGAGTAATCCTTAATGGGTAGTCTTTAACGTGTAGTCCTTAAAACCTTATATTTTCTTCAACAGAAGATTCTTTTAAGTTACTTTCTAAGATTTGAACAACTGTTATTTTTATCTCTTTTGTCAATAAATAACTGTTTGTAAATACTTAAAGCCCCAAAGGGATTTCATTTAATTTTATCTTTTCATATTTTTAAAGTAAAGATTGATTTTATTTATGTCTTGTGAGATCAATCCAGCTCCCCAAAGGGAGGAGGAAAATAGCTGATTTCTCTAGCTGCACACTCAAATATACAGAACCAAGAAATTGTACTACAGAATTTATTTCATTTTTTTTCTATTAATTTACCAAAAAGTAACACAGGGCATGAGAGCACTAAATATCTCATACAGTTGGGCTAGGCCAGATGTCAAAACTATAGATAGCAAGATAATAAGAAATTTTAGGCTACTAACCTCAGAAGCTTATGAAACAGAATCCAATTAACATATTAAAAATTAAAATGTGTGGGGTTAATTTTTCAAATTCATAAATAACATAGCTTGGGAATTTTATTTGTTATGTCTTGCATGTATTTTATAAGCATATAGTTGATTTTTTTTTAAAAAAAAACCTCAATTTAAACTTAGCTGACTTTCAAGATAATTTCACCTGCACAGGTTTCATTTTCTAAGAACATCAGCATTTGGTATAGAATACTGACCCAGTGGGATAAGGGAAGAAATTAATGTTTCCACATGGGACAGCACAAAAAGTATTTACTTATACTACTTATTTATTCATTTATTAAACAAATTTATTTAGCTGCCCAACTTAAACAGTGAAATTCGATTCTGCAACCAAGATTACCTATTTATGAAGTAAAGCAGGGGAAAAATTCCCTTGTATTACAAACTATAATGAAAAAGCAAAAGATAAAATATATTTTAAAAATCAATATAATCAGATATGAAGAGAACCTTAGTCCCAGAAAGATTACATTTTCAGGCAATAAACATTGTTACAACATTCTGTTACTTTGCCAATTTTATTAAATTTGATTAATATAAAATAAGTACACTGGCCATCTAATCATAAATAGCCAACACAATTATATAAAACAGAGAATAATTTACTCAACTTCTATTAAATGCATAATTTAGGATAATAAATGTCACTGCAGAATATTTGCTGCTCTGTCAAGTCACAAATTGCATTTTAGAATTTTTATGAACTAGAAACACTAGTTCTATAAACTCTGATTGTGCACTTAATGAAAAAGAAAGCTGAAATATTGCATCAAGTACATGCCAAGGTACACCCACGTGACACCTATACTCCGCCAGCTGCATTGGTTGCCCATTAGTCTCCGGGTCCAATTCAAGGTGTTGATCATCATCTTTAAAGCCCTTCATGGCTTAGGACCAGGTTATCTCCGGGACCGCATTCTGCCTCATACTTCCCTCCGACCGGTTAGGGCCCACAGAGTTGGCCTCCTCCAGCTCCCGTCAGCCAAGCAATGCCGGCTGGCGGGTCCTAGGGGGAGAGCCTTCTCTGTGGCCGGCCCCGCGCTCTGGAACCAACTCCCCCCAGAGACCCGAACTATCCCCACCCTGCTGGCCTTCCGAAAAGCCGTTAAGACATGGCTCTTCCTGCAGGCAGGGGGTAGAGCTTAATTCCATCTACACTCTCCCCCGGGTATGTCTGGCGGTTGAATGGTGCTTTTATATTGAAATTTTTAATTTTTATATTTTGATTTTAAATTGAATTTATTGGTTTTCTTGTATTTTTCCTGTGTTGTAAGCCGCCCTGAGTCCCTCGGGAGTGGGGCGGCATATAAGAAACCATAAATAAATAAATAAATAAATAAATTTTTATAATCATTATAATGAATATACACATACAAAATAACTTCATTGCAAGTGAAAGGCAGGAAGAGAGGAACAAATCAGTGCTGAATTCTATGCGATGTCTCCTCAGTTTTCATTTGTTTTGAAAAAGCTCTCCAAGCTTAAAAGAGGTATTTGACTTCGAGTGGAGTTTGGGGGGAAAAACTTAAATTGAATCCATGGCATTTTATATCATTAGGTACATAGAATTCTCTTCTAAATCACATTTCTTTTTTAATATTTTACATACAAGTGCTGAAAAGAAGTCATCTGAATATGTGGAACTAGGCTGTCAATAACATTCCTAAGGTGTTTTTTTTTAAAATTATGGTTCATTGCACAGTCATCCAGATGTTTAGTCATTCAGATGCAACAACATAGCTAAGAAGGCATTAAGAGTGGTTAACCTAATCTTGTGTAGCTTCTTCTCCAGTAACATTGTACTCTTAACCAGAGCATACAAAACATTTGCTAGACCGATCCTTGATTACAGTTCATCTGTCTGGAACCCACACTACATTTCAGACATTAACACAATTGAGAATGTCCTGAGATATTTCACAAAAAGAGTATTACATTCCTCTGTTTACAACAGAATACCTTATGAAACCAGACTTGAAATTTTGGGACTTGAAAATTTAGAACTACGCCGCCTTCGATCTGACCTAAGTGTAGCTCACAAAATTATCTGTCACAATGTCCTACCTGTTAACGACTACTTCAGCTTCAACCGCAATAATACACGAGCTCACAATAGATACAAACTTAATGTAAACTGCTCCAAACTTGATTGCAAAAAATTCGACTTCAACAACAGAGTGGTTAATGCCTGGAACACTTTACCTGACTCAGTAGTTTCTTCCCCTAACCCCAAAAACTTCAACCTTGGATTATCAACCATCGACCTCACCCCATTCCTAAGTGGTCGGTAAGGGGTGTGCATAAGCGCACAATCGTGCCTACCGTTCCTAATGTACTCATATATTCATACCTCTTTTACTCTTATTCATGCTTGTACTATTACATATATATGCAATCATGTTTTACTGTTTATACTTTGCTATAATCATATATGCTTGACAAATAAACAAATATAAATACAGAATGAATTTGGTATTTGGCAAGGACCTGGGCTAGGCAGATGTGGAAATTTAATGGTGTTAAAGGTATTGTCGCAGGATGTAAGCTGTTCTGAGTAAAGCTGCCTTTTGCAATTGATTAATGGTAATTTTTGTCAATTCCAATGGTGTCCAAATGCTGCTTCAGTTATTTTGGTATTGTACCCAAGGCATCTATTACTTTTGGTACTACCTTTGCTTTCCTTTGTCACAGTCATTTTATTTCTATTTGCAGGTCATTCTATTTTGTTATCTCCGCCAGTTCTCTTTCTTCTACTTTGATATGTCTAAGTACTGCCTTGCCCACTATTTTTCATCTTTCTTAGCGACAATTGTTAAGTATGGCATGTTACTACTACTACTACTACAAGTACTACTACTACTATTATGGTTCGTTGCACAATCAGCCAGATGTTCAGACTGGATTTGGCATTTCTGTCTACCTATTGAGTTCTTTCTAAGTACTGGGATAGGCAGATCTCGATGTTGATGGTATTACAGATATCATCGCAGGATGAAAGCTGTTCTGAGTAAAGCCACCTTTTGCAATTGACTGATGGCAATTTGTCAATGATGATAGCGTTCAAGTGGTATTCAGTTGTTTGGGGATTGCACCCAAGGCACCTATTATTATTGAGACTACTTCTGCTTGCTTCTGCAATAGTCATTCTATTTCTATGTGTCTTTGTATTTTGTGATCTTCTCCAGTTCTTTCTCTTCTATTCTGCTGTCTCCAGGTACTGCCATGTCCACTATCCAGACTTTTTTGTCTTTCTTATCCACAACTGATAAGTCTGTAAATATGTAGTTAGATGCCTGTCTGTTTGAATTCTAAAGTCACAGAACAATTTAGCTTGTTCATTTTCCATGACTTCATTTTCTATGACTGATGGTGAATTTGTCAATGCCGACGGTGTTCAAATGGTGTTCCAATTGTTTTCGGATTGCACCCAAGGTGCCTATGACTATTAGTACTACCTTTGCTTTCACAGTAATTATTTGGAATTGAAGATGAACTGACAGTAAGCCAAAATAGACCCATTTGTCTGCTGAGGAAGATAGCACTTATTCTGGTCTTCATTCCTTCCCAAAAAAAAGACTTCATATTTTTCTAACAAGAGATCAGTAATCAAGGCCTTCTATCAGTAATCAAGACTGTGGTTAGCCACAGTTTTTAGCAGAAAAAGAAAGCTTGATTAAAACTATGATAATTCTATTAATATATACCAGGTTGATCGATTGATTTACTGCATTATATGTGATGATATTTCTGAAGACTGCTTAAGCACTTCATTGATTTAAAAATACAGAAGACTTGTAATTCCTCAAATTGGATTTGTTTCACACACGGTGTGTTGGTATGCATTTATTAATACCATATTTACATGGTAAAAGAAAGCAAAGGTAACAATAGCAATAGCACTTTACACTTATATACCACTTTACAGTGCTTTATAGCCCTCTCTAAGTGGTTTTACAGAGTCAGCATCTTGCCCCCAACAATCTGGGTCCTCATTTTACCCGACCTCGGAAGGATGGAAGGCTGAGTCAATGTTGAGTCTGGTAAGATTTGAACTGCCAAATTGCAGGCAGCAGGCAGGCAGCAGAAGTAGCCTGTAGTACTGCACTCTAACCAGTGCGCCACCACGGCTCAGGTAGTACCAATACTAATAGACACCTTGGGTGCAATGCCAAAACTACATATGTGAAACCCTTTCTCAGCTCAACCTCTTCCTGTGCTTAAATAATTGATAGACATTTTTCTTCACATGCTAGGAAAAGTGCTTTCACTAATGGTATTATCTGCAGAATTATATTTTTGAGGAAAATAACTTAATATCCATTCTGTTGTCATTTGGATAGCAATTAAGATCTTCTCAATTTTGACTATTTTTTAATTAAAATGTATTTCATGAGTTTGTATATGTATGTAATAGGCAATTTTGTATTTATTTTATTATTTATTTATTTATTATTTATTTTGGTTTTCTTATATGCCGCCCAACTCCCGAAGGACTCAGGGCGGCGTACAACAGAAAAAATACAAGAATAACCAATTTATAAATATTACTTAAAAACAAATATAAAAATTAAAAACACAATATTAAAATCATCCAACAACCATTCAGCAACCATACATACTTGGGAGTGAGCTCGAGTGGATTAAGTTCTACCCCCAGCCTGCAGGAAAAGCCATGTCTTAACGGCTTTTCGGAAGGCCAGCAGAGTGGGGATAGTTCGGGTCTCTGGGGGAAGTTGGTTCCAGAGCGCGGGGCCGGCCACAGAGAAGGCTCTCCCCCTAGGGCCCGCCAGCCGGCATTGCTTGGCCGACGGGACCTGGAGGAGGCCAACTCTTTATTTGTTTTATAAACTGCTTAGGGAACCTTTGAAAAGCAAAATTTAACAAATATAAAAATATATAATAAACACATCAGACAGAGCTAAACTCCCATAAAAAATAACAGGGCACAAAATTTCATATTTGAAATTATTTCTCAATCAGTGCTTTTTATATAAAAAAAGAATCTATTATCTTGAATTATTTATAAAAAATAATAAAGGCGGGATTAAAATAAATATGTCACTATAATCAATCATCCGTTACTACCATATGCTAACTCTCCACACAGTACAGATCCTTTATTATTTGTTAAATAAGGGATACTGTTGCAGAGAGTGCCACCAAGTGTTATTGTTAGGAAGCACTGAATTGTCTCTTTATGTTAATGCCAAAGGTTTTGATTAGCATTAAGGGACTGCTTAAGTTGCCCTAAAATCCATGAACCAACTCTTTGAACCACTAAATATCAAAAGCTTTCCATTTCGTTCTTGCAGTTTAATATATCATTTAGCAATTTGTTTTAGAATGTATTTGTATAGACTTGTGAATATGGTGCAAACCTAAAGATAGTAAAGTTCAGGAAATATTTAATAACACTTTGAATTCTATAGGGCATTTTATCCTTTAAAATATATAAAAAGGCCTTTCAAACAATATTCTGTTCACTCAAAATACAAGAATATAATTTTTTATAAGAGCCTACAACTAGAGAATACTTCCTACATATACTAAGAATGAACTGTGATCAGTTGTATTTGCTATATATTTCTGGTGTTTTAAATTACACACATGAACAGAGCACTACAAATTCTCTTATGTTTCCAAAATCTGATTTAGCAGTTGAAGAAGCCTGATCTCCATTAAACAAATAACACTTTTATCAGAAACTGAGCATCTATATCTAAATCCACTATTAGTCCTTTGATACTGAAGTTATATGAAGTGGTTTGATCTTTGCTTCTGGACTTTTAATAAAGAAAACCTTTAATCCTCAAGTCCAAATTGTTGTATTGCATTTCACCTTTCTTCAAAGTATTTCCATTTTTCCTTTGATAGAACTATGATATTCAAAACTTTGTATAATTCTTGGAACCAAATTCCAGAAGACAGTGGCCATATTTTCTGAATTACAGGAATAGAAAGAGCACAGAGAAGATTGGGTTCCTCCTCAAATTAAAGTGTGATATTATATAGGATACATTTTAATACTTTTATGAATGACTTAGATGAAGAGGAATGCTTATTAAATCTACAGATTCTACAATCAAAGCTGAATAGGTAGTCCTGGAAGAGAAAAAGTCAGTATAAAAGTGAATTAAATTAGGTAAGAATTTTTCTTACAAAAGATGGGATAAACAAAATAGAATTGTACACTTCCACATGCTATTACTAGAATGTATGCTACCTTCAAAGGCACCCCACGCCTTTTTAGCAATTCTCATCTGCATATTTCATTCAACAGTTATTTCCAATTTTCTGCCTAAGTTTTGAGCACAGAATGGTTGCTATGGGGAGGAAGTGATAGGAAAATGTGTTCTTGTCAGCAATGTTGCATAGATAGATGATAGATGATGGATGGATGGATGGATGGATGGATGGATGGATGGATGGAAAAATAGACAGATAGATCTGTAATTTTTTTTTCAGACAGAAACATATGGAGGTAATCTATATGTAACTGTTAGGTAACTCGATATTTTTTTAGACATTAGCAGACAAAAAAAAATAGTTTTCCCAGTAAGACCACAAGCAATATAGATTTGAACATGCATTATTTTTCAGTGCTCACAGCCACCAGAGGTATATCAAAGAAACAAATCATTTTATGATAGCCATAGGCAATAAGTTACATAATCATGCATGTAATGCTAATACACTTATTTCATGCAAACAAAGCAGAATAACTTGATAAAAAACTGATACATACAAAACAATGTGGATCATTCATGTTTACAAATATGTACTGATACTTGTTTTTTATATATTTCTGAGTAACCCAAAAATATCTATTAGTCCCAACAATAATATTTTTTCACAAATCCAATGTAAATTTTGCTGAGATTAATTAATTACTCTACAGCCAGATTTATCTGATAATTCTATTCCATAATGATAAATGTATAGGTTCAAATACAGTTAGGAAGAAAAGTAATCCAACTTATATAAAAAATTCAGCTAATCCTAACAAGAGGAATATTAAAGAGACTGAATGGACTACTCCAAATTCTATTCAGCTTCAATCCCATGGGATTCAGAAATAGATTTCATTATGCATGTTTTTGTATAAGAACTCAAACCTTTTTTGTTTTGGGGAAAGGAAAGCAATGTAATTATGATTTTCAAGCTACTACAGCTTAAAAAATCAATGCCAGTTGAAATATCATTGTCTTCATCAAAATCTCATCAAAACCTTCTCTTTTCCTTTAATATTGAACATGCCTCCCAATCTTTCTAAATAATTCTCTGTTGCTCCAGAACTGGTGGAGGGAGTGGCAAGAGTAATATGCCACTCACTTTATTCCCCACACAGAAATGTGCCCAGTTCTACAGAATCACAAGATGTAGTCTGTATCCTATCAAATCTCAATGCTAATTAAAATATCCAGAAATTGTAGTATTTAAAGCTTTATATATTTCTAAATAAGAACTGTACTCTAAAAGTAATATGGAAACAGATCTGAAAATACCAAAAAGTTTTTCTGTCTTCCTAAATCACTTTCTTTGTACTTTGAAAAACTACGAAGCCTAGTTGTGTCCCAACTTTAAGACATGACATTTTTCAATGATTAATAATTTGCCTACAGGTTAAGAGTTAATAGTCTAGCTTCGGTTTCTGTCAAGCACTATTTTTAAAGCTTATTTTTTTAATAAGCTTTTGAAGCCAAGCTTTCTTTAGAAATACATTTCCACACCTATCTGCAGGCAACCCACAAATGTTATTTGCAGTGTGATAAAAAACAGATTGAACATTTGTTAGAAATTCTTACTTCTTGAAACAATTCTTGTACTAATTTTAGATAATTCTTATATGGAAACTCTGTGTGCAATGTTCTCATTCAACAAGTTTCCAAAGTGCCTATAAAACTTGTACCACAACCTTCAGAATAGTATAATACAAGTATTTATTAAATAGGTTTATATAATGAGAAGGAAGGACTCACTGGAGAAGAGCCTAATGCTGGGAAAGATTGAGGGCAAAAGAAGGGGACGACAGAGAATGAGGTGGCTGGATGGTGTCACTGAAGCAGTCGGCGTGAGCTTAAATGGACTCCGGGGGATGGAAGGGGACAGGAAGGCCTGGAGGAACATCGTCCATGGGGTCGCGATGGGTCAGACACGACTTCGCAACTAACAACAACAAAAACCATCCATCAGTGGAACTTTGGGCAGCAAATGAAGGTTGAATTTTATTATCACATCTACAATTTGCAAGTCTACATGAATGTATGGGAGTGCATGGAGGGTTTTCTAGCTGTGAAATTTCCACACGAACAGTCAGAATTCTGGTCCGTTCCATTTGTACTTTTTGCATGGATACAAACAAAGCAAGTTACCAATCAGAAATTCTTTACTATTGTTAAAGACTATGTTTGGGACTATCGGTATATAAAACAGGATCTGCTAATTTAGGAAGAAATCAGGATAGAATGTTGCTGTAACTATACTCAACTTGTGGGAAAATATGTACAGTAGTGCAAACCTATATACTTTGAATACAGTACTATACAATTCAGCAGACTTTACCTCCAAGTAACAGCATAGAGATTAAAGCCATTCTATGCATATAGAGGTAAGCTTGGTAACCAGAAATAAAATATTTTGAATTAAATGGGCCTTGCTCCCATATATTTAAATAAAAATTGCAACAAAATGCCATAGAAAGTCAACTGTGATCCAGTCCAGGAAAGCATGAATTATTCAAAACCACTCTATCCAATGCAGTTTTTTTTAAAAAAAAATCCATAGTAATGCTAATTAATCTACCATTGCAACAAAATATAGAATTCAATGTAGCAGAGTACAAAACAAAATTCAACAGAAAAATGAGCAAACAGATAAAACCATATATATATATATATATATATATATATATATATATATATATATATATATATATATATATATATATATATGTAGGATTTTTTGCTGATAAATGAAAATAAAGGGAGACTATTATAGATCTATTTCGAGCTTATTTTGCTCTCGTCAGATAGCCATACCCCTTACTGGGATTTGAACCCGGGCCGGCTGCCTTGCAGGGCAGCAACTTAACCACTGGGCCATAGGCTCTGTTTAAATATATATATTTAAAAACAGTCTAATAAAGAAGGCTTTAAAAAACATTTCTTGCTGGATACGCTGAAGACTCAAATCATAAACCTGAGGAAGATTCCTGAACATTGTAACTGGAGCTATTCATCTGAAAACTATACAAACTGTTAACAAATTGTGCAATGAATGAAAAAAAATACTAAACTACTACTGAAGCAAATATGTTATTGGTGATTCCTGTCCAAAGCTGGCAAAACACAAAACAAAGTTAATTTACTCTCAAGTTGCCTTGTTGACAAGCGTTAGCAAATCCGTTTTTTCAAACCTTCCCAACTGTATTCAACAAAATAAAGTCACAGTTCATGAAAAGGATTTTTTTTAATCAACAGCAGAAAGCATGTGACCCCTAGCGCTCAATCAAGCTAAAGCCAAAAGAGAGATTCTGTCTGTAAGCTACCGGTAGCATTAAAAAATGAATTCAAGCCGAGCAACATTTTCCTCCTGTATAACTCATGCTAGCAAAATGGGGTATATAAGAAAGTGATTTTTAAAAAAAGTTTTTTAGAAAATATATTTGATAATGCAACCTTGTTATTTATCATAAAGATTAAAAAAAACATCCATTTATTCCCTTATAAATCACTTTTAAAGTTTTAAAATAAAGCAAGCATTTCTTATGCATAGGTGATGCTATGGACGAAGGACAATTCTCACTTCTAATTCCTGATAAGATAACACTTGAAGAGAGAATTCTCCCATTTTGTTCTAGGTGAGGTTAAATTCTAGGTGAGCTTAAACTGACAATGCAACAAGAGATGATCAAGGTTCTTCGTGTTGTTACATGTTCCTCTGTACATTATGGTTTCAAGTTAACCAAGTTTCCCTACACTCCAACCATTATTTACAAGAAGGATAATGTAGCCTGTAAAAGTGCAGAGTACCATTTCAAATTCATAACCTTCTGGACTTCATTGTTTACAACAGGGTAGCATTTCAGCCCCCCGATGGGCTCCAATGATAAAGTCCCCCAAATCTTATGCCTTCAATTAAATAGAATTAGTTGACACTTTACCATACATTTGATTAAAATTATCACCTCAACTTCTTGGGGCTTCCATGGGATTTACTACTAAGGCATTTAGTGACAAAATGCCATTGTACTTTTACAATTGACAACTGCCCACGGATATCTGACATTCTGATATGACTCATTCTATACTCTGCCTACTGGTACCTTCAGGACAATATAAAGCTTTGGTGAATCTCGATTTTGCAGGTATTTATTCTTACATAATGAAGTGAGGACAGGGGGGGGGGAGGGAGAGAAGAAAGCAAGAGCAGATACTGTAATGCTGCATTCAGACCCTGCCTCCAAGAACCACTCTTGCAGTCTTTTCCTTCTTGCTGAACGGAATTAGGTAGCCTTTATTTTCCCTTGGCGATATTAAAAAGGGAGCTTCGGAAGCCAAAGAACGGGGGAGAAGGGGGGGGGGGGCGAACTCAAAACGATTCGCTCGTTTCAAGGCATAACGCATTCGCAGGTCCACCTGAAAATAAGATCAGGCTGAAGGAAAAGATGCAGCGAAGAGAAAACTTGAGCTCATTTAATTTAAAGACGCAGCTTTAAAGATACGGGTTTGCCCTATACGTGCCGGTCGCATAAGGTCAGGCGGGAAAACGTTTCGTCAATCCAGTCCCATTCTGAACTCTAGTGACTGGGTTGGCAGCCCCCAAATAGTGCAAACAAATTAATTAATTAATTAGAACAAACAGTAAATGCCCCCTCTCCAAAAAAAACTTTACTTTCAAAGTTTATAGGGGGGGGGGAGAATGTGACAAAACGTACTATCCGCCTCACCCTGGATTTCCCTCCCTCGACCAATGCAACTCACCCAGAAGAAGCCCCGCAAGGTGCTCACTCCCGCAGGACGCAAAATGCAACCCGGGTTCGGACAGCGCCCCCCACTAGGGGTCGCCCCTTCGAAAAAAGTTTGCCTTCTCAGCCCTCCTCCGCCTGCCCTTCTGCTCCTTTCCCGCCGCCCACCTGCTCTCCTCCGGCTGGGCTCGCCTGGGTCTTCGTTGCTTTCCCTACGCAAAGGGCAGCGGCGAGTTTATAATCCCGGCGGCTCTTCCTTGCGGCGCCCGCCGTCTCTTCTGGAGCCCTCAAGCAGCGCAGCGCTGGCAGATTAACAAGGGACGGGAGGGAAGGCGAGCGGGGGCGGAGACGGGAGTGCGCGGAGCCAGCTCCTCCAAAACCCGCGAGCGCGCGGACGAGCAAGCACCTGCTTTCGCGACGCGCCGGAATTTCTCTCACACGTTCGCGCGCGCGCCTTCCCAGATGCACCTCGCGCAGCTCCGGCTTTCTGCCGCGTGCTGCCCGTCTAGCTCGGATTCTTCTCTTTTCGTGCCGTCTTGCGGGCGCCGCCGCCCCTCCTTCTCCGCAAGGTGGTGTCACTTGTCGCGAATATAATTTGGCAGAGGAGGAGGAGGAAGCGGGCTACGCGCGTGTGCGTGTAGGTAACCCAACTCCAGACGGTGGCGTTTGGGGTAGGGGAGGCAAGGCGCGCGTTCTTCCTTCCCTCTGAAGAGACTAGCCCGGCAGTTCTTCCACCGGCTTTTCTCCGTTGGCTGAATCTTTGGTAGTTACTTAAATAAGTGCTAGGCATTGTTCATAGGTTGCATCCTATCCTTTCTCCACGTAGGCACCTTGCCTTTCTGTCCTCTTGCCTCTTTGCGTGGAATACACATACATACTGCACGCACCAGTAACTTTAACAAGCCAAGATGACGTCAAAATGATGGCATGTACATCATTGTACAACTGATATGACTGGTGATTAATATGCCTCTATTTGTTCAGTATGTTATCAAACATACATCAGTATGTTGTGCCACCTGCAGAGTCATGGAATCAATCATCACCATCCATTACCCTCCACTTAGAGACAAACAACCTACTCTCTCACAAACAATTTGGTTTCAGTAAAAATTTATCCTGCAATCTACAACTTCTACATTGTAAAAACATATGGACTACACAACTCGACCAGGGCAAAGCAATAGACGCAATTTACATAGACTTTTGTAAAGCCTTTGATACCATGGTACACGACAAACTACTTCTAAAACTAAAATCTTATGGCATTTCTGGCCCACTACACAAATAGATAACTGCATTCCTGTCAAACAGACAAGAAGTGGTCAAAATAGAATCAGCTCTATCAAACCCTGTACCTGTTAACAGCGGTGTTCCCCAACGCAGCATTTTAGGATCTACTCTCTATATTCTTTACATAAATGACATGTGATAATATACAAAGTAACTCTGTCCTCTTTGCTGCTGATGTAAAATTATTCAACACCACCGACAATACTACAACCATTCAAAAAGACCTTGACTACGTAACTGAATGGTCAAACAAGTGGCAACTTCAAATCTCAATCAACAAATGCTCTGTTTTACACATTGGCAAAAATAATCAGAACACAAAATACAAACTAGATAATCATGACCTTGTTGATGATCCTCACTCAGTAAAGGACCTTGGAGTACTCATCTCTAATGATCTAAGTGCCAGAGCCCATTGCAACAACATAGCCAAGAAGGCACTAAGAGTGGTTAACCTAATCTTGCGTAGCTTCTTTTCTGGTATCATTGTACTCTTAACCAGAGCATACAAAACATTTGCTAGACCAATTCTTGAATACAGCTCATCTGTCTGGAACCCACACTACATATCAGACATTAACACAATTGAGAAAGTCCAGAGATATTTCACAAGAAGTGTATTACATTCCTCTGTTCGAAACAGAATACCTTATGAATCCAGACTTGAAATTTTGGGACTTGAAAATTTAGAACTATGCCGCCTTCGATCTGATCTAATTGTAGCCCTCAAAATTATCTGCCACAATGTCCTACCTGTTAATGACTACTTCAGCTTCAACCGCAACAATACACGAGCTCATAATAGATACAAACTTAATGTAAACCACTCCAAACTTGATTGCAAAAAATTCAACTTCAAGAACAGAGTGGTGGACTTCCAGTTTGGCATTCGGCGTTGACGGCGCTCCTTTTCAGGGTGCCTTTCCGACTCCCTGCCAAGCCGCCAGAACAGCTGTCTGGCGGCTTGGAATCTCTCTGCCCCGACATAGGGGAGAGAGGAGAGCGTGGCAGGTGGGGTAGAGCCCCCCTAGCACCCTAGGAGCCATCAGGGGCGCGAAGGGAAGGCTCCCCAGGTAGCCTGCTCCTAGCTCTGGGAGCCTGGAAATCTCCGCTCTTTGCGGAGCAAGATGCCGAAGCCACCGCTGCTTCCAGAAGAGGATTATAAAACTTTTTTTTTGTGCATCTAACGAAGCAGACAGAGAGAACCAGGGGCTTTGCTGGGCAAGTATGGATTTTTTTTCCTTTTTTTTAAACCCTCGGCTAACTTTCACTTCGAAGAAACAAAGTAACATTTAACATGCAACAATATGGCGTTTGAAGGAGAAGTGAAAGTGATTTCCGTTTTGCTTGTGGTTTTTTTTCTTATGGAAACTCTTTGTTCTGAAAACTGAAAACTGGCTGTCCTTCTTATATTCTCTGATAACTGATAATTAAAAAAAAACCAAGGATTATTCGCCTTTGAAAGTGGAAAGTATTTTTTTTTTAGAGATCTGGCTTTTTAAGGCATTTTGAAGAAGTTGGGAAGAGAAGTGAAGGTGATTTTTGCTTTGTTTGTTTGTGGCTCTTTTTCTTATGGAAAATTACAACTTTGAAAACTGACTTTTTTTTTCTTTGTCTCCTGATTTTGGAAAGTAAAAAAGTCTCTGTCTCTCACACTGGAAAGAATTTTATCTAGAGTTATAGCTTTTCTCTATACTTCTCTGGAAATATAAAAACGGTTTCAAGTTTGGAAAGATTGGTTTTTTTTTTCCTTCTGGCTTTTCTCTTGTGGAAATTTTGAAAACTGACTTTTACTCTTTGCTCTGTGACTTTGGATTATAACAGCAACTGATAATCTTACTAAAATAAATAAATTATAAAAGACTATTTGCCCTGGAAATTGCAAGATTTTTTTTTTCTTTTTAAAGATTTGGCCCTCCTTTGCACTTCTTTGGAATTATAATAAAGAAGAAGTGAAAGTTAATTGTGTTTTGCTTGTGGTCTCAGGACTTTGGGAAACTTTTGAACTTGAAAACTGGTTTTTATTTTTGATTCTCAATTTTGGATTATAAAACAATTGATAGTGATTTGGCATTTTCAGTGTAATTTTTTGGAATTACAACAATGGCTTCAAAGTCTGGAATGATTGCCTTGAATAAAAGGCCTATTTATCCCTCTGCTTATACTTCTAAAATGCAACTTGCTACTGAGTCAACACCTCCACAAACTTTGACATCGGAAAATTTATTAAATACTTTAAAGATTATGAAACAAGACTTAATTTTGGAATTTAATCAAAAAATTACTGAAATAGAAAAAAAATGCAGGATGCTTTAAAGGATATGGAAAAGCAGCTACGGATGGATATGTTAGAGGTTTGCAAAGGTTTAGCAACAAATGTTGATTTTTTGGAGGATTGTATTGAAACAAATAAACAAGCGTTGGCAACCTCGGTGGAATATATAAACAAATTTCAAAAGGACATCGTAAATTTTGAAACAGAGGTGTTGATGTCACAGTTTAGAAGAATGCAATTTGTTATTAGAGTAAGAGGGTTGAAGGAAGGTTTATATGAGGATTTGAAAGGAAGAATGATTGAGGCCTTGGTACAGGTTTCTGGAATTTCTAAAGATGAGTTGGCTACACAAATTGAAAAGATATACAGGGTCAACTCGTGGCATGCAAAACAAAAACATTTACCAAGGGACATTGTTATATATTTTACCACAAGAGTCTTACGGAACAGAATTATTCAGGCGACGTTTAAGAACAATCTTCAGGTGAATGGTCAGGAACTTAGGATATGGAAAGAAATTCCCTCTAAAATGCTTAAAGCTAGAAAAGAATTTACTTTTTTGATTGATGAACTTAAAAGATTGAATTTACAATATAAATGGGAAGCACCAACAGGAGTAACGGTGAAATTTTTGGAGAAAAGATACCGGCTGAATACGATAAACAAAGCTACCGAATTTTATGTTAATATTTTAAAGGCTGATATATCTAAAATTCCAGAAGAAAGACGTATGAATGTAGAAGAGGATAAGGAGGAAAAGTCATCCTTACCGGATCAAAATGAAATAGTTTCAAAGAGTCAAAGTGAACCGCAGAGCCAGAAAGATGTGAAAAAGGAGATGGAGTACTGGGATCAGATGGAAGATGAGCTGATAAATTCAAAATCATCAAGATACAAAAGGAGGCAACCAATAAGATATAAAGAGAAGTAGTGTTGATATGTATTAGATGAATGGAGATAATACAATTATATTTTCTTCTTCTCCTTTTTTATTGTTGTTTCTTCTTTTTTCTTTCTCTTTAAAAAAATTTTTTTTCTCTCTTCTAATAATTCTTTAAGAATTGGAATTTTTAATTTTTAATTAAAATTATTAAGTTATAAATTATCACAATTAGATTTTAAAATTTGTTTTAAAGGAAGGATTTTTTTTTTCTTCTGCTTTAGGTTTTTGTTTTTCTCTCTCTCTCCTCTAGGTTTTTACTATTATTATTATTATTATTATTATTATTATTGTTGTTGTTGTTGTTGTTGTTGTTGTTGTTGTTGTTGTTATTTTTATTGTTATTATTATTAATATTAATATTACCTTTAAGGATATCTTTTTATTATGAATTAATAAGTTGTTGTATAATAATATTATGTGGTTATGATGAAATTCAAAAGCTTTATTATTTAATATGTAGACACGTAATACTTTTTTATTTGAGCTAATAAGTTGTTGTATAATAATGTTATGTGAAATTTAAAGGTATTATTATTTAATACTTTTTATTATGAAAAAAGTTGTTGTATAATAATATTATGTTGTTATGATGAAATTCAAAAGTTTTATTATTTAATATGTAGATACGTAATACTTTTTTAGTTTTATTTGAGCTAATAAGCTGTTTTATAATAATATGTTGTTATGATGAAATTTAAAGGTATTATTATTTAATATTTAGATATCAGCTACGTAAAATTTTCTCGGTTTTAGTTAATCATGAGATTATTATTATCATTAATGTTTTTTAAAGATTTAGTATTATTAATATTTTTCATAGGTCTAGAAAGTTGATTGAAAGGAGGAGGGAGAAACTGTTTTCCTTCCTTTGTATAATCCAGATTATTATTATCAACAATATATATTAATATATTTTTATTTTTTATTTTTTATTTTTTAGAATTATATTGGAAATAATATAAAATATAGAAATTTAATGATGTTAGCAATGTATAATTTGGAGTTAAGGGGTTTTTCTTTTTTCTTTTTTTTTCTGTAATTACTGATATTATGCCCTGTATTCTCTCTGGGAAGTCCGGGGGGGAGGGGGGAGGGAAGGGGGTGGGGGTGGGGAGAAAAATAAAAAAAATGTTTGTACTCTGTACTAATAAAACTTTTTCAATAAAAAAAAAAGAACAGAGTGGTCAGTGCCTGGAATACATTACCTGACTCAATTGTTTCTTCCCCAAACCCCAAAAACTTTAACCTTAAATTATCTACCATCGACCTTAGCCCATTCCTAAGAGGTCTGTAAGGGGCATGCATAAGCGCACAATCGTGCCTACCGTTCCTGTCCAATTGCTCCCATATATTCATAATTCTTGTACTCATAATCCTGCTTGTATTAGATAGATAGATAGATAGATAGATAGATAGATAGATAGATAGATAGATAGATAGATAGATAGATAGATGATAGATAGATAGATAGATAGATAGATAGATAGATAGATAGATAGATAGATAGATAGATAGATAGATAGATAGATAGATAGATAGATAGATAGATAGATAAAGAAGCGATAGCCATCACGATCTCCGGAACGTTTAAATTTTTATTTAAAACTACTATTAAAATTACTAAGCCTTTGTCAACCCTGTTGACTTCGTCAGAGTGCAAAATCCCCATGGAAGAGATGCTTGCTTTTATAGAATGCCTATCAATTTATGTAATGCCTATCAATTTAGACTTTGCATGTGTAACCGGTCCACACCCTTTTTTCTCTCTTGTAATTGACTTAATTGTTTCTGCCTTAGTTATGCTGACAGATGACGATGCAATTTCTATTACCTCTTTCCCCATTGTGTATTGCCTATAGAATGTGATAGGCATTCTATAAAAGCAAGCATGTCTTCCATGGGGGTTTTACACTCTGACGAAGTCAACAGGGGTTGAAGAAAGCTTAGTAATTTTAATAGTAGTTTTAAATAAAATTTTAAACGTTCCGGAGTTCGTGATGGCTATCACTTTTTTATCTGTAACTATGCCTGGAACTCGCATTTTTAGGACAATTCTTTATATACATACATACATACATACATACATACATACATACATACATACATACATACACATATATATACACACACATATATATAATCAAGTTTATACTATGTACATAGTATACTATGTTTATACTATATACTTTGCTTGTTATCATATACGCTTGACAAATAAAATAATAATAATAATAACATTTGCCTCCCCTTTTTCCACCCCTGAACCTTTTGCAAACAAGTGATAACCGTCTTTTCAGGACAAACCATGTTGTGCGTTCTCATTTTTTTCAGCGTTTTCTTACCTAAGAGATTTTAAATACCTTTTTTAATATTTTCTATCAGCCAAACTACATGTTCTTCATGACACTAAAATATTATATTCATTTAATTGGAAGCAACTTTCACATCTTATTTTCTTACATTCATTTCTCATTCATTCCAATGGAACATTATTATCTATATTTTTCTATACAATTGTATTCTTCTGCAAATATTGTAGCTTATTTATTTTTTTCATGTCTTTATTTTTTCCACCTCTTTATTATTCTTCACACTACCAAAAAAACCTTGCCTCATATACAGGTTTTCCATCCTTATATCTTTCTTCCAATCATTTTATATTCATTCATTTGCCACATGTCCATATGAAAGTACTTACCATACTTTTAAAAATTCTGGTGTTAGACTTGGTTCAAAGCAGATATTAAACAATCACTGGTTATCTGAACGGCCCAATTACTTTTGCTGTATTATCTTACCTGGTTTGCAATTATCTATTCATATCATCTACCACAAAAATATTTTGCCCCAGATCACATTCAAAATATTGCACATTTTTTCACACATAGTCAATCTGGTTCTTTTGTCATTATTACTTGCGTGGAACTGTCACCAACATATGAATTCCTTCTTTCATAAACAAAAACGTAACAATCTAGAGAGGAACAGCTGATGCTCTTTAAAATAAATTTAGTCCTTTCACTTACAATTGAATGTACACCTTCACTTCCCTGCATGTCCTCCTATGCTCCAATCCACTAGAACAGATTTGGAGTAACAGGCATTTACCCCATTCAGATGTATGAAAGCTTTCTCCATTCTATTAGTTTCACAATCACAATAGCTTATCTATTTCTCTTCCATTCTCTTCCATTCCATTCTCTTCTATTTTTCTTTATTTGAAATAAAGGGTGGCGCAATGGCTCAGTAGTTAAAGATGCTGAGTTTATGAGTTGGAAAGTTGACACCCAGGTTTGACACCCAAGTGTCTCACGATGGTGAATTCTCATTATTTGCTCCTGCCAACCTAGCAGTTCAAAAGCATGCAAATGTGAGTAGATAAATAGGTACCACTTTGGAAGGAAGGTTAGTGTGTTCCATATTTTCATACAGGCGACATGATGATGGAAGTGTCTCTCAGACAACACAGGCTCTCTGGGCTGAGATAAGAGATGAGCATTGCCCCCTTGAGTAGGTCATGACTGGACAGGGGAAACTTTTAAAATGGAATAAAAGAATTAAAACCCAAAACTGAAGGAGAGCAACATCCACTTAATTTCATACAACTACCTTGCAGGCTCCTCATCTCAAGGTTGATGGAAAAACCATGTTTTAAGGGCTTTCTGGAAGGCTAACAAAGTTGGGAGTAACCTCACTTCAAGGGTAATGAAGTTCCAGAAGGTAGGAGATACATCAAAAAAAGACACATCATCTTAGATCCCACCAGATGAAGCTCTTTTGGTGGTGAGACCCAAGTGAAGCTCTTTTGGTGATGGGAATTGTAGCATAACCCTCAGCATAGCCACTTGACTTGGTGGGATGTGTAAAGATAATTGGAAAAAGGCATCCCTCAAATAGCCTGGTCCCTATGAAGGGTCAAAAATAATACTCTGTATTGCACAGAATTATTAGAACTGTTTCTCAGATATGTAATTTAAAAAAAATAATGCATAGAATTCAGGCTATAAGGGTTTAAAAAGTAGCAATTATATCAAAGTCTGTAACTATCCAGCCAGCACACAAGTAAATAATTCAGCAGGATTCATTTATAGAATATATAACTTCTTTATATACAATAATATAAAACATGATGCATGTATACAATACCCATGCAGCTCTTGCAATGTGATAGAGAGAAGAAGTACCGTAGTAGCAAGGACAAGGACAAGAAGTAGAAGCAAGGACCAATCAAGCAAAGACAAACAAACTCTTATATACACAGAACAGTTAAGCTAAGCCACGCCCAGGCTCTGAGCCGTCTCACATGGCTCACAAAAAATCCTGTGTCTCAGTCACCAAACAGTTGCCGTTGGCTGACTTGTTGTTATGGCTATTCCAGTTCATAAATTCTTATACACTGACAAATTAGCAATTGTTTAAAAGTTGTAATTAAATTCAAGGGGAGTTAGATTTACAAAGAGAACCATCTTGGTGTAGTGGTTAAGGCATCAGACTAGAAACCAAGACACTTTTTGTTCTAGTCCTACCTTAGGCACAAAGCAGACTTGGTGACCTTAAGCCAGTCAGTCTCTCTCGGCCCTGGAAAGAAGACAATGGCAAAGCACTTCCAAAAAGAAACCTTTAAAGAAACTGCGATGTCTACTGCAGACAGTGTCCAAAAGTCAACACTGACTTGAAGGTCACACCAACACATATAGATGACAAAAAATAGATTTTGCAAATGGAGTGAAGACGACATTTACACCACTGAGCCGGGTTTCAGGCAAAAGCTCCCAAATGCCAGAGGACAGTGGTCCTCTTGAGTTTTCAACAAAAATTGAGTCTTATAGTGATCTGGCCAGTGTGGTTTCATTTGAAGAAAAAGACCAAAATGTTTGGAGCAGGCAACAGTCTACATGGAACAATGAAGAAAATGTGAAGACTGCCATCGCAGCATGGGCAAAGTCCCTTGGAATAAAGAATTTCTTACAATGTTTTCAGAAATAGCAGAGGACATATATTGCATCCAGAGTTTTGTTAAGGGTAATAGCAGAGAGGGAATAGTGATATATTTTAAGTATTGCTCACATTCCACCCTGCTTTTTATTAATGCATACCAAGGGGCTACTTTGTTATCTCCAATTGCACTTACATCAACTTGTATGGAAATATCTGTTACCCTTTTCTTTAAGGGCTGGAGAGTTATTGAATTGCTCTCATGAGTCGAAATCTCTAGTGAGTGTCCGTCCACATGTGCAGAAATGTCCTCTTAGTATTGTAAACTAGTAAGGATATTTCATAGAAGTAAACGTCATTTGTTCAATCAGATGGGTTGTTGAAAATCTAGAAGAGACTTGAATTTGACCGACTATTTAAAATTTTTGAGAGTGATAGATGTTCTGATAGATTGAATGCCTGTCTTTGCTCAAAGAAAGTCTGTGAGAATACCTTTTTGAACTGTCAAGATGGATCTTAAGAAATTGTTTTGAAATTTTCAAATTAAATGCTGGATAAATAAGAAGTGGGGGCAAGCTTTATTTTAATATAATATAGTGCTGATAGAATTAAGTAACCACCAGCAGAGTACTTCCATTTAAACAATTATTGAGTTGCAAAACTGCCTTATTTTGGGGATATGATGAGTCAGCCAATTGCCTGTTGATGTAAATAAGGGACTGAATTATTAATAGATGGTTACTTGTTCAAGAGAGTGAGTGGCCATTGTCCTCTTATGTCTGGGAAGATTCTGACCCAATACCATAATTTTTGTTCTTGATTTTAAGAGAGATGATACGTTGTTAATGTTGAATATACTTGCTGGGAATGGATAGGGAAATTTCTTTTTCTTACTAATTCCTTTCCCCCTTTTTGGGGAGAAGGGTCTGCATTTTTAAATATTTCTTTAGTGTATTTTCTATTATTTAGATTTATTATTAGAGTTGGAAGGGACCTTGTAGGTCATCTAGTCCAACCCCCTGCTCAAGCAGGAGTTCCTACACCATTTGAGACAGATGGCAGTCCAGTCTCTCCTTGAAGGTCGCAAGTGTTGGGGCTCTCACAACCTCTGCTGGCAAGCTGTTCCACTGGTTGATCGCTCTCACCATCAGAAAGTTTCTCCTCACTTCCAGGTTGAATCTCTCCTTGGTCAGCTTCCATCTGTTATTCCTTGTTTGGCTTTCTGGTGCCATAGAGGACAGCCTGACCCCCCTCCTCTCTGTGGCATCCCCTCAAGTATGTTCTTGTTTTACTTATGTTCTTGTTTTGCTCTTATCTGTTTTAGAATTGCATCTAAAATAATTCTTAATAAAATTATTCAAAAAATGTTTGTTTTTTAAGGTTAGTGATCAGATAATTTTATTCATTCTTTTATTTGCCAAAGTCAATACCAGATGTAACATGGTTACTTCCCATCATGGTTTTCATCAATAAAAGCTTTCATGTAACAATTTTAATAAGATAGAGAAAAAGTAGACTAGATTTGTCAGGATCAATCATATCTGTGCCTGCATGCAGCATTCTCTGGCACATTTTGGCTAATATGCCACTAGTGTAACCAACGCCCAGTTTTACCCCAAAGTTCATACTTTTCTAGCCAAGCTTTGGTTTCTAATCTTGTAGGATAGTATGCCGTTTCTCACATTTCTCCCAGTTCAGAGAAACACTCTTCTGCTACGACACATATGAAGACTTCTTATATAGGCTTGCCTATTTGATGATTGGAACAAAGCAAATGTGCTCTAAAAAGTGTAAAATAAACACATTTACAAGTATGTGTAAAATATGTGCTGAATGACAGTTGGTCTACAGCTTGAAAAATTCTCATCCCTACAGACATTCCTTTCTTACCTCTCCTAACAGGCAAAAATTAACCAAGCCCACAAGGCTTTTCTTACCATCTTTAAACTCAGTCTTGAGCTATTCAGAAAGAAAGCATTTTGATATTAAGAAATGTAGGATTCTGACCTTATAAAATTCCAGTAGGACTTGCCCCATTAAATTTGCTGCATTCCATATGTTTTTTTAAAAAAAACACACACACAATCTGGCCCATCAATCTAGTTGATTGCTTTATTTGCAGAAGACCAGTTATTGACACAGCATTCGTGCTGTTTCTGCTTCTTTTTCATATCCTTGTAGGTACTTCATGGTTTTGGGGAGGAGGACTGAGATAGTGGACAGAAGGAAAATGTTTCATCCTAGAGCAATCTCTAGGAAAATAGAGGGATGTTGTCCTCCTCCCCTTTCTCACTTTTCAGTAGCATCCTTTTAGCCGGTTAGTAACTGGCACTCATCGACAAGGAGTTGCTGCAGGGCATTTCTCTTTTTCCCTTGGCTAACATTTCAGTTTGGAGATGCTGAGCTGTGCTATCTTTCCCTTTTGTACTGATTGCACTCTGAGAGCTGGGGAGAAGGGTTAGAGAAAAGGGGCACTGCTTTAAATAAACCATATTCCATTTTTGCAACAGCAGCTTGCCACCTTTCAATAGCCTTTGACTTGGCCTAAAGCCAGGGAGTTGAAAATAATTCTTGCATCCTTGTACAGCACACAGTTACAGAAAGCAATCCGCTTGGCTTGCTGCAGCCACCAGTGTGCAGTATATCAGCTTCAGATTCATTTTGCATTTCTAAACAGAGAATGTAAACCGTAAAGCTATAGGATGCTCACTTCTCTAGTTATTAAACCATCGTTTCTCATTAATGGCTTCAGTCTCTGTGAAATCATAAATCTTACCGATTAAATAATTCCCATTGCCTGATCGGAGAGGTCATTTAACTGCAAGGCTGAGGTGGTTTTAGTTGTTCGGAAAGTTGTGATGCTACCCAATGACATGTATTGTGATTCCGAGCAACATATTTGGGCTACTTTTGCAATAGGCCAGTCATTTGTGAAATAGAAAGTAACCTGGTCCCATAAAGAAGCATTTCCTTAATTGCCTGGCCTACTTCTGATCCTAATTTTACCATGTGAATTAACCATGAGATCAAACCAGTATTGAGCTACCGGTATATTTATTTAATCAAATAACGTATACTGAAAATGGGGAGAAAAAAATCCGCCCCCAAGTTGAAATGCCAGTTTTTGTGTTCCAATCATATATGTTCAGCAACAAGTCAATGTATAGATGTACTTTGTTTTTCACACTATTGTTTTATAAACAAGAGAAACTCGGGAATAAATAATATGCAATTGTAATTATTTGTGGCAATCACATTTTCTGCATTTCTGAACAAAATAGGTTTTTAAAAAAGAAAGAGGCTGGCATTGTTGAAGTTATAATAGAGGTTTCTTTATTTTTTTCCAGACAGGAAAACAAGTCTCAAATGATGGGAAAACTGGGTAAACACAGAGTCATTTTCATTGTTGGTTTGTTATTATTCCATACAGTGGAGATTTTCAAGAAGAGACTGGACAGCCATTTGTCCAGAATGGTATAGGATCTCCTGCTTGAGCGGAGTTTGGACCTCCAAAGTCCCTTCTAACACTATTATTCTATGTTCTATTTTCCCTAAGCCAGTGCTAGGCCCATACCACCAGGCCCATATCTGGAATCCCTGAGCTAGGAGCCAAAACTAACTAACTAACTAACTAACTAACTAACTTACTTACTTACTTACTTACTTACTTACTTACTTACTTACTTACTTACTTACTTACTTACTTACTTACTTACTTATTATTTTACTTACTTACTTTATTTATCAATCAAACTTCTACCTTGTCCATCTCCCAAAAGATTACCCTAGGTGAGACTTTGAATAAAATGCACCTAGGAGCCAAATCTAACTAACTAACTAACTAATTTACTTACTTTATCAATCAAACTTCTACCCTGTCCATCTCATCAAAGATTACCCTAGGTGAGACTTTGAATAAAATGCACCTAGGAGCCAAATCTATCTAACTAACTAACTAATTTACTTACTTTATCAATCAAACTTCTACCCTGTCCATCTCATCAAAGATTACCCTAGATGAGACTTCGAATAAAATGCAGCTAGGAGCCAAATCTAACTAACTAACTAACTAATTTACTTACTTACTTTATCAATCAAACTTCTACCTTGTCCATTTCCCCAAAGATTACCCTAGGTGAGACTTTGAATAAAATGCACTATAAAACATCAAATTAAGATCTTAAATTTAAAAATTCAATTAATTAATTAATTAATTAATTAATTTTATTTATTTATTTTGTCAAGCATGTATATGAGCCAAGGTGTATAAGAGCCGAGGTGGCGCAGTGGTTAAAATGCAGCACTGCAGTTCAGCAGTTCAGCTGTTCAAATCTCACCGGCTCAAGGTTGACTCAGCCTTCCATCCTTCCGAGGTGGGTAAAATGAGGACCCAGATTGTTGGGGGCAATATGCTGACTCTGTAAACCGCTTAGAGAGGGCTGTAAAGCACTATGAAGCGGTATATAAGTCTAAGTGCTATTGCTATTGCTATATGATTACAAACAAAGTATAAACATTAATATGAATATAAAAAGTACAAGCATGGTTTTGAGTACATGATATTTTATGAAATACATGGGGACTTTGGGACAGGGACGGTAGGCACGCTAGTGCGCTTATGCACGCCCCTTACATTACATTACAAATTAAAACTAAAGCAGAGTGGAGAGGGAGGATGCGAAGTGTGCAGAGGGAGGAGCTGGGTGTTCTCTACTCCATTAGCCACCTCCAATGTGCAACAACCCCACTGGGGCCCCAGGCTAGCTGGCATAGCCATGTCTTTAATGACTTCTGGAAGGCTAAAAAAGTGGGAGCAGATCTGACCTCTGGGGCCAAGAGGTTCCAGAGGATGGGAGACACAGCAGAAAAGGCTCTTCTGCTAGCCAAAATTTCTTGACTGGTGTCATCCACAGCATATCCCTTCTGCCGGCAGACTAATCCCATAAGAATGAGCAGGATTCTTAGATACCCTGGGCCCATACCATGAAGGGCTTTAAAGCTGATCACCAACATTTTGAATTATACTCAGAAGCAAACTGGCAGCCAGTGCAGCTTGTGGAACAGCATTGTAACATGGGACACTCTAAAACAGGGGTGTCAAACTCGATTTCATTGAGAGTTGTGTTGGACCTCAGGGGGCCAGGGTGGGCGTGGCCAGGGTGGGTGTGTCCAGCTCGACATCACTCGTGTCGGGGGTGCCTGTGGTGGCCTGAGTGTTTTGCCAGCAAAAGTGGGCTCCCAACCTCCATTTTTGGCTGTGATGGCCTCCTGCAACCCTCTGCCAGTGAAAACGGAGCTCAGGGGCCCCCGCCTGTGGCCCGCCCGAGCTCTGTTTTTGCTGGCAGAGGCACCATGGGCCAGTCCTTTTCTGTTTCCAGGGTGGTCTCTCGGGCCACCCATGAGCTGGATCCAGCCCCCGGGCCTTGAGTTTGACATCCCTGCTCTAGGAGTCCCAAGAATTGCCTGTACAGCTGCATTAGGCTTAAGCTTCTGGATACTCTTCCAGGGTAGCATTCACTGTTAATTCCATTGCAGATTGATCTAACCTCTTCATCCCATTACATCAGTCCATCCCACTTGGTTAGGCAAGGAAGGTATGCTGCGGACCCTGTCAGCAATGGTGGTGTTCCTGAAGAGAGCCTTCTCTGCTGTTGCCCCTAGAGGGGGGCAGGCTCCAGTCCTGATCTTTCAGAAAGGTGTGAAAACATGGGGCATGCAGAGGAGCACCCAGCCAGAGTCCACCCAGTTTGGGGCAGTTTTAAAATTAGATAGATAGATAGATAGATAGATAGATAGATAGATAGATAGATAGATAGATAGATAGATAGATAGATAGATAATAAATAAATAAATAAATAAATAAATAAATAAATAAATAAATAAATAAATAAATAAATAAATAAATAAATAATACATTTGAAAGGGCATTGTTTTCATATAACTATAGTAGGGAGCCAATGTCCGATGATGGATTTGACAGAAGGAAGAGGAGAAGGAGGGGGAGGGGGAGCAGGAGGAATCATAGAGGGAACAATAATTGTGGGTGGAAGGACAGGAGTGATGGAAACACTAATTAAAGTAATGAGAGAATGAGAGAATAAGAAGAAAAGAACAGAAGCCTGCCCAGGTGAAAACGAATGAAGAGCAGAGGTGGGTTCCTCCCAGTTTGGACTGGTTCGCCTGAACCAGTAGCGACCTGCTGGTGATGTCATGATGATGTCACAGAACCGGTTTGGTCGGTGCCAGTCCGTGGGCGCTGCCATCTTTTTAAAAAAAAAATTGGATTTTTTTAATTTTTAATTTTTTTATTTTTTTCTTCTGAGCATGTGCAAAAGCCAAGTTTCTGACACTGTGCATGCAGTTATCATCTTGTTTTTGGCTTTTTTGTTTATTTATTTTTTGGCAGTGTGCATGGGCTTGAGGCATGGCCACGTGGCGCGGGAGGAAGTAAACCAGGAGCGAGGTAAGTTAGAGCCCACCCCTGATGAAGAGGGTATGTGAGATGAAGGGATAAAGGATGAAAGCAGGCTGCAAATCCTAAAAAGACTACTTAAGACCCAGTGGTACAATTGGATAGGGGGAAAAATACCTTGCTTTCTATTATTTAGTATTAGATTATTGGATTTCATGATTGCCACCTATTATTTAAAAAAATCAGGCTTCATGCTTTGTTTTACAGACTGATACACAACTCAGATATAGTTTATTGATCCAGCACAAGTCTTTTCTCTGTGCTGAATAACATACTCTGCTAAGGAAGAGAAAATTTGCCTTTTTATACCAAGACTGATCTATCATATACCATACTACGAGGCACTATTTCAGTCTGAGTAGTCTTTAGTGCAGCACTCCTGAGATTTATAGGCTGTGACTTGTTTCCTGAATTTTGAACAAATATTTATATGGAGCCAGTTGAAGAATACAGATTTTTAAAAAGAGGGAGAGAGCTTAGCCCTTCTGGGAAATACAAAGTAAAACTTAAGCTGTGTGGAAAATGAGGTGGCTGCAGGTGGCTGTTTGCCTTGTGTGCTCTGAGAAAAGCTGATTAGTCTTGGGAGGAATTTAATGCAATTGCAAATTTGGTAGCCACAGATGTCTTAACTTTGTAAGAGTTTATCAGTTCAAGAAGTAATCCTGCTGCTATAGCTATGCAATAAACAAAAGTTATATACCAAGATAAAAACCATTTGCTTATATTGTAGGAACAAGACTATCATTACTGCATCAAACTTATCACTCCTTAAAAGATTGCAAAGAAAATCTGAAAATCACACCTAACTGAGCATGGATACATAACTGTGCACACATACACACACATTGTTCACACTTTTTGAGAATAAATGAGAACTCTAACCAATTTCTGGGCTGCAAGCCCAAGAGAAAAAAAAAGCCAGTTCAAAGTGTCTCTTTGGTGTGAGAACTAGATAAAGATTTTTTATAAAATCTGGTGTTCAAAGTTCATAGTACATTATTACAGCAAGTTCTGTGACATTAAGATCTGCTAGAAAAGTTCCATGATAGTAGCTACTCTTTTAAAGAGCTTATTTATTCAGTAAATCCCAGAAATATGCCAGGGCCAAGGAACAAACAAACATTGAAAATAGCAGAAAAAGACCCAGTGGTCCATTGAATCTGTCTTTGAGTTTTTATGTTTGCTTGTTTTTGTTTTCTTTCTTTATTATTTTTAATTGCTAATTTTTGCTCATTGCATAGTCAGCCAGATGTTCAGTCTGGATTTGGCATTTTTATCCACCTATAGAGTCCTTCATAAGGATCTGAGATAGGCAGATATTGATGATTTATGGTGCTAGACATATCATCACAGGATGTAAGCTATTCTGAGTAAAGCTTCCATTTGCAATTGACTGATGGTGAATTTGTCAATGTTGATGGTATTCAAGTGGTGCTCCAGTTGTTATGGGATTGCACGCAAGACACCTTTTACTATTACTATCTTTGCTTTCTTTTGCCATCATTGTTCTATTTTCTATTCTTTGTATTTTGATTATTTTTTAATTTTATTAATTTATTTTTAATTTTATTATATTTTATTTTTAATTTTTGTCAGATGATAGACATGTGTTTAAACATCCCAGGCAGTTTAAACTCATTTACTGATGATTGACCCACTACTCTACTAGAAGTTAGTTTCAAGCTTCCACTATACTTTCTGTGAATACTGTCTAACATTACTTTTGAACTTCCCTCTTGTCAGTTTGAGGTTATGCCCCTGTGTTCTTGATTTTTGTTTGGTATCGAAAATACTGCCTTCTAGAACCTTATTCACAATGTATCAAATCGATAATGGAAAGTTGAAAATTTTGAAGGTCTACACCAGTGTTTCTCAACTTCAGCAAAATTAAGAATTGAGAATGCTGAGGAATTCTGGGAGTTCCTCAACATGAGAATACCCACCTTCAACAACAAGACCCCAACAGAGAACGAGCAAGGCAAAATGCTTGACTTGCACAATATAATATTTCCACTGAAGTTGGTGCGTGGCCAAAGCCTGCCCTCAATGTTATGCATTCGTATTCCCTAGAGAAACCATCAATTTCTGCTGTATGAAGGGAAAAGTTAGGATAGGCAATTTGCCACCCCTACCTAATTAACTCCTCACTTTATATAGCAATGATGAATCTATTGCCAAGACATTCAGAAAGAACATCCAACAATATAACTCCCTCTTCCAAATGACCTCTTTTGGTGCTAATGAAGAATGGTTGGAATCCTGTGATTATTCAAGAGCAAATTCATCATTACATTGGATATTTAACATCAAACTCCCAGGCAGCAAGCCAAATTTATTCAAATCTACTTCATGGATCCTCAACACAGCATAAAATTTAGGAGTATACTCCACAATAATTGAACTAAATACGAGCTTGATGAATTATTGGAAAAACTACTTTGACAACAAATGATTGGCCAGATTTAATTTCAAGAGTATTCAACTTGAAGAGAAAGTTTTTCATAAAGAAACTCACTGGAACATATCATATTTTTGGTAGATGTATTACTTACATGCTAAGTGTGGGGGGTCTGCCTCATTTGCACTGTCTGCTGTGGCTTGCAATCTTTGTAAGGATTCAAGCCAAGGCCACAAGATCATAATACATTTGTGCAAACCAAAATGAATGAAGATCATTTGAAGAAGGATCATCTTCAATGAAGACCCAGAGCTGAATAAATTGGCATTGAAGCAAATGATCCAGGGTTCCTACTGCACCAGAAGTTCAGTATACTGGAAAATACATGCAAGTATACATACAATAAGAAGTACTCAAAGCCATTCAATGAGCATGCAAGGTGTGGTGATGATTCATATCCTATCTACAGAAGACTTTCTTCAGAAATTGGAAGATTTGAAGGGCATCATGCAGGATGACAGAGTCAAAATACAACTTCTCAATGGTAGTACCCTATAACGCACAACTATTGAAGGTGTTCAATTGTTTTCTCAATGTAGAAATATACACATCTGTCAAATCTATCAAATATGTCATCAAGAATAGCATAAAGTGGAGTGATCAGGCAATTTTTGCATTGAGCGGCGAAGATGAAATCACACAGTGCTTGACAGGCAGATATATTGGGGCCTCTGAAACTGTTGCATCAATACTTGGATTTCAAATTCATGAGAGGGAACCAGCCATTGTTCACCTTCAAGTGCACCTTCCACAACAGAATGAAGTATTCTTTCAAGATAATGCTGCTGTGCAACTGAATAATGATATGGTAAGATCCACTTTAACAGAATAAATGAACCTTTGCAAACACGATCCATTTGCAAAAAAACACTACACTATGTGGATATTCCAAAATACTACAATTGGACTAATAAGAGGTGGGAAAAAAGGAGGATTGGGGAAAGAGTGGAGGAGTTCTCTGGAATTTTTGCAACTAATGTTCTGAGTTAAGTGTATATCATTTTCTAAGAAGTGGTGTGATCTCTAATACTTGAGCAAACAAGATCTCTAATACTTGAGCAAACAAACAAACTGCTTGTTCATCACATAAAGGAGTCAGTATCTTTTAAATTATTAAGACACATAATGGACACATCCTTCCATTATTGAAAAATATCTGCAGAGAGAGAATTATTGCAAACTGATGATCATTAGCAACAAAGTATGAAAGATACAGAAAGAAGAATCCCCAGAGCAATGAGAGATTTGTTTGTCATCTTGCTAACAAACACTGAAATCAACAAACCACAGCAATTGTGAAACCAGTTCAAGAAGGAAATGTCTGAAGATTTCCTTCAAATCAAGAGAAGAACTATCAATGATCCTAGTATGATCAGTAGGAGACAACGTAAACAGATTCTTCTGTATTTCCAAAAAACCTAGAGAAATTTGGAAAAGCACTTGAGGAATATAACCTGTCAAAACTAACAAATGGTACAATTAATCAAACTAGTGCCAATCAGGAATTATTGCATGAACTGCAATACAACAGAGACAAACAATTTATACTACATAAAGAGCCCCTATTGAAAAATGAGCAAAGGACAGTGTATGACTATATGTGTAAGTGCCTAAAAGTCAATCTTTCTTCAATAATTTTCACTGATCCACCAGGAGAAACAGAAAATACTTTTGTTACCAACAAAGTTAGGGAAGATAGTGATATTGGTATTGCTGTATTGCTGGTATTGCAGCAACATTGATGCCTAGTGGTAAGGATAGCACAACCAGATTCAAGATACTTCTCAAAATGAATATGGAAATGTTCTTTGTAACATTAAAAAAACTGTCCAATACTCCAGATTTGCTCTGACACAAGAGGGTTATAGACTTGGATAAGGACCTCATGATGGTCATTCTAAATGGTGGTCATGGTAAAATGAGGACCCAGATTGTTGGGGGCAATATGCTGAACTCTGTAAACCACTTAGAGAGGGCTGTAAAGCACTATGAAGTGGTATATATGTCTAAGTGCTATTGCTATTCTGTTTTTCTTTTTAGATAAGGAAATATCTCTGAAAGGATGACCAATAGATTACAAGTTGTCTAGTTTAAAGATAAAAAGATAACTGGAATTATGTTAACTAGATTTTAACAGCAAATAATCAGTCACTAAAAGGATGCCTTAGTTCTTAGGGAAGTCAGATGACAGATCAGACATTATCTTTCAGGACTGGAGATACTTATTTAACCTCAAATTAGTAAATCTAATCTCAAATCTCCTTTTTCCTTTGAAGAGTTATGTTTATCATCTGTAGAATCAGAAGAACTGAAAAGGGTGTATCAAGGAATGTTATCAGGGTACAAGAATTGTCACTCAAATAATAGTAACATAAAACATCTCGTAATTAAATTCCAAAGTGAATGCTAACAGAAAGAGTGGGGTTTAGAAAGTGTGAATTGAAGGAACAATCTGAGAGTAGGTTATAAATTTAGCCCAAGCAAATTCTTTTATTCTGAGAAACTGGTTCAGGAATACATAGGATCAGCAATTTACTAATTCTTTGTAAAATATAAGATACTAAAACTGTAAGGGAATACTCTAAAGATATTAACCTAAATTGGAATTTCTTAAGGTAATTTGTTTACCATTTTAACCCATTTTAAGTTACTCAATGTGAGATTTTTCTACTTCTTGTTGAAATCTAAAAATAATAAATGTGTTGTTCATATCTCCCCCATGTTTTACTTTGTACATTTTGAGATAGATTCATCTTCCTCGTCATTGTCTGTCCACTGCAGGATGAAGGCCTCTTCCCCATGTTTCCAATCAATATGGTCCTGGGATTTCTTTTGCCAATTGGGTCCGCTGATGTCGCAGATCCATCTTGTTTTAGGTCTCTTTCATGGATGCTTTTTATCAACTGGGATCCATTTTATGACTGTCTTAGTCCACTTACCATCAGTTCTTCTTGGTATTGCAATTGTTTTACTCTCTTGATGATATCGTATACATTCATGTATAATCCATGTGGAGGTCTTTCTATTTTGTCTTGTAATGCTGGGCATGTATCTTTCCATGGCTCTTTGTGCCATTCGTAGCTTTTGTATCGATTGTGAGGTTAGTGTCCATGTTTCACTGGCATATGTTAGAGCAGGTAGCACACACGGATCAAAAAAATTTCTCTTCAGGCATAGGGGAAGGTTGTTCTTGAAAATTATGCTTAGCTTGCCAAATGCCTACTGGCCACATTTAACACATGATTCAATTTCCTTTATTGTATCACCTTCCATTGAGATCCATTGCCCAAAATATATGTAGTGGTCTCCTACGTCTAGTTCTTCTCCAGATATATATTTTTTCTTTCTTTGGTGAATTTATTAAACATAACCTGGCTCTTCTTCAGGTTTATTTTTAAGCCAAATGGTTCTCCTGCTTTGTGCAGCTTTTTTGTGTGTGTATCTTTGTAGCTCTTCTGGGTCTTGTAAAGAACATCATCTGCATCATCTGCAAATCTTAAGTGATTTAAATAAGTGCCATTGATTTTTATTCCATCTTTTGCCCAGTCTAGTTTGCAAAACACACACACACACACACACACACACACACACACACACACACACACACACACACACACACACACACACCTCCCTTGGGGTTAAGCTTTGATTTTGAGAAACAAAAGAAACAATGGATATCCATAGAGAATGTACATGAAAGCAGGATGCAAGGAAATTATCCCCAAACATATCCATTTTCTAAGAAGAAATTTAGACCAATTGTGAAGCTGGTTTTGAAATTACTACCACTTTGTAATTGATATGTTTGCATCCATGTTTATAGGATTGTTATCCTAGAATTGCTATTCTTTATATTACCCACAACATTCAGCTTCAGCACTATTATTTATTTTCAATAATTAAAATACATTTAATGCTGACAGTCCATTGTTTTCTTAGTAGAACAACTCATTACCAGCTACTTCTGCTGCTTCTGTATTGTTCCTTACCTTATAAGGCATTGATTCTTCTTTCTCCTCTTCACCAATCAATATAACATTTCATTAAATTTTCATTCCTTTGAATCATAAGCTATAACTAATCCACAAAAATTCAGCAAACAAAATAAAACATCTCATTAGGATCATACTATAGTTAGATTGCTATTGGCAGTGTCTAGCACCTCCTAGAATAAATCTTTATAAATGTTGTTAATGGAGCCAAAAACAAATGATTACAAGGTCTTTTAATTTTCAGGACACTAGTATTAGTAGATGTGATAGTTTTCCTTGAGGTTAGAAACAATGTAAAAGCACCTAAAGACACTCTTAACACTATACACTTTTTATTAGATATTCCTGAATTGCAAATATTAGTTATTCCTAAACTGGAAAAGGCTTTTACTACTTTACTACCTGTACAGACCTGTTTTCTTGATTAAATATGGATTTTAAAGTTACTTTGATGCAGAGGGTATAAAGTACCGCACCCAGCAAAGGCTTGATTTATATAGGTCACCAAGCTTCCATTTTTAATTGATATTCTTATTTTAATTCAAAACAGACAAAACTAACAATAATAAATTATTTGAATGATGATAATTTTGTTGACAAGTTCTCCTGACATTTATAAAGCAGGTTTTCTTTAAATTTATTGGAGCCTTGTCAAAGTTTTATATTTGGGATAGGTATGATTCATTTAACTCCTAAATCATGGGTAATTATTATTGCTTAATGAGGTACATTTTGTGCCTGTTTAAATTTATAATGAGATACATTTCTCTGATGTCATTTTTCACCTTTACTTTTTAATTTGACTTTAGAACTCTTTATTTACATAACTAGAATTTCTGAAAATACAAATAATTGTTTGTTTGTTTATTATTTATTTATTTATTTATTTATTTATTTATATTTTGCCTTTATTATTTCTATAAATAAGTCAAGACTACAGGCATATCTAATACTCTTTCTTCCTATTTTCCCAACAAGCATCTACTGAAGTGGGTTAGGTTGAGAGAGAGCAATTGGGCCCAGGTAGGGTTAGAGTAGAGTAGAGTACAATAGAAGCAATACTATTCTTGGATCTTATGAACAATATTGTTCAACAAAAGTTTCCACATACTGTAAAGACAGAAGGTGGATTTGAACAAGCAGTTGTGATACAGAATTTTAGACATTATATTCTTTACTTTCTGTTTAAACAGAAACTAGGAACCACAAAAAAGTTTTTTGTTTGCAAAATGTTGACATTTGGAATCACAAGAATTGCCGGTGTCTTGAAAATATGAATTATTATAACATACAGTATATCACAGAAATAGAAATGCTATGGCTGGTAAAGGAAATGTGGTTGCTTATTGGAATGCCATTTCTATAGTCTGTGAATGTCTCTGATTAAGTACACATAAATTCCATCACACCACTGATAATAGTATTTTTTCCTTTTCTTTCCTTTTTTATGCCTTTCACTCAGTTCTGAATCCTGGCAACCGCTTGGATAAGTCCATACAGTTTTCTTGGCAAAGTTTTTCAGAAGTAGTTTGCCATTGCTTTCTTCCTAGGGCTGACCCAAGATCACTCAGCTAGTTTTGTGCCTCAGGCATGACTAACACAATCTTCCAGTTTCTAGCCTAGTGTCTTAACCATCACACTAAATTGGCTTTACAACAATAATATATGTAGGATATGAATGTCCTTCATGATCAGGGGTGGGTTCCTCCCAGTTCGGTTTTACTACGCATGCGTGCATTCCAGGAGTTTTGTCTCTTCCTACTTCTTCTCCTTCGAAGCCTTGCCCGAGGCAGACGTGAATTCTTAGCTGAGAAAATGTAGCTTATTAAAGGTTTATATTTTTTGTTACTTTTGTACTGAAATAAATATTTTGTTAATTAGAATTTAATCTCGGTTTTATTTTCTAAGTACGAATGACTTCAAGGAAGCAAGATCCTATATCACCTCTTGATAGGAAAATTCCTATGCGACACAGATACTGTAGGTCTTTTGCAGGCCTATGCAGCTGCTACAAACATTATTCACAGATGTTTCTCTGTGTGCACATGCAGAGAGTTTCATTTTGATTTGATGCATGCAGACAGTTTTCAAAGTAGCCAATCAAAACCCTGTGAAAACACAACTTCATTAATGGTTAGAAGGTAAGGGTCAAATCTGAACTAAATTATGACTATACAAAACTTGTTATATTATATTACATTATTTTATGCAAGGCAGAGCATACAATTTCAGAGTTTAGAATCCTAATTATTAGTGGATATATCAGCTAAGCTTTTTGCCTCAAGTTCAGAATTATCTGATCCCATTGAAACCATGGCAGGTATTAGGATCTCTATTAATATCAGCTTTGGTTCCTACATTTAATGCTGCAAGATAAGTATGGAAAATATTGAGTTGTAGATCTCTCTTTATACCCAATAAAAGCTTTCATTTCTGAAGCTCAAATATATTACTTTGGATCAAGTCAAGTATCAAGAAGGTGTTTTAAAAACTCCTGAAGAATTTAAAAATAACAATTTAATTTACCTCATAGTCCTTTTTTTCAAAATACTGGAGGTAAGTATTTGTAATTTGATTTATTTGGCCTGAAGGACCTCAATGATGGGAGGTTGTGAAAGAAATATATGGAGTCCTGATCTGGCAAACCAGTTTTGTGGAAAGCTGATAGAATTTGATGGGATTGATACTTGTTATTTATCTGACCTTTGAAAGGTCGAGTTGAATGCCATGTTGTGTAAATCAAACTAATTTTATTTATTTCATTTTTATTTATTTGTTTTTGTCAAGTACGTATTGGTGATATACATAGATATAACATTGTTTATATACATAAGATGGGTTATCTAATGTTCCCTCTGATAAGAGGGAACATTAGGACAGGGACGGTAGGCACGCTGGTGCACTTATGCACGCCCCTTACCGACCTCTTAGAAATCGGGTGAGGTCAACAGTGGACAGTCTAAGGGTAAAGTTTTGGGGGTTTGGTGACGAAACCACAGAGTCAGGTAGTGAGTTCCAGGCATTAACCACTCTGTTGCTAAAGTCATATTTTCTACAGTCAAGTCTGGAGCGATTCACTTTGAGTTTGTATCTGTGGTGTGCTCGTGTATTGTTGTGATTGAAGCTGAAGTAGTCCTTGACAGGGAGGACGTTGTAGCAGATAATTTTATGAGTTATGCTTAGGTCATGCTGAAGGCGACGTAGTTCTAAGCTTTCTAAACCCAGGATTTTCTATGATTTCTATAAAATAAAGTTAATAAAAAGGTGTCTTCTGGATGTCACAGACATGATCTAATAAAGTTTTTTTTTTACAATCACCTGCTACTTCAGATTTAATTGAGAAGCTGAAACACTAACCTCTATGCCCGTGATGGCGAACCTATGGCACGGGTGCCACAAGTGGCACGCCGAGCCATATCGGTGGGCACGTGAGCTCAGGTCCGGCGTGCATGTGTGCACCAGCCGGCTGATTTTCGGGCCTTCTGGGCCCACTGGAAGTCAGGAAACAGGCTGTTTCCAGCCTCCAGAGGGGGTGGGGAAGGCCGTTTTCGCCCTCCCCAGGCTCCTAGAAAGGCTCTGGAGCCTGGGGAGAGCGAAAAATGGGCGTGCCATTGCATGCTGGGAACAGGGGGGTCATGCGTGCATGTGCGGAGGTGCATGGAATTATGAGTATGGGCACACGCACACACGTGATCCCCCGCATTCCCCCCCCTTTTGGCACGCGAACCAAAAAAGGTTCGCCATCACTGCTCTATGCTGTGGTCTTCTCCTATTAATGTTGTATGCTGGGCTGACATCAACAGCCGTGTCTGTCTGTCACTCTATTTTAAGATTTTTTTCCCCCTTGGTTTATCCACAATATTTAGAACATTGTTATTTACAGTAGGAGGAGGTTCACAATTGAAGACCCACTTTTTTGAATTACATCAATATAACATACATATTCTTTTTTAAAAAAAACACGTTTTTTTGTTATGATGCTCTATCCATTATCTTGCCCCTTGCTACCAGCACATGCTGCTAATTTGGAATCTGTTAAGATGATATGATTTATGGATTTTTGAAGCACAAATGATTAGCTAAAATAATTATACACCAGAAGCAGAAATATTCACTTAATTTGGAACAATGTTTTTGCTATACTTTCATTTAATTTAGTCCTTTTTTCGACAAAGGGCGAAGAAGAAGATTTCCACACAATAAAGGCAAGTGTTTGAAAGTTGTTCTTTTGGAACCATAATTTCCCGGGTCTTGTTTTCCTCTCCATTTCTTAAATTGCCACATTTATCATTATTGTGGCTGTATCCATCTTTTATATGCATTTATACTTCTTAAAAGTAAATTTGCGTACAGAAATAAACCATGAACAACAGTAAAATAATTAGAGAACTCTAATGACAGTGAGTACTGCTATTTCTTATGGAACTAATTGCAAGCTGTTCTGCTATTTCTATTTGCTCAATTTTCAGGCATCCAACTTTCACTTTTTCACCCATCACTATTCTTCTTACTCATCCTATATTTCTCTTATAATAATAATTGTGCTCCGTATAGCTTTCATGTATTGTTTTTCTCTGTCTGTCTGTTTCTTGGAAGCTGCCTGGACAAGTCCCTACAGTTTTCTTGGCAGGATTTTTCAGAAGTGAATTGTCACTTCCTACTTCCTAGGGCTGAGAGAGAGAAGGGCAGTCCAAGGTCACCACATTTATGCCTAAGGTAGGACTAGAACTCACATTCTCCTGGTTTCTAGTCTGATGCCTTAACCACTCTCTTTTCATGTAATAATTGCCGTTAAACAATGTCATCCTATACTACAAATACATTACAGCACCAGATTTTTTTAAAAAATAACTCTATCCAAGCTAATAGAAAAAAATGTTTTTCCTCATAGCAAACTGAAATATAAGCACTGTATTCAATGTTTTCTGATTTATTTATTTGTAATGTGATAGTCCACCGTTAACATTAAACTAATATAAATCCAATAGAATAAGTGCTTTCAAGATGTAGCACATTCAAAAATGATATAGATGTAGGCCATAAAATCTTTTTTCAGCATAGTTTCTTATATGCCTTAAAAGATTTCCACTGACATCAAGATAGAACAATGAAACTTGATAATGGATATACATGACAGAATCCTAAGTTTCAAGGTCATTGCTGTTTTAAAATCACTTTTCTATACTTGCCTGTTTTAGAAGATGGTGGATAGGAAAGAATGACAGGATCTGCAGAAGAAAATTGTGATTTTAGTAGTCCTGAACTTACGACCACAACTGAGCCCAAAATGTATGTTATTAAGTGAGAAATTTGTGACTTTTCTTGTCACATTTGTTAAGTGAATCACTGCAGTTGTTAAGCTAGTAACCCAGTTGTTAAGTGAATCTGGTTTCCCCACTGACTTTTGTCAGAAAGTCAAAAAAGGTGATTGCCCCGGGACATTGAAACTATCATAAATATTTTTTTTTAAATAATCTTTATTCGGTTTTTAAGCTTTAAAAAGAACATACATAATAACACACAACATCAAAGAAAAAAAGAAAAAAGAAAACATTAAGAAAAGGGGGAAAAAGGAAAAGAGAAAAAAAATACAAACACTAATACACAAAAAAAACAGCATTTCAATTTAACAGCTATATCTTTATGTAACTAAATCCAGTTTTGCAATCTTACTACATTGGTTGCTTTTAACCTTTATCCCTTTTACTCTTTAGTTCAAACTAATCTAAAACGTATTTATACATATTTACATTATTTTTCATATTTATATCCTCGGATTATGTGCATCGATAATAATCATTTTTATTGTTATGAAGGAGATGGTAAGGAAAGATTTTTCGGATCAAGTCTTCTTCTATGTCCATAGTTTTAAATTTTTATTTGATTGTAACCAGGAATACCATTTTGCCCATATTTCATAGAAATCAGAGTTGTCTTTTTGATGAATGTCCATCGTTAACTTGCTCATTTCTGAGCATTCTAAAATTTTCCTAATTATCATATTTGAGGAGGGAATAATATCAGATTTCCAATTTTGGGCATATAGTAGTCTAGCTGCGGTTGTTATTTGTAAAATTAAATATCTTTCTTCTTTAGTAAATTTGCTCCGGAAGATCCCCAATAAGAACATTTCTGGTTTTAATTCCATTTTCACATTTAGAATCTGTTCCAACCAAGATCTAATCTTTTTCCAAAATACTTGAACCTTGGGGCACGACCACCACATGTGGTAGTAGCTCCCTGCTTCCTTTTTACACTTCCAACATTTAGGTGATAGCGATGGAAACATCTTTGCCAAGCGATCTGGGGAAAGGTGCCAACGGTATACCATTTTATAGATATTCTCTTTATAGGATGCAGCTAGTGTCAATTTATAATTGATTTTCCAAATAACCTTCCATTCATTCAAATTTATTTCATATCCCAAATTTTGAGCCCAAGCGATCATATAGCCTTTAACTTCGTTCTCTTTTAATTTAGTTTTCAACTGCAGATTATAAAATTTGGAGATCATTTTTTCATCTGGCCCCATAAATATTTTGTCTAATTCATTACTGTTTTGGAAGCTGAATTGGGAGAGATCTTTCTTATATCGGGTTTGAATCTGAAGATAGTGCCACCAAAACTATCATAAATATGAGTCAGTTGCCAAGCATTTGAATTTTGATCATGTGACTATCGGGATGCTGCAACGGTTGTAAAGTGTGAAAAACTATCATAAGTCATTTTTTTCAATGCTGTTGTAACTTTGAATGGTCACTAAATAAACTGTTGTAAATTGAGGACTACCTGTAGTAGCATCAGTAATTACTTACTTCTAGGATGTTCTGGAATGAGAAGGGAATGAAATAAACCTGCGTGCAAAAGAAATTCATTGAAACTTTCCCAAACAGAAAGAGAGAAAGAGAGAGAGAAACTTCAGGCAGGGGACTGAGTTCTTCATTAGTAATAGCAGTATGACAGTTTTTATTTCCTTTAGATTTATTTTCTGCTGATATAGCAACAGAAGCATTTGCATTTCGGTATATTTTTTTGAATCTAATGTCATTCTGGGATTTGATAGAGAGAAAATGACAAACACCAAAAAAAGAGGGGGAATATTCATAAAAATTATGCACAGTCTCTTTTTTTCCTGTATGGATGACAAAATGGGAGAGATGTAATCAGAAAAAAATGTTTTCAGAGACATTTTAATCTTCTCTAGACCATAATTCTGAAAGTAGGCTAGAGTAATTTGGAAAATAGAATAGAATAACATAGTTGGAAGGGACCTTGGAGGTCTTCTAGTCAAATCCCCTGCTTAGGCAGGAAACCCTACACCACTTCAGACAAATGATTATCCAACATCTTTAAAAAAGTGTTGGAGCATTCACAACTTCTGGAGGCAAGCAGTTCCACAGATTAATTGTTCTAGCTGTCAGGAAATTTCTCCTTAGTTCTAAGTTGCTTCTCTCCTTGATTAGTTTCCACCCATTGCTTCTTGTCCTGCCCTCAGGTGCTTTGGAGAATAGTTGGACTCCCTCTTCTTTGTGGCAATCTCTGAGATATTGGAACACTGCTATCATGTCTCCCCTAGTCCTTCTTTTCATTAAACTAGACATACCTAGTTCCTGCAACCATTTTTCATATGTTTTAGCCCCCAGTCCCCTAATCATCTTTGTTGCTCTTCTCTGTATTCTTTCTAGAGTCTCAACATTGTTTTTGCATCGTGGCAACCAAAACTGAATGTAGTATTCCAAGTGTGGCCTTATAATTAGATGTCCTTAATAATAACAACAATAAAACACTTGTGGAAAGAGTTAACAAGATAAACTGTATAGAGAAGAATTGCAGAGGGGAAGAAATGCTGAGATGACAGAATTAGCAATGGACTGAAAAATCTCACTTGGTGCCTTGAGCAAAAGGGTTATTGACAGGAAACAAAGTTGCTTCAGAAGCAAGAATAGGAAATTAAAGATATAAGGGTCTCTGTAATAATAAGTGTTGGTGCCTAGAGACACAAGGGATTATTAGAGAAAGAAAAATGGTGGTCATGGGAGGTTGAACAAGGAAAGTTGTCAATGATCTGGCTTCTTTGCTTTGAAAAGGATATACTCACACACTGCAGAACATAGAGGGTGGAACATACTCCTGATACAGAAAGCAAGATGGCCCTATTCTATAGTATAGTCTAGGAATAAGATTGTCATAGACTGCCATAAAAGCAATATAAATAACACCAACCTCAGCAGTCAATCAAATCAGAGCAGCTGGGTTGTTTTGTATTTTTAAATGTAGGCTGAGACTAAAATCTGCAGGCAGTACAATAACAACAACAATTTAAAAAAAACCCTCATGAAGTCAAGAAGCCAAATCACATCTTTAAAATGGGAGAATACTGACTGAAGGGATAGAAGAAATGACAATGAGCAAAGTTCATACTGAACAGGGGAGGTACATTGTTAGAAATGTATGAAACTCTAAAGGTTTATTATATTTTTATTACTGTCATGTAAATCGTTTATATCATGAAAATTTTATCATTAGATTTGTAAACTGGCAAGAATCTCTTGATTGTGTGAGTAAAAGAAATAAGCAAATTCAGATAAAACTCATGAAAATAATTATTAATAATAGTAAAATTTATTGTAGTTGCCCATTACCAAAAACAATACAAATACAAAACAATAAAACAGATTTTTTTTAAAAAAATTAAGCTTAACTGATGGAATATTTCACTGAAACAGAAAGCAAAAGGTTGACTGCTGAATGTTGTGAAATAATTCAGTGTTAAATTGTGGATGTCCACTTGATTGTTTAATGAATATATAGAAAAATGCATTAAAATTTCTGTTGACATTCAGGTTGCTGATTAGGGATCTGAATAAATTTGTATGTGCATTTGTATATTTTGATGACTGAAAACCCAAGTTATTTGCAGTCAGCCGGTATTAGATAGATTGTATGATAGGACAAGAAAATTAATGTATCAGAGACCAAGGAAGTGGTGCTTGGAAGAGAAAATGAAGTGAATTATTGCAGATTTTACATTGCAAGTTATGGCAAAAAACTACAGCAAAAAGATAAATTTGTGTATCTTAGTAAACTGTTTACTAAGATGAGAAAATGAATGAGAAAGTTTAAATCATGCCATTCTGCTAACAGAAGTGCTAGCAGAAACATGAAAGTATGTTGAAAGCAGTAGGAATGGGATTTTAAAAGAAATGTGTCTATAGAGTGAGAAGAGATAGGATCAAAAATGAAGGTGGAGTGAATGAATTCAGACTGAATACAAAAGAGGATGACCAACACAAATGAAACAAGTTGAGGTATTTCTGTTATATATAGAGAGAGAAAGATTGAAGACTGAACTGAAAAACATATAGATGAAAGAAAAGCGAATAGATTGACAGGAGGTGAAAGTGTGAAAAAGTTGTGGTTGGCAAAATTTGATGAGATCTTGAGAAAGAAAGAGGTTAGAAAATTAAAGCACAGAAGGCAGTATATGAAATGACATTGACAGATAATAGATAATGGATGTAGGTACAGTTTGAAAAGATATAAACACCGAATGTACAGTGAGTAGCAGAAGCTTAAAGCAGGGTAAGAAAATAATATAAGTCAAAGAGGATGTACTTACTTTTTCACATGAAATTCTCTCTCTCTCTCTCTCTCTCTCTCTCTCTCTCTCTCTCTCTCTCTCTCTCTCTCTCTCTCTCTCTCTCTCTCTCTCTCCCCCTCCCCTCCCCTCCCCTCCCCTCCCCTCCCCTCCCCAATTATATGGGATACAATATCATATTTGTTTTCCTTCCATAAGCATAATGAAGCCAAAGATAAGCTGAAGGAAAAACTCAAGGATGCGGTGAATAAAGAGGATAGCCCTGAAGGACAGAGGAAAAAATCCACTAGCAAGGCAAAAGTTGGGTGAATGATACCTCAGCCCAGACCAAGAAAGTAATTTGTGAAAACACTTCATACATCCTGCTGCCCATGACAAAGCAATCAAGATGGCATCTGTTGCCATCTTGATCATTGGACAATACCCACTCCCAAGACATCTTGACTGAGAAGTGGATATGTATATTTGACTTACATTTGTCTGAAGCGGTGTAGGGTTTCCTGCCTAAGCAAGGGGTTGTACTAGAAGACCTCCAAGGTCCCTTCCAACTCTGTTATTCTATTCTAAATACTGAAATTAAAAATGGATTCTCTGAGCAAATGTGGCCTATTCATAAGTTTCCTGTGCAAACCTCAGCAATTTCTCAGAAGTGGTACTAACCTATAATTTTTAACCTGACTAAATATTAAATGCATGACTAAAGAACAATATCATTGTTATTCCATTTTAGTTTAAGACAAATAAAGTGAAATGAAATTCATTTTCACCCCGTTCCAAGCCATGCTTGGGGATTATGCTTGTCCTAGGTACCATTCAAAGCCAAGTCTGGCTCTCAATCCAGAAAACGTTTCACACATTTGACTAAATGTGATTTCAAAATGCCCCTTAAGCCAAATGTCTTCATAAAAACATGTAACAATTGCATAGCATTCCATTGTCTGTAGTCTACAGTCATCCAGTGAGCAAATAATGAAGAACCTATTGGGTAAATGTCCTAGCTGAAGACAGTCAATTGTTGAAATACTTAGATGTACTTTAAAAAAAAAACAGTAGAAAGCCAAGACAGCTTCACAAGATGAAATGTCCCTCCTGGAGACACATGATAGAGCAAGGCAGGGTGACTTCCATAAAAATAAATGAAAAGGTTGGAATAATGTGCAGCCGAATTTGATACAGAAAGATGATGCCAGAAGATGGCTTGTGCTGAAAACTGATATATGACACCATGAAATCGCACACAAAAAAAATAAATGAAAATGGTGGAATGATTTCATGGGCTGTTAGATGGAAATTTAAAAGCAATCAGACGACTGTGAGAGGAGAGAGGATGATAGCACTGTCTTTCTCTTTCTCTTTTTCTGCGGCCATTTGGATATCAGAGATAAGTGACTGAGGAAAGAACTTTCACTGATGAGTTTTTAATGGTTTGTGCTATTTCTACTTCAACATTTCTTTATTAGCAGGCCATATAATTTTAACCCTGGTTATGAATGCTTAACCTGGACATCAGCAAGTATTAGATATTCAAATACAATGAGTTTTATGTATCTTTTCTCAAGGTTTTTGGCTGTGATTTTAACTGACTGTGAAGTGCGAAGAGGTTGTTTTCCAGGTAATTAGATACAAAGAGAGGTGAAATTCATTTGACAAAGAAACACTGCACAAAATAATTGGTTTTTATAATGTACAATCAAATACAAACCTACACACATACATGATCTCTTCAAAAACTGGATTGCTACAACACAGTAGGAAAAGGCTAGGAAGGAGATTATGAAAACTTCTTTTTGAAAGCAAATTATTGAGGAATTCTGACAATGTAATTAAAAGTTCATTTTTTTTATTTTTGTAGGATCATACAGCATATGGGGAAATTCAATTGAGCACTTTGAGAGGGACTATTATAAAATAGAAAATTTATTATGAGAAGCATAACTTCTAATAATTTCATTTATTAAAATATGCAGACCCTAAAGACAATGGGAATTGACAATAAATCAGTAGAACACCTTCCTAGTAACCTAATTAGGACACATACTGTATGTTGCCCTACTGTGAAACCAGTGTGATTGTGAATATATCTGGACATTATGTGTAGAATTGAGAAATATATTAAAGGGGCAAATAGTAATAGCAATAGCACTTAGACTTATATACTGCTTCACAGCGCTTTACAACTGTCTCTAAGCAGTTTACAGAGTCAACATATTGCATCCAACAATCTGGGTCCTCATGCATTACACTTTGAATCAACAAATTTATTCAATAAGATGGGCGACTATATCAATGTTTTAAACAAGCAAGCAAACAAACAAGTTAGCTTCTATGGCTGGTGTGCCAGTCTAATACTATATTCAGAAATTGTCTATAAATGACAAGAAACCAGATGGTATTTGGGATAAGGTAGTCCAGGCTGGCAGTGAGCTTATCTTTCAGTGTTTTTTTAATATTTGTTTTAAATGAGCCAGCTATGTCTAGACTCATAACAAGACTTTTATTGTGATTTCACCTTGCTCCATTCCATTAATGTTCAAATCCAGATCAAATAAAATCAGTCATCATTATGATAAGGGCCAGCATGAACTCCAGATTAGGATCTTGAAGAGACCAACCTGAAAAACAATCTGACTTCTGTTAGGTCTAAGTTGACTGACAGGATAACAGGTGGTCATGTTTGTTTCTTCATTTGTTTTTATGTTACAGTTTGCTAGTATTGCTATGAATATATCATCAATATACTGTAGTTTAAGCAAGTTATGTTTGAAGGTAATATAGTTGATTATTTGAACAAATATTAAAGAAGTGTGGTAATAGCATACTCTCTTGTGATAAGTTTTTTGTTGAATTTGTCATATAATTTTTGACAAGAAACTGGATCCTTCCTATTAATCTAAAGTCCAGTATTAAAAGTGTATAACAACATGAATAGTTAACAATGTCATATTTTATTAACAAACAAATATTGTCCTTGTGATTAGGTGTCTGTCACAACCATTTTCAGCAGAGTCATTGTTGTATAATGTTTCTGTTAATGTATATACGGTTGGTACATTTCAAGACCTTGAAAAAGTTTTCAACTTTTTGTTAAGGTGCTAACATAAGGTGATATACTGTATCTTTACCACTTCAAGTTAAATCATTATGCCAATTAGCTGTTTTCAGAAAACAAACTAACATCAAAGGGTCTAATCTTTGGAGTCATTTCTAGGTGAAGCTGAACACTAGCAGATCCATGCTGCAAGTGTGGAAGTTGATGTAAGACTTGCTTTGTTAGGCAATATTAATGCTTACAAAGGTCAAATCTTGATTCAAGCCACATTTCTATGAGCACTATTAAATGAACTGGGCAGTTTAGGGTCATGTATGAGGTACAGTTGTTTATTTCCGTCTGATCTCTGTCAGCTCTTGACTCTTATTTGAAGAGTTATATTTCCATTTATTGCTATGGCTAATAAAATCATAAACTATCATTTGGGTGCTTTCCATGTTGGCTGAGTTACAAAATCAGAGGTGTGTAACATTTTTTGCTGATAAATGAAAATAAAGGGAGACTATTATAGATCTATTTCAAGCTATTTTGCTCTCGTCAGATAGCCATACCCTTAGTGGGATTTGAACCTGGGCAGTCTGCTTGTAAGGCAGCAGTTTTAACCTCTAGGCCAGGTTCTCTTCCCTATCAGCTCTTCACAAAGTCTCCCTTTATTCTCATTTATCAGCAAAAAATGTTACACATACAGACAATATAGTTTGTCGGCTATAAAAAACTGCCTGGATGGAACTCAAGATCATAGTCCAAATTGACAGACCAAACTATGGCTTATGTTTGGGAAAATAATAATCTAATGGTTATCCAAAATTGTAATGGGCCAAAACTACAAAACCCTTGAAGTATATGATTAATACTGACTTCACTTTGAGTTCCAGTTCCCATTCCATCCCATTGCCATTGCCAAATCCAATAGTATTTTCTTTCTATTGGCTTTTCTTTCTGCTGCCATTTTTGTCAGAATTCCTGCTCAGATTAGGTCTTCTTCATACCCACTCTCCCATCTTAAATTACCTAAAAACATACATTTGGAATAGAAATTGTTACCTTGGTATCTGAAATTAAGAGGTCACGTGTGACAAGTAAATTCTTGTTATAATTCTTGTTATAACTACAATGACAATTAAAATATAATGGTGGAAGCAATTATGGCTTTAAGAAGGCTATATAAACAAAGTTGTCTGACAGGTTCTAGGAGTTGTAATTCAAACATCCAGAAGATATGAAAAGAGCTAGGCCAGTGTCAGCCACACAATGACAATATATTACGTTGACAGTTATTTGGAAGTGTGGAGTTTTCAGCTCTATTGGATCAGTGGACACATCTGGAATTTTCAAGGCATTATATCAGCACACTTGTATCATATTTCCTTAAACAGCACCAAATATCTGTGAACATATATAGGCTTTGGTCTATAAATTAAACCAAAAAGAGTTACTATATTTATATTCTATATTTGATGAGAGCTGGTACAATTTAACATTATTTTATTTATGTTAATTACTTGGTTGTTTTACACTGGCAATTAAGTCCTTAATCAATCCCATTTGGTGTCTTTTAAAACTGTAATGAGAGTAAATGACATAACATACTAATAAAATGCAGTGGTGGCCTTATTTTTATTAATTTTGGACCGGTGAGGCCAATTTACCCTTTGTAGCTCTTGATCTCCTGCTGATGAAACATCATCAAAACCAGTTGAATTACATCTGCTTCAACAACATTCATGCAATGAGGGGAATATTTTTGTGCTTCTTTTCTGTAATGTGAAATTGAAACTAATGATATATGATTCCTCCTTTTGCAAGAGATACTTATCCGTTCACATTGAATTAGGCTACTTTTAAATACATAATTAAACCTAAGTATTTTGATTTCATGTATATATGGCTACTTACACTAATGAATCATACTTGAGTTTAAATCCAAGGATGATAACAAGATCCTGGAAAAGTGCTACTTTAAATTAACCTTAGCAGTTTTTGTTGTTGTCCTTGTTCTGAGGACAACAAAGAACTTGAAAATGTGGGGAAAGTTATGGAGATAAAAAACATCCTCTAAAGGAAACTCAGCCTTACATTAGATTACAATCTTCTTATAGATATTCATATATTCATTCACAAATCATAGAACTGCTACACTTAATTGGTTAAATGGTTACATGAATCAAATTCAAACAGTATCTATGAAGGTACTGTATACAATCTATTAATGGGAATTGCATACATTATTTTTAAGAAAGAACTTTTAAAGAAACCAAGAGACTAGATAAGAAAATGAAAGCTATTGAGAAGAAACAAAAGTAAAGAGACATGAAAGAGGGAGATGAGAAAAACAGTGAACTGCAAAGAGAAAGACAGGAAAGGGTCAAAAGGAAGTAAGATTACAAGTCAGAATAATATGTGACAAGTGAGAGATATGGAAGGGACAAAGTGACATGAGACACTGATGAGAGGAAAAGAGCAGAAAGAACAGTGGAGAGAAACTTTGAGATGAAGACGCAAGAAAAATAAAGGAAGAGAGAAAAGACAAGAGATGGGTGAGCAAGAAGTGACAAGGAGAAAGAAGAAGCTAAGAGAGAGACTAGTCAAAGAGAAAGATGTAAAAAGGAGCCACAAATAAGATTAATGGAGAGGAGAGACAGACCGACCAATTAAGGAAGGAAAAGACAATGAGTTATTAAGAATAGAAGGGCAATAGAGGAGGCTGAGTGAGGAAAGGCAATGAACCAATGAAGAGGGATAGGAAAGTAGTCAACAGAGTGAGAACGTAAGAGTTCAATTTCCATGGTAAAAAGCCATATTTGCCAGCTAAAAATGATGAGGATGGCCAATTAAAGATAAACCTTTGCATCTGCTCCTCCAGTCTCAGAAGGAAGGAATTCACTGTAGTAAAGAGTAAAGAGAGATGAAACAGTGGGTAGTGCTATGCAGCAGCTACCAAAAAAAAAGCCAACACAATCCTTGGTTGCATAAACAGAGGGGTAGCGTCAAGATCACATGAAGTATCAGTACCACTTTAGGAAACATTAGTAAGAGCATATCTGGAATACTGCATCCAGTTTTGGTCACCTCATTATAAAAAGATGTCGAGATTTGGAAAGAATGCAGAGAAGAGCAACTACTAGGATGATTAAGGGCCAGAAGACTAAGACATATGAAGAACAGTTGCAGGAATGGGATAGTCTAGAGAAAAGAAAGACTAGTGGTGACATGACAGTGTTCCAATTGGCAGTGTTCCAATATTCCAATAGCTGCTACAAAGAAGAGGAGGTCAACCTATTTTCCAAAGCAGAAGAAAGCAAGACAAGAAACAATGGATGGAAACTAATCAAGGAGATAAGCAACCTACAACTAAGGAGAACCTTCCTAACAGTGACAACAATTAACTAGTGGAATGGGTTGCCTTCAGAAGTTATGGGTGCATCATCACTGGAGGCTTTTAAGAATAGACTGGACAGCCATTTGTCTGAAATGGTATAAGGCCCTGCTTGAGCAGGGGGTTGAACTAGAAGACCTCCAAAGTCCCTTCCAACTCTGTTATTCTGTATTCTGACTCAGAGGACGGAGTAGAGTAACTATTTATTTAATTGTAAAACAAGCTTTCTGGAAGTGAATCAATGTAATCTTTAACCTTTTAACCAATAAATAGTAACAAAGTGGAATAAAATAAAAAAATAAACCAGTTTCCATTCACGACAGTGATGTGGCTTTATTTTATTGGTTGAGTATGCTAGAGAAGAGATTGACCTTCCTTAAGAAAAACTCTGGCCATAGATGATGATTTCCATACTGCAAAAGAACCTGAGAAACACACAGAAAGGTTCTTATAATAAACTAGCTATCAAATATAGAAGGGTCACCAAACTAATAGAACAACACAATTTTAAAAAAATGTGTTCAAATTGTACTTAAAAGGGTATTTTAATTTGAATAGAAAGCAGTGCCTCTTCCAATATTTCCAGTACTAAAATATAGATTGTATTTTATTAATTAAAATCCATATGATTAACTAATTAGTTTTTCTGGATCTTTTTTACTCTGCACCCTTCCCTCTACCCTCCCAGTAACACACAGTCCTCAATAAAGGATAATCTTAGAATCATTATAGTTTTAGGAATATTCAGGCCACACAAAGGAGTTGATAAACGATCTTGTTTTCTGATTAAATTTGTTTGTTACCGTTAATTGTTGATTATGTGACATCAAGTTGGTTTGAACTGCTACCGGTAGTGACCACAGATTTTCTCCAGGATGATCTTGTTCCTATTGTGGTCTTTCATGTCTTCCAAAGACATGCCCATTGTCACTGTAACTGAATCTATCCACTTTGGTCTTGGTTCTTCTCTTCTTCTCTTTTCTTCCATCTTTCCCAGCATTATAGCCTTCTCCAGAGAGTGGGCTACACATAATGTGTCCAAAGTAAGATAATTTGAGCCTTGATTCAGAACACTGGACCAACACTTATCCATTCGTTTGTTTCCTTAGCTACCCATGATATTCTCAGGAATCTTCTTCAATATTAAAGTTCAAAAGTATCAACACTCTTTCCATCCTGCTTCTTCAACATTTAGCTTGTACTTCCATATAGTGTCACAGGAAATACATTTGCTTGAAGTATTTAAAATTTTGTAGGTATTCGCATATTGTTATATTTGTATTTGCTGTAATCTGGTGACTCTTGGTGGTTCACATGAACTTTATATTAAAACATCCACCGTAAGTCTAAAATAAATTTAAGAACAAAAGTGTAGCATAAAACTCCAACCCAAGAAAATAATAAAATGATAATAAAAAAACAATAAAAATAAAGAAGAAAATAATGATGGAGCATATTAACTAACTAGCATGCCCTCTGAAACAGTTTTGTTTTTAATATTCTGCTGAAAGCCACCAAGGACAAGAATAGTCTAATTTGTCAGAAGCCTGTTCCAAAGCACCATAAACAATCTTCATTTTCTGGAAGTGGGGAATTGTAAGAAATTTCTCCCTGGATCATCTAACAGGTCTGATATTCCGAATTTTCACTTTGGGAAGCTAATTGCTGCTACTACAAGGTATGTTCAATAACCATTATTTAAAGGACAAGCCCACAAGTGTTTTATAGCTTTGAAATAAATGTAATTGTTTTACTTTAATTGAGCTCGTTAACACTTATTTATTGTCTATCCTAAATTCAGTCCTAAAGCAATTGTTTCATGGTTGCACTTTTTAAAATAACCACAACGCGAATCCAAGGTACAGTTGAGGAAGAGGAAGAAGAAGAAATAATAATATTGAAATTATTTGGATTATAATTATTATTTGGAGTATTATAAGTTAGAAAATACTACAGTCAAATTCCATTGAATATACATTCATAGTGAAAAATATAATGGCTTGTTTATTTTTCTTCTATTTGAGTTGCATGAAGCTGCCTGTATCATAACAAATTGTTTTTTTTAAATATAATAATGTGGTTTAACAGCTTGTGCCCTCTACTGGCTTGAATACAATAATGAAAAAAAGAAGAAGGAAAATACATATTTTCTCTGTAGGGTGCTGTAAAATTGAAAAGTCTTGCAGAAGTTATGTCTCAATAATTTTATAGCACATTTACAAAATAAGAGATAAAAATAAGTAACCTACCTGGGAAATATGCAGAACTGAATAGTATTCATACCACAAATATTAAATATAACAAGCAACAGTGCTTTTGAAATGAGCTTTTGAATGTGGTTGTATCAAGCACAAGGAACAGCTCAGCCATGCAACAGAGCTTCTCAGGAACATATTTTACTGCAGTCATATGCTCACATATTGCCTAAGCTACTTACGACATAACATAGGTTTCTTTGATAGTTATATAAGAATAACTTCAACTTAGCTTCCCCCTTTTGGCAGAATCTCAGGCTTTATGAGATTGTTCCTGCTATATATATATTTATACTGTGTTTTTAATTTTTATATTTGCTTTTAATTAATATTTTATATTTGGTTTATTCTTGTATTTTTCTCTGTTGTACGCTGCCCTGAGTCCTTCGGGAGTTGGGCGGCATATAAGAATACCAAAATAAATAAATAAATAAATAAATATACTGATCTTTGAATTAACAGATTTGGGCAAGGGGGCAGTGTGCATGGGTGTGTGGGTGGGTATATGTGCAAGAGGGACAAAAAAACCCTAATTTTATTTATATAAAAATGCATTTATTTATTTTAATATTTTAAATGAATCAAAATATGTAAAAAAAAATGACAAGCATTTTGTTCACAGTTAGCAGGGAATACTGCATATGACACAGTTGCAATCGCAGCTGATAACCTACTTTGTCATACTAAAAAAAATCAGGGAATAACCAAAATATAAATAATAGTGAAGATTAGTATATAGGGGTCCTTCCTGTGATGGGCGTGAAGATTATGAACTGAAATATAGGAGAAATAAATTATACAGGATATATATTAGGGGTCCTTGGTGCTCTCTGAGTTTGCTTGTTTTCTCGCATTTCATTACCCTAACTAGTAACATCATCAGTGTTAGTAAGGAGTGCTGTTTGCTATTCTGGTATCTTGCCTGTATGTGTGGGTGGGTGGGGGTAGTCTTAGATATTCTTTGGTTGGGCTGTTTACTGATGGTTTCTTGATTGGGGTATTGCTTACTTGATTGTTCATCTGAAGTTAACCTTGAAGTTACTCTATGCTGATCTGAGTGCTGATTACTGGTGGAGAGATGCTGGAGCCTTTTCTCTTTTGGGCTGGTTGATTAGCTCTTTTGCATAGTTGATAGATGTTGTCAGTGCCTATTGATGGCTGATTTGTCAGAATGCCAGGCTTCTAGAAATTCCCTGGCATTTTTAGACTTGGCATAGGTCTAGGATTGTCACATTTTCCCAATTGAAACTATGGTTAAATCTGTCTATACGTTGTGAAATTTAAGAATTTTCGTCATGTCTTCTAACTGCCAGTTGGTATTCATGGATAGATATTAATAGATGAAATGTAAAAAAGAAAGAAAATAGATGCAGTGGCATCTTGGTACTCAATTACTACAAATTCATCGAATTTGTTACTCAATGCATTTTAATGTGAAAATTTTGTCTCAGTACTCAGTGTTTGTTTGGTACTGAATACACAAGCTAGAACTGGTCATCTGCCTTGTGAATCAGTACATTATTCTATATGGGAATATTTTTTGTATTCATCATTTTTGGTACTCATTGCACCTCCTAATATTAATTAAGGATGAGTTTGAGGTACCACTGTATGTTATTTTTGAATGTAGGGAAAGGGGAAAGTTATAATAGATCTGAATGGAGATAGTCTGATTTGATGGAGTGGCAATAATTATGCACTGAAGGTATAGGTTTACTTAGGAATAACAGAGTTACAAAACATATTAGAAAATGTGAACTGGTGTCATTTTGGATGTTATTAATAGATATGAATTTAGGATTTTATAAGTTAGTGATGATGAGAGAAGCAACTTAGAACTAAGGAGAATTTTTTTGATAGTTAGAACAATTAATCAGTGGAACAACTTGCCTCCAGAAGTTGTGAATGCTCCAACACTGGAAGTTTTTAAGAAGATGTTGGATAACCATTTGTTGAAGTGGTGTAGGGTTTCCTGTCAAGGCAGGGGGTTGGACTGTAAGACCTCCAAGGTCCCTTCCAACTTTGTTTATTCTATTCTATTCTATTCTATTCTATTCTATTCTATTCTATTCTATTCTATTCTATTCTATTCTATTCTATTCTATTCCATTCCATTCCATTCTATTCTATTCTATTCAATTTATAGATAGTTCTCGACTTAGCAGTTCATTTACTGACTGTTCAAAGTTACACCGGCACTGAAAAAAGTGACATGACCATTTTTCACATTTATGACCATGGCAGCTTCCTATGGTCACATGATCACAATTTATATGCTAACTCATATTTATGATGGTTGCAATATCCTGGGGTCATGTGATCACTTTTTGCAAACTTCTGACAAGCAAAGTCAATGGGGAAGACAGATTCACTTACCAACTATGTAACTAACTTAACAACTGCAGTGGTTTGCTTAACAACTGTGGCAAGAAAGGTCATAAAATGGGCAAAACTCACTTAACAACTGTATCACTTAGCAACATAAGTTTTGGGCTCAATCGTGGTCATAGGACGAGGAGTATTTAGTTATTAAATTTATATGGTGCCCATCTCACAACAAGACCAAGAGTTGCATGGTATGTCCCAGTGAATGGTAATAATGGAACAATTAAAGTTGTCCAAGGCACAAAAATACTGCATATAAAATGTCTTTCTATCCAGTTGATTATATGAAAGAGCTGGATATGTCAGGGAAATGTAAAACTATGCCAAATCCAATGGGAATGGTATATTTGAGATTTGTACATGGTAAAACAAGAAGATACTCCCTCCAAAATCTCTAGGCACTGAATGAACATTAATTGACATATTTATAACATCATGTAAAGCCCATCAATAAAGTCCCAATAAATGTCTCCTGAACAAATGCAGCAACCACATGAAAAGCAAAGGTATTATCTTGGCCTTTTATTGGCATCAATTTTCCATTGTCTGAAAAGCTGTAGAATAAGTGGAGAAATTACATGGCAATCATTCAGCATGCTATGCCTTGATACATTCAATATCAGTCTTTTGGTCACTTTCAGTGACCAATATGGTCTTAAACATCCCTAAGGCTTCAGATTGCCTATCTTTCCTTATTGTCTACTTGTACTTATCTTGTGCAAATGTATTGTACATGTTGCATTTTTCAGGCCTACTTGTCGCTAATAGCTTTTCCAACTTACTCTCATGCTATTGAACCTGATCAAATTTTTCCTCATCTTCAAGTTACATTCAAGATAAGAATCTATTGCGGTTTCAAATAATCCACTTTTTGAGAAACTGTCTGTCTTGAAGTAAAACATGATTGTGCTACAGTCCTTTGATAATTTTCTACCAGCTCCTCTACCTGTTTCCTTAGCTATCTTAACCTAATGAAAACATAACAGTTTTTTGTTAGTATAGCTCTTTTTAAATTGCTTTTGTTTACTTGGTGATCTAAGTTTTTAACTTTATTATGGGACAAGTGTTGACAGCTACTGTAACCACAAGTAACTATTTTGCTAAACTTGTGTGTGTGTGTGTTTGTGTGTGTTTATGTGTGTGTGTACATGCGCGCACACACACACACACATAGTATGTATGCATGTATGTATGTATGTATGTATGTATGTATGTATGTATGTATGTGTTGAGTTCTGGTACTGAAGAGGCAGGAGTTGGTACTAATACAACAGCTCTTTATTGTTTGACAGTTAGATCCAGCGAAGGAGCCAGGCTGACAGCTCTCCCTTTTATACAGAGCTATCAGATGGCTCAGCCAATCAGCGTTTAGTATTTTCCCGCTAACAACAGCGGACCTTGGAGTAAACTATATACAGTTGATACAAAACAGTATGTATGTATGTATGTATGTATGTATGTATGTATGTATGTATGTATGTATGTATATATATCCTTGACTCCCATGTAAGACTTGTTGCTTGTTGCTATCACTTAGTCACTTTTGAACATGAACTTCTGGAACTGGAATGTTATTTATAGGTGTGTGTTCTCCCATCTCAAGCAACTGAAATCCTTTCCACCTGAACAGAAATTATTCTGGTATGGGTGACAGTATGTATACAACTAGAAGAGAAGATAAATCTAACAGCTCCATCATTACTACAGATACAAAGGAAAAAGCCACTCGGATGCTCTTAAATGCTTCCATTATTCCATGTTTGTCTTCTCACAATTCCATCTTAATGTGATCCCCCATTTCCACTATTTCCCCTTTGTGCTATATGTATTGTTGATTGTTTTAAAGATGCTACACGAAATATCTGTAACATAGAACCTAGCTCATACTTGTGTATTCCACAGTGTCTACTTGCTATTTATTCAAGAAGAAGAGTGGGCTCTTGTTTTTTTTTTTGCCTATCACTAGTGTTAAAATCTCATGTCTATAAAGTTTTTGCCCATTTTGGATAAAATCGATTGGTGCAATACCTTTGTGATTACACTGTGACTACATACATTTGCAGAGGTTGTCAACCATTAATTGATAATCCTAACTTGAAGCTCAGTCTTAATCCATTGGGGGGGGGAGAGTGTGAGGCAGCCAAAATAAGCAGCCAAAATATCAATTAGGACACAAAATTCACTAGCAGTGCAAAAACTTTTTGGCAGACAAAAAAGGAACAAGATTAGAAGAGCAATCAATTAAAAGTTCTTTATTATCATTTCTCTGGCTCCTTGCCAATCCATAGTGTACTATTGATTAGTAGAAGTTCCCACAATATTTATGTATTTTGGAAATGCCATGGCAAGATACCAATTTTGTTCAGTTTTAAGTTGTTTTCATGACATTAGTTCTATTCAAAACTTTTATATTCTGAGAAATATTGAAAGTACATAGGAGACATGTAGTAACCTAATGAAAAACTATAGCTTATAGGGTTGCCAAATTTTCCTTCAGTTTTTAACATTTTTAATATTTAAGTTGAAGTGGAACACTTTTGGCTTAGCATAATTTTTCCTGTAAGATCCCTACTGAAGAATTTGGTGGCTTATATGCTATAATTTTATTTCCTGCCTCTGTTACCTGTACTTAAATGAGATACAGAAGAACTAATTCAAAACTTGATTGTGCTGATAGCATCCTAATAAAAGTTTACATTAGTTTCATCTAAAATTTTACCATCCCATTCCACCTGCCAAATCATGAAGCACAGTGTCTTTAAAATGAAAACTAACTTTCTAAAAGTCCTCTGTAAAGCTATTGCCAAACATTGCAGACAGCAAAGGATTAAATCAGGCAATAGTTTGACTTCCAATGTCCATGACCAGTGGCAAGTCAAGTAACTTTTCATAGTCATCAGATAAAGGGGTTGGGGAGTCAAATAAACAGTTAAAAGTATAAGTCTGCCAAAGCTTGCTATCCTGTTGCTTCAAAGGAACCCCTGCCTGCAAGGGCATTTTTCAGTGCTTAAAGTAGAACAATAGATCTGGTGCCAATAAAGGAGAGTATTTGTAGTTCAGTGTTGAAAACACTGATAATATTACTTAGTTTGGGTAGTGAAACATCTGCAAGAAAATAACCAAGCTCAGAGAGCACCAAGGACCCCTCAGATCTGGTGATTTGCTGGGATTGACCTTAAGATAAGAAGCTGTTATTTTACAATATAGACGAAAACCAACCGTTCTTTATCCTCGGTGCTTCCATGGTTGTTTTCTTGCAGATGCATCATTAGCTAACTAGGTAACATCATCAGTGCAAGAAAACAATCAAACTCAGAGAGCATCAAGGCCCCCATAGTTCAACCCTGAGCTTCAAATACTCTGTTCTATTCTTTACCTTTATATAATGGTATGTATATATACTGTATATATATATATATATAATGAACGTTACCATCCAAACCTATTCCAGTGGACAAAAACACAGAGAATTATTTTCTAAAACGCTTCCTGTAAAGTTTGATAAGCCAAAGACATACACTTACTGGACAACAAGCATATAATTGAAAATGAAGAAAATCATATACTTCTAAGTATCTTAGACAAAGGATATTTCCCAAGCCCGTACTAACAAAGGCTGAAATTATATAATAATGCAAATGCATGCCTCCCTATAGCCACATAAATGTACATAAACAAGCATCAAAGCTCCGTGCCACCTCTTCACAAATAGTAATGACTGAAGCAATCACATTTCAGTAATAACAAGCAGAAGCAGCAGGATAGCAAATAACACAACATCCTTCATTATTTCTCCTCTAGAGCCAACCAAAATAAAATAGCTTTAGGGCTTAAATATTGAAATTCAAAAGCATCACATACATCTGAGTGTAAACTAGTGGGTACACACATGGGAACAGGGAAGAGAGCTGCATTATTAGATCTGCTTAAGCACAGCACCCAAGAAGACAATAGATAATAGTTAATTCAGCACACAGATTGTGTTGCTGTTCTTTAAAGTGACACCTTGTTGTGTTGGAAGAAATGTCCATCTGGGTTCAGTCAGTAGTGGGTTCTAAATCCCATCGCTACTGGTTCACGCGTGTGCTTGCACACGCTCATGACACTTCTGCACATGTGTAGAAGTGTCCCGGGCAGGTGGGCAGAGCCTCCCACCACCGCTACCGGTTCACAGAACTGGACCGAACCAGGAGCAACCCATCGCTGGTTCAGTTCCAAGTGGGGAGAAAGACACTGGAAACATGGTGGCTGTTTGGAAAGATGCTTTTTTTTTTCCCCAAAAAAAGTTTTATTAGTACAAAATTACATGAGTAGTAGCAAAATATTAAATATAAAGTACAAACATTTTTTGTTTTTTTCAAAAGAAAAAGAAAAAAAAAGAACACTATTTTTTTAAAAAAACTTCAACTCCAGATTATACACTAATAATATATCGCATTTGTATACAATAGTAAAGATACAAAAAAGAATAAAAAAGAAAGAAAGAAAGAGAAATCTCTTTAACAATACAAACAAACAAACCTCCTACCTCCTCCCTTCAATCCTCTATCTAATACAAAGTAAATGTTATATAAATAGTAACTAAGTATAAAATACAAAAATCTTAAACTAATATTTTGTGATAGACTTTACACATTTAGGCTTATGCTTAAACTGATATTATTGACATTAAAAATGACCTCTAAGATAAAACTTGACTAAATGTTACATAAGTAATCATTAAATATTGAATTTCATCATAATATTAATAACATAATATTATTCTAAATTAACTTACTAACTTCAATAAACAAAAAAGAAAGGGAAAAAAGAATAAACAAATCTTCAACAAACTATATATATCTAATATAATTAACATTAAAAGTAACCTCAAAGATATATAAAACTTAGCTAAATATTGCATAGGTAATCATTAAGTAGGGAAAAGGAAAAATACAATCATATTAATCTCTATCCGTCCAATATATTTCAACATCACATCGTTTTGTATCTTGATAGTTCATCTTTTAATAGTTCAGTAAATTCAGATTTGTCGACTCGTCTCCCATCTGATCCCAGATCTCCATCTCCTTTTCCCCAGCTATCTGGTTCTGGCACTCCTTTTGTGTTTTTGAATCTATTTCCTTTTGATCCATCAAAGATGGCTTCCCCTCCTCCTCCTCTTTTATTTTCATACATCCTTCCTCTGGAATCTTGGATATATCAGCCTTTAAAACATTGACATAAAATTCAGTAGCTTTTTTTATCGTGTTGAGCCGATATCTTTTTCCAGAAAATTTCCCTTTCTGGGAAAGATGCTTTTTAATGGTGGACAGGACCACATAGTTTTGAGGTCCTGGGCAAAAAAGGGCAGAGATAGCAATAGCAATAGCACTTAGACTTATATACCGCTTCATAGTGCTTTACAGCCCTCTCTAAGCAGTTTACAGAGTTCAGCATATTGCCCCCAACAATCTGGGTCCTCATTTTACTGACCTCAGAAGGATGGAAGGCTGAGTCAACCTTGAGCCGGTGAGATTTGAACAGCTGAACTGCTGAACTAGCAGTAGCCTGCAATGCTGCATTTAACCACTGCACCATCAGATGCTGAGAGTGCCTGGGTTTTATACCCTCTGTTCGGTTTTGAATTTGAGCTTGTATTCTGATTGGTTGTCAATGTTGGCTGGTGGGCCCGCAGGCGAGGGCCTTCTCTGTGGCGGACCCTACTTTGTGGAATCAGCTACCCCCCGAGATCCGGACTAACCCCACCCTATTGGCCTTCAGGAAAGCTGTGAAGACCTGGCTTTTCCGGCAAGCCTTGGGCCAATAAATAACAGATGTAGGCCCATGATTGAATGACTGAGTGTTTTTAATGTTTTATATTGTGTTTTTAACCCTGTTTTTTTATATTGATATTGTTTTTATTGCTGTGAGCCGCTCAGAGTCCCTGCTGAGTTGAGTGGCATACGAGTACAAGTAATAAATAAATAAATAAATAAATAAATAAATAAATAAATAAATAAATAAATAAATAAATAAATAAATAAATAAATAAATAAATAAATAAATATCTTATACTGCATATAACAACAGCAGCTAGAATTATTTATGCCCAACATTGGAGATCAGAAACAGTCCCTTCAAGCACAATGGTAATTAAAAAGATATTAGAATGTGCTGAAATGAATAAATTAACTATGGAAATACAAGACAGAGAGGAAATGGAATTTTATAAAATATGGAACAAATGGTATAATTGGCTGGAACATAAAAGTAAAGTTAATAGATAATGGTATGACAATAAATAAATAAAAACAGGTATGGATATTTGTATTTATGTATATAGATGCATGAAAACAAGGTGATAGGTGGATATTTATTTATTTATTTATTTAAATATATTTATATGCCGCCCAACTCCCAGGGGACTCTATACAGTATACAGTAGTTAGACGAGATGTTAGATATTAAGAAGAAATTATATGTAGGACTTAGGAAATATATGAATAAATATAAGTTAAAGAGTAAGAGATATAAAAACATAGTATGTACACCGATTCGGTACTCTGTAAAATGAAATTTTTATGTTATGTTATGTTATGTTATGTTATGTTATGTTGTGTTGTGTTGTGTTGTGTTGTGTTGTGTTGTGTTGTGTTGTGTTGTGTTGTGATATGTTACGTTACGTTACGTTACGTTATGTTACGGTTATGGTTATGTTATGTTATGTTATGTTATGTTATGTTGTTTTTGAATGTGTGGTTTGCATTTAATGTTGTTTTTAAAACTGTTTAATAAAAACTATTAAAAAAAAAAGAATTATTGCATACAAATATCTTCCTAGTTTCCTCCAAGAGCAGGGTCCATTTTTTAAATCAACCATATACAGTATAAGACATAGACTTATATAAGTATTTAAGGCATCATAAAATTATAAAGATTTCCATGAATTTCCAATCAGATTAATGGGCCATGGGCCATGAGGATTACAAAACCTCTTTGATCTTGAATTGTGAAACTTTGAAGCCGGATCAGTTCAAACATCCAAAGAAATACAGTGAAGGGAACGAGGTAGCATGTCTTGCTGTAACATAAAGCCGGAAAAACTTCTCAGTAATTTCATTGTTTATTTTTAATTTTGCACAGTTAAATAAATTTTCACATGAGCTAACTACGTCACATATCTCATCTTATTATTATGAATGGAGCATGATTTATATCCCATTTTTCCTCAGAAAGAAAAAAAAACAATATGCACGGTCCTTTCTTATTCACAATAATGCAGCTGCGCGTGCTGTGGTGGGTGTTTCAAGGTACATCCACGTAACACCTATACTCCGCCAGCTGCATTGGTTGCCCATTAGTCTCCAGGTACAATTCAAGGTGCTGATCATCATCTTTAAAGCCCTACATAACTTAGGACCAGGCTATCTCCAGGACCGCATTCTGCCTCATTCTTCCCTTTGACTGGTTAGGTCCTACAGAGTGGGTCTCCTCCAGGTCCCGTCAGCCAAACAATGCCGACTGGCGGGGCCTTCTCTGTATGGGCCCCTGCTCTCTGGAACCAACTGCCCCCAGAGATCCGAATTATCCCCACCCTGCTGGCCTTCCAAAAAGCCATTAAGACTCTTCCTGCAGGCGGGGTGAGTTTGAGACGACTTTATATCTGATGTCTCCCCCATGTATGTATGTTTTTTATATGTTTCTTAAACTGTTTTTTAAAAATTGCTTTTTTAATGATTTGTTTGGAGTTTTCATAAAATGTTGTACGCCGCCCTGAGTCCTGAGGGAGTAGGGCGGCATAGAAAAACTGCCAAATAAATAAATAAATAAATAAATAAATAAATAAATAAATAAATAAATAAATAAATAAATAAATAAATAAATAAATAAATAAATAAACAAACAAACAAACAAACAAACAAACAAACAAACAAACAAACAAACAAACAAACAAACAATATTGGGGAGATAGAGTGCTCTGAAATTCAGTCCCCTTACATAAATTATGCTAATTTTGCACATTGGTTTCATTTTGTTGTAAACACTTTCTTACTCATGCAATGCATACAACATAAAGCACAATAAAGTTTTTTCTGAATAAATAAATGAATAAAAATAGTTTTTGTAACTATTTCACTGCATTATTTCTTAACTGTTAAAGAGAAGATATGGGTTTGTCTTGTATATTGAACAAGAACCAATGGGTAGAAACTTGACAGAGAGAGATGCAACCTAATCAGAGCTAAACCATTTTAAATTTCTATTATTTTAATAGGATAGTACAGTAAATGGCTTCTAATCTTCTTGATAGCATTTTATAAATTAAATATTTTTTACAATTTATATTTTACCCTCTGCTTAGTTTAACTTTGTTACACCATAATTTCCTTCTTTCCATAAGTTACTCTTTCTAATCTTTGAACCATAAATCTTATTTAAATTTCTCCTTCTTCCAGCAAAAAGACTCTAGAAGGGGTTTCCAGAACCTGATAAATGTCATTGTTGAACTTTCTGTAATCAAGCAAGTCAATATTTTCTATACTCAAAAATATATATTTTCAAACTCTGTACCATGGGTGTCAAACTCATGTCATCACGGTGGCGTCACATGACGTATCGGGACTTTCCCTCAATATGTCATGTGATGCCACTGTGACATGAGTTTGACACCTAAACCGGGTGTGGGTGTGGCCAGTGCATGACACATCCGGCCTGCGGGCTGGGAGTTTGACATCCCTGTTCTATATATTTATATATTGATAATTTGGAGGCGGTTTTCCAGAGAAGGATAAACCCAATCCTGAAACAACTTTATTAATCAGGAGAGATGGGAAAAATCTAATAAATCCACTCTACCATCTTCAGATTTACTTCATTCAGTTCTTACTGATTTTAACATAAGGGATTTAAAGATTTGTTTAACTATCCTATTAAAGCAACAGAAATTTTAGCTCTGATTAGCGTGCGCCATTAAGATCTTAGTGCCTAAATCCTATAAATACAGTATACCTTTCCTTATTTATTGGAAAGCAATGTATTTTACTGAGCTCCAGTCTTCTGTGTGTTTCTTTAGAAGTAATTACTGCTTACTTCCAGAGAGTCTGCTGGATTTGGAACTGGGTGGTCAGGGTCCAAATACTATATCATCTAAGAACTCAAAGAGCGGCTTGGGGGGAAGTAATTATCTGTCAACCTGAATTCCCCATCTGTAAAATGACTGCTTTGTTCCAAGGCAGCATGCAAAGAGATTTATGAATTGCTGAAATAGCTCTGTGATGAAAGGGAGAGATTTAAATGCTAAAGGACACTCATGAAGAGCAAAATAATAGCATTAAGAGCTATATGCCAATTAATGTGAAATTGATCTCAGTAAGGAAGGCAAATCACACCTACCTGACAATGCAGAGGAATTACACTGTGAAGGGAAAAGGAACTTAAATTTGAGGAGAGAAAGAGATTTAAGCTTTCACACCATGGGCTTGAAATGTGAAAAATGGAATATTCCCTGCCTGGAAGGATAACCTCTCCAACTTTTTACAGTGTAACCAGGGATGGGTTCTGGTATACCTTGCTGCCAGTTCACTTCCTCACATGTTGGGCGGGGGCGCACGCAGTGCTAAAAACCCAGCTTCTGCACATGCGCAGAAGCAAAAAACAGCTTCTGCGCATGTGCAGAAGCAAAAAAAAAAAGATGGTGGCACCTATGGTGCCACCGAGAGAGCCGGTTCAGGGACATGTCCAGCCGGCCATCGCTGCCGGTTCAGCGAGCGGGGGGAACTTCCCACTACCGGTTCTATAGAACCGGTCCGAACCAGCAGGAACCCACCTCTGAGTGTAACTTGTTATTGATTCCATGAAAACCTGGAATGTCCTACTGTAGGAAATGATCATTACAAAACAGTAGGTTTGATCCATTAGAATCATGTACAAATGATATGAATTCTGTTCTCATAACAAAAGATTCCTGATTTCCAAGTTATTTCCAAAATTCAGGACATCCACCCTAAGGTGCATTCAGCAGCAGGAAAGAAGACAAAACTGGCAAACATTCATAGTATTTATATAAGGGCCCCCCATCATTTTTGCTGATGTTTATATGGTTGCATCTGGGGCCCAAGCTTAAATCTGATTACATCTGGGGCCCAAACTTAAAATTGCTTCTCCATATTGAACTTCCTAATTTGTTTTATAAAAGTTGGCAGTCCTTTATGTGATATTCCTACAGATACTGTATTTTCTTCAGGCCATCCAACTTTTTGACAATAGTTCAAACACATTTTTCTTTAACAAGTCATTTAAGCTTTACAGATTTTATTTTATTTTATTTATTTATTTATTTATTTTGTCAAGTACGTATTTGATAATATACATAAGTATAACAATATTTGAACGCATAAAATGAGTACAAATAAAAGGGAACATTTGGACAGGGACGGTAGGCATACTGGTGCGCTTACGCACGCCCCTTACAGACCTCTTAGGAATGGGGTGAGGTCAACAGTAGACAGTTTAAGGTTAAAATTTTGGGGATTTGGGGATGAGACCACAGAGTTAGGTAGTGAGTTCCAGGCTTTGACCACTCTGTTGCTGAAGTCATATTTTCTGCAATCGAGTTTGGAGCTGTTTTGAATGTTAATACCAGATTGGCAATGAATCTTCCCTTAACTAAATTTGGGAAAGGTTGATCTTATTTAACTATGCTTAACTTGTTACAGCATTTATGTTTTGGATAGCAAAATAGTCAGGACCCCTGAAAATATCCAGAAATGTCAGAATAGTGAGAATTTTCAGGAGTATCAGGAATATACAACATTTAGTTTTACTAGAAAAGGGAAATAGAGGACTGAGCATAAAATGAAAAATTGACATTATTCAAATTCCTACAGATTATTATCCCTACAAAGTATCCTGGGAAACTCACACAATCATTAGATGTCTTCAGAAATTTCAGTTTCGGTGCCGATTTTTCATGCTAGGCACATCTTATCCACTCCTATTTTTCTTGAATTTTGTATGGAAAATTTTTGAATATTTTCCCCAAGCAACCACCTCAGCCACTGAAACTCAATCAAAGCTGTATGTTTTTTTAATGTGCAGAAATTTAGAATCAGGTTTTGAAGCCAAGATTTTAAGAAACTAATATATTACATTGGATCATCTTGACCAATTGACCATCTTGATTAATAGCCTAAACTGGTAATTTTCTGTTACACTATTTACCGTATTTTTGGGAGTATAAGACGCACCTTTTTACCCCCCAAAAGAGGGTCAAAAACTGGGTGCGTCTTATACACCGAATGGTGCATTTTTGGGGGGAGGAGTTGATGCAACCCTGCTTTAGTCGCCACCGCCGGACCGCAGGGACGCTGCTGCCACAGCCGCCGGAGTGCATGGCCTCCTCCTCCGCTGGAGCGCATTGCTGCTGCCTCTGCTGGAGCGCATGGCCGCCGCCGCCGCCGCACAGGGACGCTGCCACCACAGCCACCGGAGCGCATTGCCGCCACCACCACCGGAGTGCAGGGCCACCGCCGCCCACTTGCAGCCCCCACCCCTGCCGCAGGACCCGATGCCGACGCAGTCGGTGGGGGGGTTGGGGGTTGGGCAGTAGCGGCGGTGGCGGCTCGCTTTGGGTAGCGGTGGGGACGCCAGCTGGGACAGTGCTGGGGGCGGGGACAGCGGCCGCTCGAATTTTCGCAGTCCGGATCCGAGAGCTAAAATCTTCAAAAGCTGCCCGAAGCCCCCCCAAGTCAGCCCGTCCCGCTGCCTATCTCTTCCACCAGCGTGGCCAGCTGGTCAAAGGTGGCTACCGACATAAAGCAGTTGCCGGGCGTCGGGAGGTGAGCGCAGGGGTCCGGATGCGAGGTGCAGCAGGAAGACCCCTTTGGAAGAGCGACCAGCAGTGGGCACCAAAACCAGCTCCTCGGCCAGCGCCAACTGCCCCGCTGTCCCTTGAGTGACAAACAGAAGCCGCCCGGCTGGCTCGGTATCCAGGAAAGCGCGCAGCAGCAGCCGCACTTTGGGAGATTCCAGGCAACGCGCCCAGCGCTCCGGCTCCCCAAGCAGCCGGGCACGGGGATTCGCTTCTGGGGAGCCCTCCTGGTCCGGGTCCTGCTCCTCCTCTTTGCCCCCCATGTCCGCTCTCCCTTCCCCAAGTGTTTTGGTCGGTGCCGCTGTTGCTTGGGCGACCAGGACGCTCCTGAGCGGCAGTGGGAGGGACCGGCTGCAAAAGTCAGCTCTGACAGGTTGCCCCGCCTTTCCTTTGTGGACGGACAAGCAGAGGAGAGAAACCCGCGCAGGCGGATGGATTCCCAGCTCTTTCCCTGATACGGTCTAGGCCAGGGGTAGGCAAAGTTGGCTCTTCTATGATTCATGGACTTCAACTCCCAGACTTTCTGAGCCAATCATGCTAGCTCAGGAATTCTGGGAGTTGAAGTCCATGAGTCATAGAAGAGCCAACTTTGCCTACCCCTGGTCTAGGCCAGTGTTTCCCAACCGTGGCAACTTGAAGATGTCTGGACTTCAACTCCCAGAATTCCTCCTCCAGTCATGCTAGCTCAGGAATTGGAGTTGAAGTCCACAAGTCTTAAAACTGTCAAGTTTGAAGACCCCTGGGTTAGGGGTTAGGGGTGCAAGGGTCTTCAAACTTGGCAAGACTTTTTACAACCATGTACACTTTTTACAAACTTCAAACTTGACAGCTTTAAGACTTGTGGACGTCAACTCCCATTCCTGAGCTAGCATGACTGGAGGAGGAATTCTGGGAGTTGAAGTCCACAAGTCTTAAAGCTGTCAAGTTTGAAGTTTGTAAAAAGTGTACATGGTTGTAAAAAGTGTACATGGTTGTAAAAAGTGTACATGGTTGTAAAAAGTATTCTGCTACACTGGTATTTTATTAAATAATATATTACTACACCATTTGGTTCAGAATACTTTTTTCCTTGTTTTCCCCCTCTAAAATCTAGGTGCGTCTTATATTCCGGTGCGTCCTATACTCCGAAAAATACGGTAACAATCTCATCCTCTGCCGTCTCATTTGATGGCCAAAGTATTTGTATCTGTCCTTCCAAAGAACAATGAGGGTTAATTAATTTCCTTTAAGATTGACGATCTGATCTCTGTGCAGTCCAAGGGACTCTCAAGAGTCTTCTCCAGCATCACAATTCAAAAGTGTCAATTCTTTGGCACTCAGCCTTCCTTATGGTCTAATTCTCACAGCCATACATTACTCCTGGGGGAAGATCATAGCCTTGACCATGCGAACCTTTGTCACCAAGATAATGTCTCTGCTTTTTAATATGCTGTCTAAGTCTTCAAGGAGCAAGCATCTTCTAATTTCATGGCTGCAGTCACCTTCTCTAAGGGAGAAGATACAGAGCAACTTTCTTAGTATTCCAGAATGACTTTCCTGATGCATGACTGCAATGATCTTGGCGCCCAGGAAAATAAAATATTCACTGCTTCCATTTCACCTGTTTGCTAAGAAGTATAGGGACTGGATGCCATGATCTTAATTTTTTAATGTTGCATTTCAAGCCAGCTTTTGCATTTTCCTCTATCATCCTCATGAAGAGACTCTTGGTTCCACTTCACTTTCTTCACCATTTCAAACTGATACTATAGTGCTATATTTATTACATAATGGATTCTAGAACTCTAGAATTGGTATACTTGCTCTAAAACACTTTACCTATACCCTTTCGTAGTGTTTCAGAATGACTTTCCTGATGCACTTCTGGTAACAATGAAATAGTTCCTGACACTCAGGAATTGACTGAGAAGGAATAGGAATAGGAGGCAGCTTGATTTCTTTAGCTAACTGAGACTTAAGAAAGTAAAGAAAAAAATGGAAATTGCTGAAGTGGGAAGTATTTTAATAATTATGGAAAGAATTTTAATTCAAATTTAGGTTTATTTCTGTACTGTCTCTAACCCTCCTTTTAATTGCATGACCTACAAATAACCAAAACTAGAAAATAATGTTGCAAAGATCACTAATCCACTTCTTCCTCTGATAATTACTGACCAGTTTAAAGTAATTCACTTGTACCAATAATAGCAGAGAGGGAAAATCCTTTCATGAAACAGAGTGTCTCTGGGTACACAGAGGTAGCACCAACCCCTCCTTCATGGAAATGCATCAATGAGAAAAGATCTACACACTCAGCAAAGTTAGATAAGAACATTTTCACCGGAGCTGTATGTGTACCAAATTAAACCTTAGCACATTCACACATGCACCCATAATCTACAAAAAATACCTTTCCTATATATAGCTCTAGCCTCTACGCTCCCATTTGTAGCTACTTTTAAGTTTTGTTTCTATGTTCTCAAATAAAATTGCCCACCTCCTCTTCAAACAGTGTGTCCAGTGTCATTCTTATGCAACACAGCTTGAAAGCAGATCAGAACATTCTTTTCACACTGGCATAGTAGACTTTTATACAGATTTTTAAAAAGAAAGATGAAAACTAATACAAATTAATATAAAGATATGGGAAATTAACTGTGTAATAATCTTGTTGCAATTATCATAAACAAAACTAACATAAGAAAAAGAAACCAAAGAGAAAGTTAAAAGTGCAAGACAGGGGAAAAAAAGAAAAAAGGAAAAGGAAAAACATGAACTAATTTTCAATCTTCTTTACAGTAGTTATAACTACAATTATAAATTTATCTCTTACTGTATGATTATAAGATAACTCACTTCTTTCTATAATCTATCTCATCTATTCATCAAAACCATACATTACAAGTTCATTTTTTTTCAGTTTTACAAAAAATGTCTATAAGGGGTTTTCCATGCAGCAATAAATCTAGATATTATCTTCTCTCTGATCAAAGAGGTCATTTTAGCAATCTCAGAAAATTCCATTATCTTCATTATAAATATATTCTTACATAGCAGGCACAAGCAACCAGGCCCACATGTGAAAGGTTCAAGCTCACTACTTTATTACTGTATATTTCACTACTTTATTATATTACATAAACTCCCCAGACTGTCAGTCTTAGCATGGGAACTGATAGATAAGATTCTATAGATCTTAAGGGGGAGTCAATCCTGGCCCTCTTGAGATGGGAATGGGACAACTTGCCACAGCCAACTCCCCATGGCCAACTCCCCATGGCCAACTCCCTATGGCCAATTCGCTATAGCCAAGTTATCATGGCCAACTCGCTACAGGACAACTCGCCACGGCTAGCTCGCCGCGGGACAACTTGCTGCAGGATAATTTAACAATTCAAACACTTAAAATACAGAATAATAGTGTTGGAAGGGACCTTGGAGGTCTTCTACTCCAACCCTTTGTTCAAGCAGCAGACCCTACACCATTTCAGACAAATAGCTGTCCAGTCTCTTCTTAAAAGCCTCCAGTGATGAAGCACTCACAACTTTTGAAGGCAAGCTGTTCCACTAGTTAATTGTTCTCACTGTTAGGAAATTTCTCCTTAGTTCTAGGTCGCTTCTCTCCTTGCTTAGTTAACATCCATTGTTTCCATCCACATAGTTGATTCAACTGTAGTCATAAGTTGACATGAATCTCATGATCTGTTAACCGTTTTTTATTTGCCTATTATTTCTCATCTATAAACTGTCTTGTGCTGAGAGTCACAGAAGTGTTTCAGGGTACAACATGGCTTGAAAACTATTCAGTGTGCTCCATATGACATGCCTAACAATGATTTTTAGAATCTACAGTAACCTTGACTTTCTGATATCACAAATATCCATTACACACAAATCTGACATCATGTCCTTCCAAGAGCCTTCTGTTTCTCAGCAGCAGCCACTCTTTCATCCAGACCAAACAGCAGGCTGCAAAATACAATTTCCAATCATAAATCCAACCCTCCTCTTTCTTTTGCATCTTGGACACCTTATATTTAAAACATGGTTTCTTACCATGCCACACAAATTTAGATACATCCTTTTGCCACTGTTTAAATGATGCATCAACATTTGCCAAAACAGATATTGTCTGAATCAAAAACATCATTCTAGGCAAGACATTCATTTTATCACAGAAATTCTTGCCAGCAATGACAGTGTTGTTATTCATCAATTCTATTTGATGTGCTATTTTTATAGTTTTGTTAACATTTTCATCTTCTGCTTATTAATCTTGAATCCTACTAATGAACCAAATTATTTTAATTTGCCCATTAATATTTCAATTATCTTTAAAGGATCTTCCAGAACCAATACCAAATCATCTGCAAAAGCCCTTGAGTTATAAGATTCTTTAAAAATATTTACTCCCACAGTCTTCTCATCTTCTTTTATATCTCTGCTTAGTTTTTCAGAAACCAAAACAAATAAGACAGGAGACAACGGGCCTTCCTGTCTTGTTCCTTTTTGTATTTTACAAGGTTTTGTTAGATCTCAATTAACAATTATTTCAGTAAGTCTAAATCGATCTTATCCATTTAATGAAGTTCTCTTCAAAATTCATATCTTCCAAAACCTTGAACAGGAAAGCCCAGTTCAAATGGTCAAAGGCTTTCTCTGCCACAAAGAAAATCAATTAGGCTTACTTTTCATAATATGGCTCAAACAGTGAAAAATTTCCAACACATTTCATATATTTTCCTTTAACTATATTTTATGTAAAAATCTACATTGATCCTCATGAATACATTCCTGCAAAATTATTTTTAGTCTGTCAGCTAGAATCGTTGTGAACAACTTGTAGACATTATTCATTAATGATAATTGCCCTATAGTTTCTTGTTAAAGTCAAACCTTGTCCCTCTTTAGATATAGATGCTATATTGGCCTCTTTCCAACTCTCTGACATCTTTCCTCCCTGTAGGATATAGTTCAACATGTTTTGTAAAGGTTGTAAAAGTTCATCCTTAAAACATGTATAATAAGAACCTGATAATCCATCTGCTCCAGGTACCTTTCCTACTTTAATCTTTTTTATAGTTTCAGAAACTTCCCTTATTGTTATAGGTTTGTTCATAACTGGTCTCTGTTCCTCTGTAACGTTTGGTAAGTTTTGTTTCTTTAGATATTTATCTATTTTCTCTAGAGAGATGTCACTTTCTTTATACAAATTGGAATAACATTGATGCATTGTCCATTAATACACCATCTCCCTCTTATAATTTTAGTATGATTTTCTTTTCTTTTTCTTTTCATAATTTATATGCTAGCCACTTTCCTGGTTTATTTGCAAACATAAACATTTTTTGCTTTACATAATTCATTTGTATTTCCATTTGTCCTACTGTCAACACAGATAATTGCTGGATGGAAAAGGGAAGATGTATTCTTTTAGTCGCTGGAAAAGCTTTCAAACACACCTGCTTTTTGATATAAATGTCCATGTTTTACTTAACAAACACACACAACACACAAAGAGTTTGTTATGACACAACATCTAAAGTATACAAAGTATAAACCTACTTTCTAGGGATTTTATCTCTTTGATTGTAATCATTCCACAGATTTAGACAGTTTTGAATAAACTTTTACACAGCATGGTACACTGTTTGAAACCATGTTTCAAAATCTCATCCAAAGCCATCAAAAGGAAAAATAACTAGGCAATTTTCTGATTTGAGGTCTCTTTTATTCTCTGTTCATTTCTCACTGGGAAAACAGATTTTAGTTGTACAATGTGAAGATAAAAAATACAGCATAAAATGAACATTGGAGGTAGGCCACCATTTGCATTCTTTCTGAAAATACTTTGGACCATCATCGCTTAAAGAGCCACTTTGTGTGTGTGTGTGAGAGAGACCAATGAAACAAAACTCGTGTGTCTGTCTGTGTTTGTGTATTTCTCCTGGCACATTTCTAAAAATGTCCTAAGATTGTAACATTACTGTCAAACTTCATTATCAGAGATTTATTAGGAACTTCAGAGAACTGAGCTATTGGTTCCTTTTAGAAGTGAGAATAAATATTCTTTCAAAAAAGAAAGAGGGAGAAACTACCATCTTCTAAGAACTCATTTTTAATGAAGAAGAAAGATAAAATATAATTTTGGGGGAAGTTCATTATGCATGGCACTGTACAATGTTCAAGTAGGCAAGCTCTTGCCCAGTGGAGCTTACAATCTAAAAATCTCATGTTGGGAACAAGAAATGAAGGCTTAGAAAATGAACACAGTTAAAAAAGCAGGAGACCATGAGATTAATAATGCAATACTGTACATTTCTGCACAGATGTAAGCCACGGACCAGGAATCCGTTACTGTTGGATATATTTGGAACTTGAAGAACAGGCTACAAGGTTTTTTTTTTAATGAAATGGGTCTTCATGCACCTGTCTATTCAGAATATCCTTAGGGAACTTCATCAAGCAAATGATTTATGTGTGGTATTTTGATACAACTGAGTTCACACAGACTCTCAGAGCTGTACAATCTTGTAAGATCCATATAAAATTCCCTCCATTCAAATAAAAGTACCCTGGCATCCGAGTGATTTCTCTATTAGCCTACCTTCATCAGCAAAAGTCCTCTGAAGAACTCTGTCTGACTGATGTTTACAGCATTTTGACTATCTATTACAGAAGTTACCTAATTCATGAGCCACGGTGAATACTGCAGGCTACTTCTGCTGCCTGCCGGCTTCCTGCAATTTGGCAGTTCAAATTGGAGCCGAGGTGGCGCAGTGGTTAAAAGCAGCACTGCAACCTTCAGCTGATTGCTAGTCCAGCAGTTCAGCTGTTCAAATCTCACCACGCTCAAGGTTGACTCAGCCTTCCATCCTTCCGAGGTGGGTAAAATGAGGACCCAGATTGTTGGGGGCAATATGCTGAACTCTGTAAACCGCTTAGAGAGGGCTGTAAAGCACTATGAAGCGGTATATAAGTCTAAGTGCTATTGCTAAGTCCTATTGCTAAATCTCACCAGGCTTAGGGTTGACTCAGCCTTCCATCCTTCCGAGGTGGGTAAAATGAGGACACAGATTGTTGGGGGCAATATTCTGACTCTATAAACTGCTTCGAGAGGGCTATAAAGCACTGTAAAGCAGTATATAAATCTAAGTGCTATTGCTAAGTGCTAATATAATATGAAGAAATTAAGGCTGCTTTTATTCATCAATCCATTGCTCTCAGCATGATTGTATAATAATCACTTCATGATATTCACCAAAATCTGTATAGATATCATATCAAACTGGATGACCCATTGGTGTGATGGCTGATATATTGCACTTAGTTTCCAGATCCTCCTTTCCCCCCCTCTGTTTGAAGCAACATTTACTCTCCTCTTGTTTTCTGACATTCTATATAGAATCATGTGCAGTATTAGTGCTGCTTTATAAAGCCTTAGTAAGACCACACTTGGAATACTGCATCCAGTTTTGTTCATCACAATATAAAAACATGTTGAGATTCTGGAAAGAGTGCAGAGAAGGGTGACAAAGATGATTAAGGGACTGGAGACTAAAACATATGAAGAACATTGGCAAGAATTAGCCATGTCTAGTCTAGTGAAAAGAAGGACTAGGGGTGACATGATAACCGTGTTTCAATATTTGAGGGGCTGCCACAAAAAGAAGGGGTGAACCTATTTTTTAAAGCACCAGAACGCAAGACAAGAAACAATGGATGGAAATTAAACAAGGAGAGAAACAACCTAGAACTAAGGAGAAATTTCCATATATTCTCCTCTTGATGTTAAGAGATGGTTAAGAGTCATGCTGAATAAAGGAGGAAGCAAGAGACATAAGGTAGGCAGGGGAAGAAATAAGAGAGAATAAATGAAAGCAGGAGGCACTGCAGGGAGCAAGAGGACCTTCTTATTGTCCATATCTCTAGTCATCCCCAAAATCTGGGCTGACTGATACTAGCTCTTTAGGAAACTTTTAGTTTATTGCTTCTTCCATGAACCTCCTGAAGAAAGCAAATAGTCAACTTAGTGGACTTAGAGGAGCAGATAGAAAAGTGATCAAGTTAGGTACTTAGTTAAGTGACCATTATTTTCTTCATTCAAGCTCTGCCATCATTCTGTCCCTTTTAGCTGGCTGGGCAGGAGTGTTCCTGCCTATTTAGTTGATAGTATATGATAAATTGCCCCGGACAATCCCCCACCTTACTTTTAGCTATAAGTAGGTCTTGGGTAGAATAGATATTTGCAAGAGAAACTTGAATGTGAATCTAAAAGTTAGAAATCTTCCTTTGTCAGTAAAATCTTAAAATACCTTCCAAAGTACATGTTCATTCACTTATGATGTCAGTAAGTGCAGCTGATCTTTAAATATAATGTGGGACTCATCATTTCCAGAATGAATTCAGGTTATCTCTCTGCACCTCTGTTAAAGTCAATTTACGGAAGAACAATGTAAGTATGCCTGCAGTAAATCCACAGTGGTACATCAAAGATTCATATGAGTCTTAGCAAGTGTCTGTGTACATTTGCTTTTAATTATCAAGGTCTTAACTTTAAGGTGACTTAATGGAGCAGAAATCAAAACTTTGTTCTGAGCTAAGGGGTTGGCTTGAAACAAGTTTCTCTACTGTTTCAGTCTATTTCTTCCTTCTGTAAAAGGAAACACTCCTGGTGTAGAAAACATTGGTCCTCTTATATCTATCTATCTATCTATCTATCTATCTATCTATCTATCTATCTATCTATCTATCTATCTATCTATCTATCTATCTATCTATCTATCTATCTATCTATCTATCTATCTATCTATCTAGTCAAGTATGTATTTTATAATATACATAAGTATAATATTATTTGAATACATAAGTTGTATTCATAATATATAACATTTTTTGCTGATAAATGAAAATGAAGGGAGACTATTATAGATCTATTTCAAGCTATTTAGTTCTCATCAGATAGCCATACCCTTACTGGGATTTGAACCTGGGCTGCCTGCCTGCCTGTAAGGCAATAGAAAAAACACACACACAAACATAATTATTTGCAATTCTGCTTTTATTATTCCCTTTTTATTAATTCCTATTCTCCTTGTGTTCTTTTGTCATTAGATTCTTCTTGGTTTATTAAAATATGCTTTTAAAAAATTCCAATATGCAAGTTTAATTTCTCTTAAAAATAAAGAATTCCAATATTGTACAGTTACTTTTCTCCAATATTTCTATTATTTTGACTTCCAAAACATTTCCCTGTTGGATATTATACACTCTCTTGTTTTGTACTTTCTCTACTCTCAGGTTTATTAAGTACCCACTTTCCACTTGAAGTAAAAAAAAAAACTTGTTAGGGATTCCTCCTTAACCTCCACACCAAACTCTATTTAGCTCTCCTTGTTCATTTACTCAGTGAACATTTATATTGTGTTGATTTCTCAACTTGTATATATAAAACTGTGCTTTGTTTCATACATTGGGCATGGGAGATCATTAAATGCATATTCTTAGTGGCCAATAATTGGTAGCCAATTGAGTTAACATTTACTATAATATCTGCCAAAGATCTTTTCTTAACTGTAGAGATACTTTGTACATCCAGCATTATTCAAAAGTATATTGATGCTGCTATAGATTATATGTTGTTTGATTCTCTATTTTTTTCATATTGAACATAGGTGCAGCATAAATTATATGATACTAGCGTACCTGGCCACACGTTGCTGTGGCTCAGTCTGCTTAAATGGGAAAGAAAGAAAAGAGAAGATGGAAAGATTTATAAACAGGATGAAATAGAATGTTTCTTGAGATATGGTTAGATCTACTGTAGCCCATGACATCCATTCCCAATTGCTCCTAATCACTGAGGTCATTCTGTTTCCAGTGACAATGAAGGATCATATACAGCCTCTCTTGATAAGGCTGTGACTTTGAGACATCCCACAGCAAGATCATCAGAGGGCTAGCTATCAGCCCAGGTTATAAGAATGAAATCACTACTTGCCTGTGGAGATGTTCCAGAAGGTATAATTGGCATAAGTGTCATTGAGACTCTGGAAGCATGAGCAATGCCAAGCAAGAATAACATCACTTCTGAACCGAAGTATTGGTTTCCAAAAGGCTTCTGGACACAATTCAAAATGTTAACTGCTACAGCACAGCATAAACATATATCAGGCAACTCTTTGCCAGAAGTCATACCTGCCCATTTGATCTTTAAGAGAGGGCCTGTTGTGGGTCCCCCCTCCCTGTGAGGTTTAAAGGGAGTGGACCAGGTGACAGGTTTCTCAGGGTCCCATCCCAGAAGTGTTTCTCATTTTATGAAATCAGAGATACCTTCAACATGGGTGTCTTGGAGATATGGATGCTCTCTTCTTTACAGATACATAAAAGAGGCCAAAACAACATCATCAAAACAAAACAACCTCACCTGATTCCTAAGAGGTCAGTAAGGGGCATGCATAAGTGCACCAGTGTGCCTACGGTCCCTGTCCTAATGTTCCCTTTTATTAGTACCCATCTTGTGTATATAAACAATGTTATATCTATGTATATCACCAATACGTACTTGACAAAAACAAACAAACAAATAAAATAAATAAATAAACACTGGGATGTCAAATGAATGGTTTTGTGGTTGACACTGTTTACTGCTAGATCTGTTCAGAAAGAGATCAGTAAAACCTTGGTCTTCTCCTGTTTGAATTTGTATGTGCTTTCTGTGGGGCTGTTTTAAAGAACACATGGAAGCTAGAACTAATTCAAAATATTGTGGATCAAGCAAATACGGGCATTAATGAATTTGCCATATGACTCCTCTGCTTCAAGAACTGTGGTGGTTGTAAGTTTGTTTTGGAGAACAATTCAAAGGTTTTTCTTCACGGATCAGACCCTGCGTATCTGCAGGACCATCTTCTTCTAATAGTCGCTATCCATCTATTGAGATCTGAAAGAGAAGGCTCATCTACATAGGTCCCATCCTTTAGGGAATGTCTTCTCCTAGAAACTTAGGGTTAAGTCTTCGCAGTTATTGTTTTACTCTGATACAAACTACGACATGATTTAATCCTAGGAAAATAAATGAATTTCTATCTGTATTTGTTTTTGTTTTGGGGAGAGGGAAATTTGATTTACCTTCCCAGAGTCTATGAGGAATAGACTGGCCTATGAATATTGTAAAACAGAATAAATAAATTTGGGAATTTGGTAGAAGCGAGTGTGCATATACTTGTGTACACACACACACACACACACACACACACACACACACACACACACACCTATCTGTATCTGTATCTGTATCTGTATCTGTATCTGTATCCTGTATCCTGTATCTGTATCCTCTCTCTCTCTCTCTCTCTCTCTCTCTCTCTCTCTCTCTCTCTCTCTCTCTCTCTCTCTCTCTCTCTCTCTCTCTCTATCGTATCCTTCTAGAGCATAATCCATGATGTTTCTCCTTTCTCCTGCTGTGTTTTCCTTAAGGTTAAGCTACATGCCCCTTGAAATCTGCAATAGAATTCTCTTTGATCCAAAGAAAGAACAGAATTAAATGGCTAGGAGGCCGATAAATATTCTTAATGTATTCAAAAAAGACTATGTTTCTCTCTATTTTACTTGGAATATACTAAGTTGGAAGTTCATAAAAAATGTATTTCTCTTTAAGTCACTGGCTTGAAACAACCTAGTCTCAAATATGCTGACTTTAAAGTAGTTTTTGTCCCTTCTGGACTGAATCTAATGTATTAAAAAGCTAATTTTCTACCACATTTGTAATCCCCTCGATGTGGTTCTATCTGCATATAAAGCTTCAGCTCCAGAATAGAAGGGATTTAGTAGAATATTATTCAGGATTTCTTTTAAAGGAAATAAAATAAAAGAAATGCATATATTATGTAAGAAAAGACTGAGCCGATATTTCATCTAATAAGGACTCCAAAAGAAAAGAGAAAGTTGGCACTTTCTCCAGTCACAAGACTTATAATTGGGATCCCCAATTATCTGCAACTCTGGGCATTAACAGCTGTCACAAATTGGCTGAAAAATGTTTCAAAAATAAAACTACTGAGTGAAATAAATTAATCCATAAAATAACAAAAATTAAACATTTCTTATATTTCTTCTGTGTTCCAAGGCTTACTTTTTCTAAAAGTAGAGTTTTTAATCATCTACCTCAATGATTATTTTGCCCTGATGAAAATAATGACTTGTATTTCATGCTATTAGAACAATGCTGTCTACAAACTCCATCCCAATCCATCATGTCATTTAAACTTAGCCTTTTAATTTCATAAAATGACCAATATTCCCTCATTAGGGATAACGTAAGGCACCCAAATTGTATGAAGTTGAATTTTTATTTTTAATCTCTGCGTGGAATAGAAACCTGTTCACTTCAATGTTTCTGTAACCCCCTAAAAATCTGTCTATGGAGATTCTCAATCATCCAAGTCATGGTTGTTCCATAGGTGCTTTTTCCCCAAAAAGCAATTGGACTTTCTTGGTTTTTTTTTTCTTTGAAAATGTTTTGCTTCTCATCCAAGAAGAAAAAACAAGAAAGTCCAATTGCCTTCTGTAAAAAAAAAAAAGTACATTTAGGACCCCAAAAAATCTGTTCCCAAAGCTTCTCAAATATTTTTTTTATTTTTACCACGAAGTCACATGTTTTCTGATCCTCCCTTTTACACCTCACTTCTACACATTTGAAAACCAAACCATGGAATTCAATAGTTGACTTTCAGTAGGTTGTTGCAAAACAGGGCAATGTCAAGATTTCTCTGCTGACACAACATTTCTACACTCATGAGGGTTTGATTGTTCGTAAAACATGCTCTGCAAATTTAGATGAATCAATGTTATTAATTAATTGTTGTGTGCTGCCAGTTTATAGACCATACAACAAGTCTGTAAAATTCTGTGCTGGAAAAAAAACTACCTCAGTGTGCACAGCTGGAATCTCGAATATGTTGAATGTGAAAATATTTAAATACAAAAATTGCCCCGTGTGTATTTTCAGAAATAAAGAAATACATTTTTCATATAGCTTGCAGATATTGATTTATATGAACAAATATAAATATAGAAATCATGATTACAATTTATATATATATGTAATAACTTCTGTAATAAGGTGAATGGACATCCACTGAGTTCTAATTGGAGTGCTAAGTGTTGGCTGGTGATTCAAATTCTTTGGGTTTTCTATATTATTTGAATTTAAATCAGACTTGGATTGAAGGATCTTTAAACAAATGAGTAATGCCCTACTACAGTTGTTAAATAAGAACTTTCTTCAGTAAACACACACACACACACACACACACACACACACACTGCTCATTTCTTGTGTGTCAAGAAAACTAATACCTCCTGTTTTAGGGCTGGTATCTGGGGAAACAGACGAAACAACTTTAGAAGACAGCTTTATTCTTTTTAATCCTTGAATAAAACAAGAAGAGTTTACAAAAACTGATTGGGGCTAATTAATATGTACTTGCAAAAATGTATGGATTTTAGAAAAAGAAAAATCAAGGAATATTGGTTGTCAATTAACATTTTCACAGAAATGTTTCACAAATAAATTTCTACTTGTCATACCTTAATAAATTCTTCCAAGACTAAGTGATGATCTAAATGTCTTAAGTCATACATGTGTATCCATACTGTTAACCTTTTTACTTGCCTGATTAACTACCTGGCAGAAATAGCCCTTGGCAAAGAACAATCTATTCATTTAGTGGACATCTGCTCCATATTATTTTGTTTTAAATAAAGAATGAATAATTACATGATAATGTATTTGCAGAGTCTATTCTGTGCCTTTGCATGCAGAATCATACTTCTCAACCCATCAGTAATCTAGCTCCCAAGGAAGAGGTAGGGACCAGTTTTTAAGGCTTTCTGGAAAGCTAGGACAATGGGGATTTCTTTCATGGGGCAAGGGCATGCCTTCCAGGTCTTCCTGGGTATTAAGATGATGGCACTGAGAGATTAGGAAGTCACTGTGAAAACTACCAGATACTTAGAAAGACATTAAAAAAGAAACAAACTAGGACTTGACACATGTTAATAAGATGTAACAACAGACCAAGTGGCAAAATAGAATTAAATCACTTTCAAAGATCTCTGCTGTTCCCAAAATTCTCTCTCCTCTCCTCCTGTCCCCTCCCCTCCCTTCTCCTCTCCTCTTCTCTCCTCTCCTCCCCTCCCTTCTCCTCTCCTCTCTCCTCCCCTCCCCTCTCCTCTCCTCTCCTTCTTTCATGAGTCTTCTGAATTTCTTCAGATCTTAGGCAGCCATAATTCCTCCTCCTCCTCCTCTCTCTCTCTCTCTCTCTCTCTCCCTCCCTCCCTCCCTCCCTCCCTCCCTCCCTCTGCCTCTTTCTTTTAGTACTATGCAGGTAGACATTGAACAGCAGTCTGATCATTATCCAGAAGCACAAAAAAAGTGTTCTGGCTGTAATAGCACTTGATATCTCACCTGAGCAGAATCTGCTTTTTAAAATCCCAATTGTTAAGATCATTTCTAAAAATAAGCTTCATTGTGAGGTAAGTGGGTAAAGCAGGAAAGGCGCTGTGAATGGAGTACCTTTTTGGACTAGCATATTATATTTTCCTTTTAGTGTAGGAGTATTACTGTTATTTCTGAAAGTCTTTCCACCCCCGTTATGATGAATATGAAGTGTTTGTAAGACTTCTAAATGCTACAGAAATCAAGGCAACATTTATATGTCGTGAATTTGAAATACAAAGCAGATGAATCTACCTAATAAAGAAAAACATTTTAAAGTTAATGTCTCTTTCTGTAACCATTCTTGTAACAAACACATTCAGCATGCAATAAGGATGTCACGATTACATTATCTTGCATTCTACACGTTTCCTGGATATAGACAAGAAATAGGCTCAAATAATGGACCAGTCTCTAAGCGAGATACTTCCCCCCCCCCATCCTCATCACCAGACTGGAATAATAGTATGAAAAAAAATCCTTTTAAAATAGTTAAGAATTAATGGGATAAATGCTTTGCATGGTTGAACTTTATATAAATATATGCCGTTATTTGAATCTCATCTTAGTCGAGTGCAATGGTTTTCAATTAGTATTACAGTAATTTTGCAATCCTTCACTGACTTCTATTCAGACGTCTGGCCTGAACTATGCATTTAGAATAAAAACCCAAGTATTTGAAAGACTATGAATGTAATGTTCTCCAGAGGCTTCAGAGTGAGAGATATATCAATCAGTGTATGGTTGAATAAAGGAATAAAATATTTGCTGCTGCTGACAAATATTCTTGAGTTGAAATTAAATACTATGAGTTTATGATTCCTCCTGAGAAAGTAGACAGGAGCTATGTCTACATGAAACCACAGGATGAGGTCATCTATTGACACAGATCACATATCGCTTATGCCTGCATATTTAAATGGAAAGAATATAAACAGACAAAAGTAATATAGCCACAGTTTATTTATGCACAGCATAGACTAGGAGCAGTGTCACATAATACCCACATATTTTCATTTATAACAAAAACAAAAAGTACTCCGTGAAATCCACATCAACAAATGAATCCTGTTGTGGTACCATCTAGGTTTAAGAAAGCAAAATTATATTGCAAAATGTCTTTCTCTGTTACATGTGCACACACTTGCATACTGCACACACATACCCCTTCTCAGTTTTTCAAACTCTTGAAACTCTTGATATCCACATTTTGGACAGAGAAGACTGCTGGTTTGAAAGAGGGGTCAAAGAGGCCATCTATGTCAAAATTGAATAGCCCTCTCAACAGAGGAGGAGGGATATGACATCATCAATCTCCAATCTACAACACAGTCCTTTCAACAGTTCCAAGAAGGCTCCACACCCATTTGCACCACTCAGGTGACCCTGATGACACAGATAAATCTCCAGGTGACCTTAACGACTCGCTAAAATTGAATATCTTGGTCTCCCCCATGTATGTATTGCTTGTGTTGTTTTAATTCTTTTATTGCTATTTTATTGTTGTATTTTTTAATTATATTATAGCTGTTCTTGCACATGTTGTACGCCGCCCTGAGTCCCCAGGGAGTAGGGCGGCATATAAGAATAGCTAAATAAATAAACAAACAAACAAACAAACAAACGAACGAACGAACGAACGAACGAACGAACGAACGAACGAACGAATGAATGAATGAATGAATGAATGAATGAATGAATGAAAATGTCCAGCTGTCTGCAAGGAGTATAAATCCTTCCATTCCCCACCATCCAGTCAGAGCTGAAGAAGCTTCTTGGATGAGAAGTGAAACATCTTCAAAGGAAACTCCAGAAAGTCCAGTTGCCTCTTGAAAAACCATCTTTGGGACATCCACAGCTGAAACTCCTGCAGGTAGGTTTGATGTTTATCTATAATGATTTACATACAAATCAGTCTTTCTTAATAAAATCTCAATGCAGCTCTGATCATAAAATAGAATAATGAGTCTGAAAAGGATCTTGGAGATCTCAGAATATCATATCATCTCACACAAATGTCTGCCAATCTTTTGCTTGAAAACTTCAGAGATAGAGCACTGTTTCAGGAAGCAAACCTCCCATGGATTAATACTTGTTATGGCCAGGATGTTACTTAAAATTTCCTTTTGAGTTTGGATCTCAAAAGCTTCTCCAATTGGCCCTTATTCTGTTACTAGAAGCTATGGAGAATAAATCCATAACCACTTTCTTTTGATAGTTTACAAATATTTGTAAAGTGCTATAATATCCCTCTCACACTTTTGTACTTAAAGTCAAACATAGTTAGCTTATTTAGCTGTTCTTCATAGGATTTATCCTCCAAATCTTCATCACCTTTGTTGCTTTCCATTGGAGTGTCAAGGAATGAAGAGCTGGCCTTGGAGACAGCAAATTAATAAGCAAATTGTTAATAGGGGACTTCCAGAAAAGAGGATTTATTTATTTATTAGTTTGTCAAACGTACAAGATAGCAGGTATAAATATGAACATGGACATGAATGAAGGAAATGAATACAGATAAATGGGGACAGTACGACATGGATGGTAGGGATGCTGGTGCACTTATGCACGCCCCCTTTACGGACCTCTTAGGAATGGGGTGAGGTCCATGGTAGACAGTTTGAAGCTGTGAGAGTTTGAGGATGTAACAATGGAGTTGGGTAGAGCATTCCAGGTGTTGACCACTCTGTTGCTGAAGTCGTATTTTCTGCAATCGAGTTTGGGGCGGTTTACCTTGAGTTTGTATCGATTGTTTGCCCGTGTATTATTGAGGTTGAAGCTGAAGAAGTCATTGACAGGTAAGACGTTTTAGCAGACAATTTTGTGTACTACGCTTAGATCAGACCGCAGGCAGCGCAGTTCCAGATTGTCCAAGCCTAAAATTTCAAGCCTGGTGGCATAAGGGATTCTATTGTGAGTAGAGGAGTGGAGTACTCTTCTTGTGAAATACCTCTGGACATGCTCAATCATATTAATGTCCGATATACAGTGTGGATTCCAGACAGACAAGCTGTATCTGAGAATTGGTCTGGCAAAGGAGAAGAAGGAAGTTTGAGAAGCAACTGAAAATAATCTCATTTTGATTCTCTTTAGCATAAGATGGGACAGAGATAAACCTGAACAAATTGTCAAGATTCTGCTATTTTATCTTACTACAGTAAATAGCGTTCCTGGAATCTCTGGAATTTCTTGGTCTGATCTATCTTGAAAAATTGACATATTTTTTGTTCTAGTTCCCCAGCATTTTTCTCATATTTTACCGACTAGAACTGGATGCAATATTCTATGTGTAATTTAATTTGCACAGGATAGAACAAAGACCAGATCATTTATCTTTGAATCTTGACCTGATTCATGCCATTTTCAAATCTGCCATTCAAATCAAGTCAAGGATGATTCTCATAGGCCTAATTAGCACAACCCAACCTCTAGCTTTTATGTGTGTATATTATTTTACTCCTCTTTGTCTTTAAGGTACCACAAGAGTACATCCCTTACAACTGCATTCAGGAGTAATTCTAAGGATCTTCTGAGGAAGAAATTATGTATTCACCATCACATGCAACCATTATTCTCAGATAATTGCATTAAAAATCCCTTCTCTCTTTTTAAAATCTGTACAAATATTTTCCACGAGAGCTTATTTTTTAATGTATGAATAACTTCAAAATTAGATTTAAACAAACTGTCTTAAAGTTGATATACAACTGGGAGATGGGTCTGTTTTGCATCTTCTTATATTTTGATGAGTATAGGTTAGAGATTTTCTCCTGTTGATTTGTAGCACAGATTTACTGATAATCAGAACATTTGATAAAGTTGTTTATCCCAACATGAAAAATCTACATTGTGTTTAATTACTACTTCTAGTTGCTTGATTCTATTTCTGCATCCACCATTTTTCTTAAATTCCCTAAGAGATTCTGGACAGTTTATATGTATTTATCTCTATCTCTTTATTGCATAGATTTTTCACCACTAGCATGCATCGTGATCTAACTGTCAAATATTTGTTAGCAGTTTTGTTACATAACTAATGTTAAGTTAAAAACTAACTCCTTCCTAAATTAATTCCACCATAAATGGCATTTTTGCAGAATCAAAAGATTATTCTAGAGTCTATGAAGGATTTGGTCCTGAATACATCTGGACTAGAACCAGAGGTGGGTTCCTCCCGGTTCGGAACGGTTTTATAGAACTGGTAGTAACTTTGTGGCCTGGGTCGCTGCCAGTTCCAGTGACCCAGGCCTGCCATGCCCCCGAACTGGTTCTTTTGGTGGCACCGTAGGCATCGTCATCTTGTTTTTAAGCACTGCGCATATGCACACACTCCCCCATGGTGTACCACTGAGTGAACCGGCAGCGGGGAAATCCAGAACCCACCTGTGACTAGAAACTGTAAGACTGGGATGTTACAACATTTTTCAAAATAAGGCAGAACTCATAAAGAAAGTATGCATAATATTAAACATTCCTTTTAGGTGCAACTGTTGAGGTAAATTAAATACAAGCTCTTAGAAAGCAATGATGCCAGTAGTCTGAGAACTCAGCAGGAAAGAACATTAGTGGCTAATGCTGTTGAAAAACGTGAAAACTACCTTGAGGAGGTTTAGTGCAGAGATACACATTTTGCCACCTGTGGACCTAGATATATTCTTATAGATACCTCTTTGGTGCCTCATTTGACTTTACTGTTTACAGTTTTCAATGGACCAAATGAAGAGATATGCTGAAAACAAAGGAAAAAACTGGACTCTTTTGTTGAGATCCTGTGGGTCCAATAAAACAAGATGGGGGATAATTACCCCTTACAGCTGTATTGAGAAATAAATGGGGATGGCAGTGGGGTGGTAAGATTGTCCATGTACTCATTGATTTATGTTCACTTTATGAACCTACAAATGCTATAATTTTAAGAAGATTCTCTACCTTTCATCAGAGGTGGGTTCCTCCTGGTTCAGACCGGTTCTATGGAACCGGTAGTAACTTGGCGGCCTGGGTCGTTGGAACCAACAGTGACCCAGGCCTGCCACACCCCTTAACTGGCTCTCTCGGCAGCACCATAGGTGCAGCTATCTTGCTTTTTGCTTCTGCGCATGTGCAGAAGCTGGTTTTTTTAGCACTGCACATGCATCCGTGCGGGGCTCGTCAAAGAGCGAACCGGCAGCGAAGAAAACCAGAACCAACCTCTACCTTTCATGATGCTCTCAAAACTCCAAATCTGTCAAAGTTGCACATTTATTGAATCTGTATTGAAAATAGGACAGCTGCTGGTCTTCGGAGAGAAGAACCTATTTCTTCTCATTTCAGAATCTTTGTCCTCAGAGGACAAAATCAGCACAGAAGGCTGATAATTATTATCTTGCTTTAGTTTTCCTTTGCTTTACAAACTTACAAAGGTCATGACTGTGAGGACTAGTAGCAAAGCTAATCTTTAATCACTGTTGCTGTAAGAGGCAGTCATTAAATGAGGAGTAACTGTAGTTGCCAAGAGTTGTCTTGTAACCCTTAATCCCAGAAAGCTTTCCTAATATGGAAAGCATAGCAACATACAATAGCAATAGCAATGGCAATAGCACTTAGACTTATATACTACAGTGCTTTGCAGCCCTCTCTAAGCAGTTTATAGAGTCAGCATATTGCCCCCAACAATCTGGGTCCTCATTTTACCCACCTCGGAAGGATGGAAGGCTGAGTCAACCTTGAGCCTAGTGAGATTTGAACTGCCAAATTGCAGGCAGCCGGCAGACAGCAGAAGTAGCCTGCAGTACTACACTCTAACCACTGTGCCACCATGGCTCATTAACATACAAGTAGCAAGTTGACAAGTCAAATACAGTAGATGACTATAGAATAGCTAAGGTTTTTCATATTATATGTACACAGACACATCATGCAGAATACAAATTGTTCTTCTATTTATCTTCCATTTATATTCTAGAGATATACTTTGGAATAGTTAAAATTTAGGAGAGTTTAATAAGAGATCTGTTTGTTCCTGGACAGCTCTTAATCATGTAAATCCATGTTCTGACTCTGATATTTTTACCCATCATTCATACTTCGATCTTTTCCTGGTCCTTGGCATGTCACTGCTATGGTTTACATAGTTATTGCATTTCTATACACTGGTGTGTTCAGATGGACTGATGTACTTCATTAGACTGACCATTCAGTATATAGTTCATTAAGTTCAATAGCCATCATGATCAGTAGGAAAAGCTTACAGGTTATCTTCTGTTCAAACATGGATTATCTCTGTTCAGGTAGCCATTGATTTCTATGTATCTAAACTATTCTTCCAACAGCTGGAATAAAAGTTATAGTTTGTCACTAAGCCAGAAACAAATAGTAACTAAAAGGAAGTCCATGTTATGGCATGATAGCCTCAGAATTTTGCCATTACTCTCTAATAAGAACACATATTAGTTAACTGAGAAATGCTTGAACGCTCACAATTACCTAAGGATTTATAATCATTCCCAGGCTTGTAAGAAAAACAGACAAATAAATACTTATCATAATAATGTATGGTTTAAATGATTAGAAATGAAAGTCAGATAATTCATTTTTTTGATATTTTGTTTTAATGGGACCTCTATTTCAATAAGATATAATAATATCTTATTTATCGCCATGCTAAGACTATGTAAGCATATACTTCAAAATAACAACATATTAAGCCATAGTTATGTTAGGATTTTATATTTGTTTTAATCTCTATTGCTTGAAAGTATCAATAAAAGTACAATATTGTTAAGACTTCCTGGATCATATAGAGTAGCAGGTGAATTGTATTTAATACTTCATCTTGTATTTTATATTTCTTCCTATATTAACCAGACTTCAGCTACCTGATATAAAAGTATCAGAAGTGACATTGACTGTGTACAAATATATGTGTAAATCTTGTTAGCCAAACTCATAAATGATGAAGCTGAAAATAAATGGAGCAATGAAAATATGAGAATTATTCGTCCTTATGCTGAATACTGAAATAAAAAATACGAAATGATAGAGCTGAATGTATTAGGGAGCTGAATGTATTAGGGAAAAAAGTTAATTTTATTGTTTTTAAGAGAAAGCCTGTAAAGGTTATTTGAATGCAAGATTGCAAATAACTGATAACAGAAGATTTATCCCTCTCTGGGTCTTCCCAAAATTGTTATGGATCCAAAAAACGAATAAAGCCATCCAAAGATGAGAAAAAAGAAGACACTGAAGAAATAGAAATTGGCAGCTAAGGAATAGTGGCACTATGGAATTTAAAATGAAGAAGCTGAAAGTGCAGATAACCTTGAGAAGAAAAAACTTAACAGCAGCAATCCAGAGACAATCAGTTGTACAAAGTGCAAAATCAATGTAAATCAATGAAATACCACTTTAATACATATCACATTGATTTACCAAACCTAGGAATTAAAAGGTAGATGACAATTTGAATTTCAGGAGTGATTTGATATTAAGAACTCATTATATCAGAGAAATCAGATGAATATATTTTAATTAAAGTATCTAACAGACTGTTATCTCCAATATGTTTTTTTTTTTGCCAATTGGAATTATCCAGATATCCTGTTGTAGTGTACCCATTTTAAATGTAAAGTGTTTCTGTATTTTGCAGACTTTTCCTTCTACACAACATGAATATTAAACTCATGTAAATTATTCTATTTTGTTTTATTTTAGTTCTATAACTGATCATTACCCTGAACCTATTCAGAGGAAAGGACACTGATAAATATATAATTGATAAATAGCTAGATGATAATAGCATAGAATCACAGACCAAGGTTTAATAGATGAATAGATAACTTTTGCTCTGATAATTCAGACAGTTAACAACTAGTCATACTTGTTGTTAACACATGTCTGATTCTCCACAACCCCTAGATCACAGCACACCAGGCCTCCCTATCCTCCACTGTCTGTTGGAGACTGCCCAAACCCATGTCCACTACGTTGATGCCACTATGTAACCATCTCATCCTCTGCTATGTCCTTCTTTTGCTTTCAATCTTTTCCAACATCAGGGTCTTTTCCAATGAGTCTTCTCTTCTCATTAGGTGGCTGAAATATTTGAGCTTCAGCATCTGTCTTTCCAAAGAATAGTCCAGGTTGATTTCCTTTAGGATTGAGTGATTTGACTCCCTTGCAGTCCAAGGGAATCTCAAGAGTCTAGTCATACTACCCATATTCATAAACATCTCTAATAACGGTAGATTCTCTCTCTATTTTTTTTAAAAGCCACTTCTTCTGCAAAGTAAATTGTTTTGCAAAGACATTAATGCCAAGTGCAAATATTTTATAAAACTCTTAGCAATGAGACAAAGTGAATAGTAGTAGAAAGTCAAGCATGTTTTGGTCTTTAGGGAGAACTAGATAGTTTTATTGCCACAGTGATTTATGAATTTCTCTGCACATCAGTGACATCTACAGAAATTATAAGATAACACTGCTTTGGACCTTGAGACGGAAGAGAACAAACAATTGCTGACCAGAAATTATGAAGATTAATGAATTATTTGTAAGCTAATTTGTGATGTTAAATGTACCAATAATTTTCATAGCAGTAATAAAAAAAAGATTGTTGGCACTATTTTCTTCCTTCACCCCTCACTTTCTCTTGGGGAAACCCAAGAATGAATGATCTGCTTAGAAAATGGTTTGCTTGTTACAGTTATGTGGTTTAATCATAAATCTACAGAAGCAGGCATATGATAAAAGAAATGAATCTTTAAAAAATGATTTATTGTTTATGGTGAAAGATTGGGAGAATTAGTAAAGGAAAGGGGTGGTGAAAAGCTCAAACAATTTTTTTTGTATTGTTGAGACTGAATCTTCAGAATAACTGAAGTGAGCAACAGTAAAAAAAGCAAAAGAAACAGTGTAAAAGTAGGATAACTGCTGAAAGAGAGAATGTGAGCTGGTCTGAAGCAGTATTAGAAGATAGATTAATCTAACAACTGAACAAATGAAAAATCAATGTAAGGAAAGGTGAGGTAGAAGTTGCTTAGACAGAATGAAAGGAATTAATTGTAAAGTTTAAAAGAGATAGAGCAAGGCAGGTTAGGGAGATGTAAACACAGAGTTTTGAGAAAGGGGGCTTGAAATCTCCAAATTTCATTCTATAGGTTCAACCCTGCATGTCTCTATTCTGCATGGCCTGAATCTGGGCCATGTCATTGATAGGCTCTTGGTTCAAAAGTCATTATTTTCCTCAGCATGAATCACACTGAGCTTTCTTAACAAGACTTATTGAACTAAAAGGGATCTGGTTACAAGAGTGTAATAAAATTGAATGGCTTTTAATGAAAAATTTTGGCTACCATTTGGAGAGAGAGAGAGAGAGAGAGAGAGAGAGAGAGAGAGAGAGAGAGAGAGAGAGAGAGAGAGAGAGCTCCATATATCCATATCTATATCTATAAATTTAGATTTCATTCCATCTTTAGAGTAGGTATATAGGCAGAGAATCACTGCTGAAGCAAAGATATGGAAGTCAGTAAGGAATAGTTTAATAGAAGCAGAGAAAATACAGAACAGTTTTGATGGCTTTGTGATAATGTTTTGGAAGTGGGTGAAGAGGGTAAAACAAGAAGTGGATAAAGGTGGCTAAACAAGTTAAGAATGTTAAATAAGTATTATCCATCAAAGGGAATAGAATTGAAAATGAAAGTGGTGTGTGACAAACTTTTAAAACAATTATTGTTCTACAATTTTCGCCACTTTTATCATTTCAATCAGAACTCTGCCAAATAGTTTCCTGGGTACAATTAACAAATTTACTGCTGTGTAGCTTTTGTATTAGCTCATATTATCTTTCTATTTGTAGAAGGAAGGATAACAACATTCTTCCCTCTGTCAGGCACAGATACAACCTTCACATATGCATTAAGCTTGATTTACCTCAGAGGCCTTCCTGGCAATCCCTTCAATTTAAGTAATTATTATTTGGTTTATTTGGTCCAGAAGCAATTACTTCAATACTTGTACAATGGTTAGATGGAATTAACTGTAAGGTTAAGCCTTCTTGGTGAAATTGATATGTTATTTAATATGATCTGTTATATCCTGGTAAACCCATGGAAAGTTGCATTAAACAATGTGAAACTACATGTCTGATTATCTAAAAATCTTAAAGTTCTACACATTATTTTGTGAATCTGAATTCCCCAAAGAATGTTTGTTATGGATTGTTGGCACATTCACTGTGTGCCTTCGTTTTGACCAATTATTGTGCATTTTGGTCAGGCAACAATAGGACTGTTAATATCATCAATCAGTTACCGTATTTTTCGGAGTATAAGACGCACCGGAGTATAAGACGCACCTTAATTTTGGGGGAGCAAAACAAGGGAAAAAGAAATTCTGCCCTTGCCTACCAGCATCAGGATCAGTTGCATCCTCACTTCCACTCGGATTTTGATAACGAGCAGCACAGATCTTTTTATCCATTTAAAACAAACCCTATCACCATATGGGCATTTAACTGGCGTGGGTGGGGTCGGGGATGATTTTCATGGGGGAAGAAGAGAGACTTGGCATCGAAGGCTCCACTCCCGAGACTCCCTATCTTCCTATCTATAGCTGTAGGCATTGAAAGCCTGGCTTTCTCGCAGCAAGTTCCGATAGAGACGCAGCACTTCAGTCCTCCTGGATGCTGCCATCTCATAAACAGATTGCCGGGCTTCCCAAGCAAGCCCCCTGTGCCTTTGCTGCCTCAGTCGGAGCCTGATTCCTGTAACGGGAGGTCGGGACTCATTTGGCGAAGGGGGCACTGCGTGAGAGGTGAGAGGCATAAGGCAAGGCGGGCACCAGCAGGTTGAGCAGAGCCTGCACCCCCACCCCACACTGTGCCTTCTTCCCCTTTTGAGGAAAAGCGAAGCGAAACGATAATTGAAAATATTCTAAAAAACTGAGAACGGAAAGGTGACAGGGGGAGGAGGGCTGGATACTGTCAATAATAGCCTGAAGCCGAGCAAGCTTTGGAGGCTGTTTAGGTGGCCCTTAAGCAATGGAAGTTTTTACACTTCGGTTATATTTTTGCACTTCACAGCTGATCTCTGAGAAAGAAACAAAAGAACAAAACAGCGGGGGGAGGAAAGGTGTCGGTTTGCCTCTTCCTCCCTCCCCGAATCTCCCAGGCTGATTTCACCTGCACCAAATCCGGGCAAAGTTTGTCTTCTCTTTCTAGAAAGGTGTCTTAATATTATTATTATTATTTAAATAGCACCCAAAGGCTGGGGGCGCGCGAGGCGCTCTCTGAGGAAAACTCAGCGATTTTCTCCCGTGCAGTCCGGAGAAAACCGGAGCAGCTGTGTCTCAGCGGAAAGGGCAAATTTCGGATAGGGCAGCTGTGGTTTGTCCACCCCCTTCTGGGCGATTCATTTGTGGTGGTCTTTCTCGGTCTCCCTCCACCTCGGTGGTAGTACACCCCTCGAAATGACCTCATTCTGAGAAGGGAAGGGGGAGAGATGCCTCTAATTGCACCCAAGAGTGCTCCGTGTGAATGATGGGATGGGTTATGGCTTAAAAGAGAATGTGCTTGGGCCAAGGGATGAAGATGGGAGGGAGATGGAACACCCCCCAACCAGGCACCCTCCAGATGTCTGTCCTTCCCAACTTTTCCTCACCCTGCAACCCCGGTTTCTGAATTGGGTGGGACTGGTAGCAATCCCGAGGCAACACAGCTGCAGGGCAGATTAGACGCTTGCTGTCTGCCAGTCTGGGGGGCAGAAGGGAAGGAAGAAACACACGAGTGGGGAGGGGGGAAAAACATCAGGATGCGGGGGGAGAAGAAATACCAGGGTGTGGAAACATCTGCTTGGTGGGCAAGATCCAGAGAGTAAGCCTTCCTGAGTTCCAATGGATTTGCTCGCAGGAAAGTTTCTGCCAGCGAATCTTCAACGCTCTTAAAAATTTTTTTTTTAATAATCCCTCCATCTACAATTCTAGCAGACTGGAAAATTGCCTGCTGTTAGCTTGGATCCCCTTGCTCCGTGACTAGGGGGACAGATGAACATGCAAATGTTCGAATCTGACTCCATTCTCTCTCTCTCTCTCTCTCTCTCTCTCTCTCTCTCTCTCTCTCTCTCTCTCTCTCTCTCTCTCACACACACACACACACACACACACACACACACACACACACACACACGCACACACACGCACACACAAACACACACCTCTCATGCAATGCCCCCTTCACCAAACGAGTCCCGACCTCCGGCTTCAAAAATCAGGCTCCGACCAAGGCAGCAAAGGCACACGGGGCTTGTTTTAAACCTCCAAGTGAAAGTGAGGATCCCCGCCGCCTGGAACCGCCCGAAAATGCAACCTGGGGAGGCCAAAAACCTTTGAAGGGAGGGGGGCTGGCGGGTGGGTGGGGCTACATTCGATGTATAAGACGCACCCAGTTTTTCACCCTCTTTTTGGGGGTAAAAAGGTGCGTCTTATACTCCGAAAAATACAGTATATGAAACATGTACCGTATTTTTCGGAGTATAAGATGCACCTTTTTCCCCCCAAAAAGAGGGTGAAAATATGGGTGCGTCTTATACTCCGAATGTAGCCCCGCCCACCTGCTCCGCGCGTTGCATTTTCGGGTGGTTCCAGGCGGCAGGGATCCTCACTTCCACATGGAGCCTGATTCCCGAAGCATCCCGGGAAAGTGCGTTGAAACCCGGGCTTTCTCTCAGAAAGGCCCGATAGAGAGGCAGCACACCAGTCCTCCTGGACCTGCCATTTCGTAAACATGTTACCTGGCTTCCCAGCAAGCCCCTGCGCCTTTGCTGCCTCTGTCAGAGCCTGATTCCCGAAGCAGCCCAGGGAACTGAGTTGAAAGCCTTTTAAACGAAAGCATTTTCTGGTGGCAGATTCCCCTCCGTTTTGGGGGAGGGGGAATCTGCCACTCTTTTTGCAATCGGAGAAGGGAATCTGGTGCCTGAAACGCGAGGAGGATCGTGGAGGAAAAAGTTTCCAGGTGGCAGATTCCCCTTCCCCCAAAACAGAGGATAATCTGCCACCTGGAAACTTTTTCCTCCACGATCCTTCTCGCGTTTCAGGCACCAGATCCCCTTCTCCGATTGCAAAAAGAGTGCCTGGAAAGTGAGGATCGTGGAGGAAAGAGTTTCCAGGTGGCAGATTCCCCCTCCCCAAAAACGGAGGGGAATCTGTCACCTGGAAACTTTTTTACTCCACGATCCTTCTCACGTTTCAGGCACCAGATCCCCTTCTCTGATTGCAAAAAGAGTGCCTGAAACGTGAGGATCGTGGAGGAAAAAGTTTCCAGGTGGCAGATTCCCCCTCCCCAAAAACGGAGGGGAATCTGTCACCTGGAAACTTTTTTACTCCACGATCCTCCTCACGTTACAGGCACCAGATCCCCTTCTCCGATTGTAAAAAGAGTGGCAGATTCCCCCTCCCCCAAAACAGAGAGGAATCTGCCACCAGAAAATGCTTTCGTTTAAAAGGCTTTCAACTCAGTTCCCTGGGCTGCTTCGGAAATCAGGCTCTGACAGAGGCAGCAAATGCGCAGGGGCTTGCTGGGAAGCCTGGTAGCATGTTTACAAAATGGCAGGTCCAGAGGACTGGTGTGCTGCCTCTCTATCGGGCCTTTCTGAGAGAAAGCCCAGCTTTCAATGCCTACGGCTATAGGTAACAAGACCGGGGCATTTTGGGAGTGGAGCCAAGTCTGTCTTCTACCCCCATGAAAATCATACCCCACCCCACCCACTCCAGTTAAATTCCACCCCAATTTCTGCAGAAAAAAATGTCAAAAGATGCATGATAAAACAGAAAGTCTGATTAAAGATTTGAAGAATATGTGCTTTAAAGAAATCTCATTATTCTTCTAAGTTTTCCTAGTATTACCTGAGGAGGCTTTTCTTGGGAAATTTAGTTAGTCACCTTATACAAGTAAACTGACCACTTCCATAGCAGAAATCTGAGATTTACCTTATGCAACAAAAGTGGATTCTGAAAAATCAAGGAATATCTGCTACTAATATGTTCTATTAATAATACAAAAACACAGAAGATTATACAATCATATATGACTACTTGTAATTTCTTATTCACTTCATATTTCTGTAATCTTAGAAAGCAAAATTCATTTTTATTGTTAGAACAGATAAAAAGATCTCTGCTGCTCATTATCAAAATCCATGTGGAAGTGAGGACCCCGCTAATCCTGATGCTGGTAGGCAGAGGCAGAATTCTTTTTTTCTTGTTTTCCTCCCCCAAAATTAAGGTGCGTCTTATATTCCTGTGCGTCTTATATTCTGAAAAATACGGTATATGTTGCGATACGCTAAATAAATAAATTTGTTGATATGGAATATATGACCAAATATTTGAAATTCTCAGTGATATCCATTATGATGGATTGGGGGGGAGGTGTTGGGATTGGTTAAAAGAGCTATATTTACTTATTTATATTTATTTATCAAACAACTTAATATAACCATAGAAAGATAAATCCACACCTGATTGATGGGAATTGTTAAAATCTCTTCTCCTTCCCTCCCTCCCTCCCTCCCTCCCTCCCTCCCTCCCTCCCTCCCCCCCCCCCCCCTCTCTCTCTCTCTCTCTCTCTCTCTCTGTGTGTGTGTGTGTGTGTGTGTGTGTGTGTGTGTGTGTGTGTGTCACAAAGAGTTAAGTAATAAGGCTTTTAAGCACTTGGGTCAAAGTTTTGACCACCAATGAAGTATTGTGCTGGACAAAAGTTGAGCAGACCACATTTTTATTCTTCATCAAGTCATGGAAAAATGTATGAAAGTGGGAAAGCTTATTGTTGGTTTAGAGAAAGTGGATAATAAATTGAATAGGCCTAAAACTACACAAAGCTAAATTGAAGGCTGGTTGTTAAATAAAGCAGTGGTATGGAAGAGGATATAGTAAATCTGAGAATAAATGGAATGCTTAATGAAAGTTCAGCACTGAATAAAAAGACAAGAATATATAGAATCTTCCAAAATTTCAAGATTTTTTATGGATAGGTATATAACATGACATTAGAAGTATGTTCTGTGTCATGTTGAGACAAGAATGTGTTTGTTCATTTCCATGATGTCATGTTGTTGTTTAAGAAAATATGGCTTTTTACAGTGAATCTAGATACACCAGTTTTTCTCAACTTTGTCAGGTTAAAGATGTGTGGACTTCAACTCCCAGAATTTCTGGCCAGCATGATATTCTGGGAATGTTCTGAACACATTATCAAATTGCCAAGGTTGAGAAACAGTAACACTGTATGATACAGATCTGAAAATTAATGTATAAAAGACAAAGGTATTTGGGTTCAATAGGGAAAAAGAATTAGCGTTGTAAATTATATGTACAGTACATCATACGTAAATAGGAAAAAACAGAACAAAAAGATGAATTTGGATACTTTATTTATTTATTTATTTATTTATTTATTTATTTATTTATTTATTTATTTATTTATTTAATCGTTCTTATAGGCTGCCCAACTCCCGCGGGACTCTGGGCGGCGTACAACATAAAAGAGGAACAATTTATAAAAACAATAAGAATAATTAAAATGGTTATAAAAGTTAAAAAAACATGTACCATCATTCGCCCATGGGGAGACTACAGGTGTTCTCATTGGTCTCTATTTCACCCCACCTGCTGGAAGAGCCATGTTTTAACAGCTTTACGGAAGGCCAGCAGGGTGGGGATAGTCCGGATCTCTGGGGGTAGTTGGTTCCAGAGAGATGGAGCTCCCACAGAGAAAGCTCTCCCCTGTGGTCCCGCCAATTGACATTGCTTGGTTGATGGGACCTGGAGGAGACCAACTCTGTGGGACCTAACCGGTCGTAGGGAGGTACCGTATTTTTCAGAGTGTAAGACACACCTTTTTACCCCCCAAAAGAGGGTGAAAACTTGGGTGCATCTTATACACCAAATGTAGCCCCACCCAGCCACCCTCACTCTTTGATCTTTGCTTGCCAGCAATTTACCTTTTTGCAGCAAACAGCAGCAGAGCCTCATTAGCCACTAATTATCTGCCTCCCAACACTCAGCTGTTGCCAGCAAGCCCAAGTGCTAAAATGAAAGTGAAACTAAAACTGCACGGAGTCAAATTGCTGGAGGGAGTCAAATTCTTGTGCTAACCAGACTGCTGAAACTGGCTGTTTTTTGCTGCAAGAAGGTAAGTCAATAACTATAAATGCCTATAGAATGTTCAAATTATTAATCTTATTTTTAAAGATTGTTTTATTATTGTTCTAGAGTCTAGACAACTTAACAAAATGAAGAAGCTTTTTAAAATAAATGCTTGATCTGAAGACACCCAGTGCTATTCTATCTTCTTTTAAATAGCAGATAATACTTCCAGAAAGCCATATCAATTTTAAAGATCTGTAAAAGTATAATCTGAAATGTCCTGTTTTAGTATTAAGTATTAGTATTAAGTATTAGTATTAAAATAAGGCAGCTGAATTAAACCCTGACTTAGTCATGTTTGGAGTAGATCTATTTAAATAATTGGGAGGAGTTAGTGTGATTAAGAAAACTTTCTGGGATTAATATACTGCCATAATGTACATTTCTCCAATTCTTTGCTATTTCTATGGGTCAGGCACACATGCACAGAAATTCACAGCAAACAATGTATATCATCTGTGCTGTTTGGTGTTTGGCAAATTGCTGGGAGGCAGAGGCCTTTTTTCCTTGTTTTCCTCCCCCAAAACTAAGGTGCGTCTTATACTTCGGTGCGTCTTATACTCCGAAAAATACGGTTTGTGGTAGGGTGCGGTCCCGAATGTATCCTGGCCCTGAGCCATGTAGGGCTTTAAAGGTTATAACCAACACCTTAAATTGCGTCTGGAGACTAATGGGCAGCCAATGCAGCTGGCGGAGAATAGGTGTTACATGGGTGTATCTTGGAACTCCCACCACAGCTCGCGCAGCTGCATTTTGCACCAGTTGCAGTCTCCGGACACTCTTTAAGGGTAGCCCCATGTGAATTTAGCAGAATGTTTACTGAAGATGGGAAAAAGATGGAGAAAATTTAAGATCCTGAAAGCACTTGTAGAAAGGTAATAGATCAAGGGTGTCAAATTTGCATCGTCATGGTGGCGTCATGTGACGTATCACAACTCCCCCCCTTCAATAAACTGGGCATGGGAGTGGCCAGTGTGTGACACATCTGGCCTGCAGGCCGCGAGTTTGACAGCCCTATAATAGATAGTTCTATGGCCAGAAATTAATGTAGGTCAAAATAAGTTATATGGTTGTCTATAGGTCCTTGCTTATGTCTACTTCAGTATGTGGAAGTGAGAAATGGATACGTCGGGGGGAGATTAAAAGTACAATGAATACAGTGGAAATGCATGACTCATGATGTATGAGTGATAAAACAAGAAGAAATAATTCAAGACTGAATTAGTACTAAATTACAATGAAGTGAATATAATTAGGAATGACTATAATGAAAGGAATATATTGAGTCTATAGGTGCTGTAGAGAGTGTTAAATCACAAAACAAGTATATCAAGGAAGAGAAAATGTGTTGTGAGTGGACAGGGATGACGAACTCTTTGAAACAGAAAAGACCTGAAAAATCCAAAGAAAAAAGGGAAATATATGAAGTGGAGTAGGAACATGGGGGAGGAAGGATGTTTTGGAAAGACAGAAAAGTATGGAGGGATATAGTGCACCATGTTGGCATACAACCTTTTCAGTTTTCCTTCTTCTCTACTGCCTTTAATTTCTTTTGTTTAGGATTTTTTACTCTTTCCTTATGCTTTCCATAATGTATCTCATTCTGAAAAGGAGGGGGAGGGAGATGATGAAGCGAGAGAAAGAGAAGAAAGAAAGAAAAAACTTCAGAGATTTTTAAGTAGAACACATTGATCAAATGTCAGCCAGTAATAAAAGGTGGACCATGTTGCTCAGCAAACCTGCCAAAAGTTGGCTTGCTTGTCAGTTTCATTAGCAATCCAATTGTTTCATATTGTTTTCTTGGGGGCCATAAGGAAGTTTGGCATCTCTGGGCCTTTCTGATGGAATAGAATGGCTCCTTTTTTTTATAATCCTTAGAAAGTAAAACTGACAATACCATCAAGCTTCAGAAAAATGAATTTCAATTGCTGTGACGTTTCATAATACCGCCATGTCAAATATTTTTCATTATTGGGACTGCCAACATCTCACAGAATTAGCATTACGCTGCACACAATGGATGGCTCCGTTTTAAAACTTCTGACATGACAGATGACAAGTCGGAGGAATCCAGTTGCTGTTATGAAATTGAATGGGGAAAAGAACCCCAAGTATCCCTTGGCTGTTAATGAGGTTTTTGCTCAATTTTACGATCCTTTATGCACCCTGGACCAGTTGGTAAGTGATGGAGAACACACGGGGTGTTTACAAGCAGGAAGGAGAAGAATAGGCTGTCGGATTCTGACAAATTATCCCTGGAGAAGAAAATAACTCCTTAAGAAATATATATTTGGTGCTAAGTTAATAAAAGCTGGGTCTGATAGATTCCCCATGAAAGTCTGCAAGACCCTTTCCAAGTACACTTTATCCCCAGTCCTGTCAGAAGGGTCTGAAAAGTTTTAACACAGTATCTGGAAAAAAAATCCTTTCGGCCCCTAGCCCATAATAATTTTCGTTCCTGTCCTGGTGTAAGAGAGATGGTCTGAGGGTACATAGCTTCACTTGCCAACAAATGCAAATGAAATTGCCGGATTCAGACATCACATTACTGACGGGGAGTGAAAGAGGTACAAAGCTATAACTCAGTGGCCAGCTTAGGTGGGCAATGCTGGTTTTGGATGAAAAGTGTGAACTAATGATACAGCTGTTTGAGCCATTGCTGGGGGGAAAAGAGAGTCAATTAGTGTCCATAAATTAAAGCATTGAAAGGATTTAAGGTGGAAATAAGATGCACATGCCTTGATTCTAAATATATTTTGTAAGCTAGACCTTCGATTATTGCTTTTTTCCCCATCCTAGAAAGCATGTCTGTTAAATGTTACAAAGTTATAAATGTTACTGTGTTAACTGCAGGGGTGAAATCCAGCAGGTTCTGACAGGTTCTGAAGAACCGGTAGCGGAAATTTTGAGTAGTTCGGAGAACCGGCAAATACCACCTCTGGCTGACCCCAGAGTAGGGTGGGAATGGAGATTTTGCAATATCCTTCCCCCAGGAGTGGGGAGGGAATGGGGATTTTGCAGTATCCATCCCCTGGAATGGGGTGGGAATGGAGATTTTGCAGTATCCTTCCCCTGCCACGCCCACCAAGCCACGCCCACCAAGCCACACCACGCCCCACAGAACTGGTAGTAATAAAAATTGGATTTCACCACTGGTTAAATGCTCACTTCAAAGTGAGATAGCTGGCCAATACTTTTAATTAATTAATTAATAGCAATAGCACTTAGACTTATATACCATTTTACAATGCTTTACAGAATCAGCATATTGCCCCCAACAATTTGGTTCCTCATTTTTCCCACCTCAGAAGGATGGAAGGTTGAGTCAACCTTGAGCCTGGTGAGATTTGAACTGCCAAATTGCAGGCAGCTGGCAGTCAGCAGAAGTAGCCTGCAGTACTGCACTCTAACCACTGTGCCACCATGGCTCATAAATAATATTACTAAATAATAAATGTTACAAACAGGGATTTAATCAGAAATATTTCTGTGTTATGCTTTTTTCAATCATTGTGGGTTCCCTACCTTTCAATTCTAGCTACCTTGATTTTGCAAAGCATTAAATAGCTATCAAGAATAATTGCTAGAACAATGGGAAAAATAAACAGCAACATCCAGTAACCTTAGCCACAGGAACAACTTTGGACAGTACAACAGATACTGTAATAAAAACAAGTAGATTGTGTTATTGTTGGTAGAAGGCATCCATGAGTGTTAACTGATAGTCATTTGTAAAAAATGGGTGGAACCTTTGAATGCCAGTTTCATCTAATGGTTAAGGCATCAAGTTTGAAAGCAGGAGATATGACTTCTAATCCAATTTTTGCCATGAAAACCAACTGGGTCACCTTGGACCAGTCACTGTCTCTCAGCCCAATTTACCACACAGGATTCTTATTGTGGGGAAAAATAGGAGGAAGAAATCTGTTGGATATGTTCACTGCCTTAATTAATTTGTAAAAATAATAAAGGCAGGATACAAATAAATGAATAAATAAATGCATTGTCACAGTAGTTATTTTGATGTTTTTGATTGCACCCTTTAACATCAATGACAGCTTGAAGTCTTTTGTGGCATGTGTGGATGAGGCTCTTTATCCTCTCAGATGGTAAGGCTGCCCATTCTTCCTGGCAAAAAGCCTCCAGGTCCTGTAAATTCTTGGGCTGTCTTGCATGAACTGCACGTTTGAGATCTCCCCAGAGTGGCCCAATGATATTGAGGCCAGGAGACTGAGATGGCCACTCCAGAACCTTCACTTTATTCTGCTGTAGCCAATGACAGGTCGACTTGACCTTGTGTTTAGAATCATTGTCATGTTGGAATGTCCAAGTACGTCCCATGCGCAGCTTCCAGGCTGATGAATGCAAATTGTCCTCCAGTATCTTTTGATAACATACTGCATTCACTGTGCCACCAATTCTGACCAAATTCCCTGTGCCTTTGTAGCTCACACATCCCCAAAACATCAGCGATCCACCTCCGTGTTTCACAGTAGGAATGGTGTACTTTTCATCATAGGCCTTGTTGACTCCTCTCCAAATGTAGCGTTTATGGTTGTGGCCGAAAAGCTCAATTTTGGTCTCATCACTCCAAATGACTTTGTGCCAGAAAGTTTGAGGCTTGTCTCTGTGCTGATTGGCATATTGTAAGCGGAATACTTTGTGGCATTTGCGTAGTAATGGCTTTCTTCTGGCGACTCGACCATGCAGCCCATCTTTCTTCAAGTGCCTCCTTATTGTGCATCTTGCAACAGCCACACCACATGTTTTCAGAGTGTCCTGTATTTCACCTGAAGTTATTTGTGGGTTTTTCTTCGCATCCCGAACAATTTTCCTGGCAGTTGTGACTGAAAGTTTAGTTGGTCTACCTGACCATGGTTTGGTTTCAACAGAACCCCTCATTTTCCACTTCTTGATTAGAGTTTGAACACTGCTGATTGGCATTCCCAATTCCTTGGATATCTTTTTATATCCCTTTCCTGTTTTATACAATTCAACTATCTTTTCCTGCAGATCTTTTGACAATTCTTTTGCTTTCCCCATGACTCAGAATCCAGACACATCAGTGCAGCACTGGATGAAGGATGCAAGGGTCTGTCAGGAGGCCAGAAACTCATTGGCCTTTTATACACACACACTGATTACATGCAAACAGATCACAGGTGAGGATGGTTACCTTTAATAGTCATTCACATCCCTTTGTGTCAACCTGTGTGCATGTTATCAGGCCAAAATCACCAAGGTATGTAAACTTTTGATCAGGGTCATTTGGGTAGTTTCAGTTGTCATTATGATTGAAAAAGAGTAAACACAGTTGATTGATAATACATGGCTTCAGCCAAACACTAACCATGAGTGACAGAAAGGTTTTCGTGTTATCATTCATATTCTCTGAAAAATGGCCAGGAAATCATAAATTCTGCCAGGGTATGTAAACTTATGAGCACAACTGTATACCCATATGCAGGAAGAGCTCTTTTATTCTTATTGCAGTTTGAAATGACAATTCTAGAAAAGACCCAAATCTATCCAGTAACAAAGTCTAATGTTTTTTTTTTGGAGGAGGGGGAAACTAAACAACTTTGCTAAACATAAAGATTAATGGAACCTGTGCTTCATGTTGGGTTTTTTCATGGCCATTTTAGTGGTGGGTTCCTATCGGTTCAGCCCGGTTTGGGTGAACTGGTAGCAGCGGTGGAGGGAGGCTCCGCCCACCCGGCTGAATGTCAGCACGGAGCTCCCGTGCGCTCCCATTCCCGAACTGGTAGCAAAGGTAAGTGAAACCCACCACTGGGCCATTTCCTTGAGACAGAAACAGTATTTCTTAGAAATCAAACAACAAAAACAAAAAAAGGAATGATGTTTCCTCAAATGACAATGTCTGATTAAAATGTTGCAGTGATAGTCTTGTTAATTGGGACAAGCATTTGAGATTTTTGAAAATTAGATGATGGGTGCATTTCCATGCCAAAAGATAGAAGCCTACTGGCACCTTCCATAAATTGAAGCATACATATATACAAACCACCCCCTGTATTTGGTCTGCAATTCAACATAGTCCTATTGTATGAGGCATACATTCAATGCTTCTGTCATTAAAGTCCAGAGCTAAGTAATGATGGGTTTGGTTGTATCAGTCCATGATATTGAGGAACACAAAGATGACTAACTGCTCCTTAGTTGAATGAGCAAATATGCGGAAACTTCTATTAAGACAGAAGTACTAGGTGAGGGGAAAAACTAAACTGGAACTTTCTGACATAGGAGTGAATGTTAGTGCCAAGCATTTAGTCATGGGAAAATCTCTCCCTCCCTAGTGGTCCGAAAAGGCTTAAGAGAGCATTAATTCTGTGATTGATAAATGAAGTGAATGGCTGTCTAGCTGGAGACCTAACCAATTTATTCTCTCTGTGTTCATAGATTATAGTCAAACTGTTTGTCTGCAAATTTAGCTTAAGATCTGCAGTGGTAGAAATCTATTTTGCATGGTTTATGGAGTCCTGGAAGGATTTATATCTTCTGGCTACAGACTTTTCTTGTAACTTCCAGAGATTTACAATACCCCAAACTAGAAAAAAAAAGTCCTCAGTGAGCTTCATTTAAATATCTTTTGATAGATAATATTTTTCTCAGTTTGAGGTCTTAGCTATGCCTCCTCATTTATGATGGAAATGGTGTGGATATACTCAAGTGAAAATGTCTTCTCTGTGTTATAAAACATTGTATATTTACTGATGCCACCTAAATTCAGTAAGGATTAACTAAGATATTGTACTACATGATCTCTAACCTAATAACAATTACTGGCTTTATTATATATTATTAAATAAGGATAGTCAATTTTATTTTCACACTGTTAATTATCAGTTTTCTGACCCAAAGCTTGTGCATTTTTCCTTTTATATGATGCATTCCTGAGCAGTGTCTCCTAATTTATACATCTCTGTGTTTGGTCTTATTTTTCCCATTTGCAAGCAGTCAAAAGTGGCTCAGTTAAAGATGAGGAAGAGGCATGGGTTGGCTGAAAAAGGGTTTTAAAAGGCACAGAGGGGAGAGGGAGTAAAGGAAAAAAGGAAGGATTGGAGATAGCAATAGCAATAGCACTTAGACTTATATACCTCTTTACAGTGCTTTACAGCCCTCTCTAAGCGGTTTACAGAGTATATTGCTCCCAACAATTTGGGTCCTCATTTTACCGACCTCAGAAGGATGAAAGGATGAATCAACCTTGAGCCTGGTGAGATTTGAACTGTCAAATTGCAGGCAGAAGTAGCCTGCAGTGCTGCACTCTAACCACTGCGCCACCACGGCTCATGGATCAATTTTTCATGGCCAGAAATAACTAGTGATGGCGTTTTAGATTATGTGGTTTAAACTAAGCTCATCTCCTCCTCTGAAATTTCTGGAGGGAATAAAACAATGCCAAAATATGGATTGGACTTTGAAATCTCAGTTCTCCATTGAACTATGGAGTTCCCTTTGATTCCTTTTAGCCCAACATTGTTTCACAAGGTAATTGTAGGATAAAATGAGAGGAAGCATCTATGTTGGCTTGAGTTCTCAATAGAAAAATCTGGCTGTAAATGTAGTATAAATGTAGTCCTTGATTGATATGACCACAATGGAACCCAAAATTTATGTGAGACATTTGTTAAGTGAGTTTTGCCCCATTTTATGACATTTCTTGTCACAGTTGTTAAGTGAATCACTGCAGTTGTTAAGTTAGTAACATTGTTGTTAAGTGAATCTGGTGTCCCCATTGACTTTGCTTGTCAGGAGGTCGCCAGGGGTGGATTCCTCCCAGTTCGGACTGGTTCGCCCGAACCGGTAGCAACCCGCTGGTAATGTCATGATGATGTCACTGAACCGGATCGGTCGGTGCTGGTCCGTGGGCACTGCCATCTTTTTTATTTTTTAAAAAATCGTTTTTGAATTTTTTTTTAAAAAAATTTCCTTCTCAGCATGTGCAGAAGCCTGATTTTTTTGTAGTGCAGGAATCAGGGAAGCAACCGGGGAAAGCAGAAGGACAACTGGAGTAGTCCCAGGATAAAGGGGTGGGGTGGGGGTGTGGCGTTGTTTTCCAGCCCAAATCAGGGGTGGGTTCCAACTTACCTTGCTGCCAGTTCACTCCCTCCCTCCCTCCCGTGCTGAGTGGGCGTGCGCATGTGCAGTAACAACAAATCTGAAATTTTTTAAAAAAAAAATAAGCAGAAAAAAAGTGCCAGAACCACACCCACAGAAACAGTAGTAAAAAAAATTGGAACCCACCCTTGGAGGTCGCAAAAGGTGATCACATGACCCTGGGACACTGCAACCATCCTAAATATGAACCAGCTGTCCAACATCTGCATTTTGATGACATGACCATGGGAATGCTGCAACAGTAGTCACTTTTTCAGTGCCGTTGTAACTTTGAATGGTCACTAAATGAACTGTTGTAAGTCGAGGATTACCTGTAATATATACATAAAATAATCATATGCAATCATTTCTCCTTTGGTTGATAAAATGAGAAACACGCGGTAAGCGATGAATGAAATCAGTGGTTCTTTCCTATATATCCAAAATGTTATTTCAGCTTGAGATCCCATTTAGGAATTCAGACCTGCTTGTTCATTGAATTTCTTGGGGAGGGGTGGGGAATATCCTAATTTTGCCTGAGTAGGAAAATGCAACTGAAGTAGTGTGGGTAGGAAAGAACTATTTTGTTGCTTGAAGGGATTCTGAGCCCAGGAGACCAATATGTATGTATCTTTGAAGCATATGATCTGAACAGCGTAGCTGAAGTAGGTTCAAAAAAAGGACAAGCAGTATTATTTTAGGGTTAGAGCAGCTCTTTTATGAGAAAAATTACAGATATTTGTTTGGAGGGAAAGTGGGAAAAGTATGGTAGATAAATGCTTTCCCAGCATGGAAAAGAGAGCAAGAAAACATTCCCCTTACTGTTAGGCTCATCCATCAATACTAAATCTAGAGATATTTATACATGGAAGTACTTTTTGATTTGATCCTGACTGCTCTTTAGAAGGCCAGATCCTGAAGGTGAAACTCAAATATTTGTCCACCTAATGAGAAGGAAGGACTCACTGGAGAAGAGCCTAATGCTGGGAAAGATTGAGGGCAAAAGAAGAAGGAGACGACAGAGAATGAGGTGGCTGGATGGAGTCACTGAAACAGTCAGTGTGAGCTTAAATGGACTCCAGAGGATGGTAGAGGACAGGAAGGCCTGGAGGAATGTTGTCAATGGAGACACGAGGAGTCAGACACGAGTTTGCAACTAACAACAACAACATTTTGATACAGAACATAGCAGAATGAGCCGCGGTGGTGCAGTGGTTAGAGTGCAGTACTGCAGGCTACTTCTGCTGATCACTGGCTGCCAGCAGTTTGGCAGATCGAATCTCACCAGGCTCAAGGTTGACTCAGCTTTCCATCCTTCCGAGGTCGGTAAACTGAGGACCCAGATTGTTGGGGGCAATATGCTGACTCTGTAAACCACTTAGAGAGGGCTATAAAGCACTGTGAAGCGGTATATAAGTCTAAGTGCTATTGCTATTGCTATAGTTTAGGGAATTTACAGCCATCACTTGAGTAATGATTACCAGTTTAAATGGTATTAAAAGAGTTAGACAAATTCATGGATGATGGACTACCAAAGGTTGCTAGACTTAACAACTATAAATGACTTTCTGAATCACAAGCAATATGCCTAATACATAGACTGTAAGCTCTTGATATGTATTACAAACTGGGCTTGGGCACAGAACCAGGTCTGTTGATACCTTATAAGATTAGGTACAACAAGATTATGCATTCTAGAATTCTGGCCAACTGATAGATAAAAATCACTTGCATCTGCTCCAACTGGCTTTCAATATGACCAGCTCCAGGATTTGAAAAATGGAGACACTGTTTTATGATTATTGTCTTCCTTCCTTTCTTCAAGGCTGGTTCCAGATGGTGTTGATTGGGAGGGAGAGGCCACTTCCTAGGCTCCTCCTTTATGGACTGTTGATATTAGGTCAGCTAGATCCAGGGAGATTTATGTTTAACCTTGGATGGGATTTCACTTGCCCTTTCAAGAGTGGTGCACAATCTGGGGCTTTCTTGGACTCAAAGCTCTTTTTGACGAACATGTGGAAGTTATGGTCAAAAAGCTTCTTGTACAACGTCATCTGATATGGCAATTATTCCCTTTTCCATGTCAAAGGGTACTTGAGATATAGTCACTCATGCCTTGGTCACCTTGTGGTTTAACTACTACAATGTGTTCTATATGCGGTCTTGCTTATTGTTTTTCATTTATTTTGCTTTTTTCTGATTGTAGTTAATTGTATTGCATTGGGAGGGAAATGTGGAATGCAAATTTTCTTGGTAAATGCAAATGCTTTGGAAGTGATCCAACAGGTGAGTCTTATTAAAACTGAAGCATCACTTAGGCAGTAACGTATTACTCAGACTCATAATCTTGACATCAAGTGATTTGTTATTTATGATTTTCCAGAATAATATTTTAAGAAAAATGCATTTTTCTAGTCTTGAAATTGTTTCATTGTTTTTTTTTTTATGATTTTTATCACCCACTAAATTTAAAATCTTGGGCAGGCAGTAGAAGAGAATATATGTTTCACAGATTGAACTGTGGAGTCCTTGCTTTGAGCCTGGTTGTTTGCTTTCAGATATTTCATTACCTGACTAGGTAACATTATTAGTCCAAGTGTAAGGTTTGCTACATGTTTATATACAGAAGCATGCACTGCCAATATTGTGGGGGGTTTGGTTTTCTGCAAGCATCCTGGACCAAAGTAAACTGAAAAAAGCTAGGGAATTCCTGAAAGCTTGGCATTCAGACAAATCAGCCATCAATAGACACATAAAGATAAATCATAGTGAAATAAAAGCTCCCCAATTCCAGATCACATTGCCACAGCTTCAACAGGAACACCATCTTTCCAGCAAAATGAAATGGCATTTATATATCCATTTTTCAAGCTTAGAGGAATGAGTCTGAGAAATTCCAAAAAGAAAGTATTTGAGTGCATGTATGAAGCATTCTTCAGTTTTTCAGTTCCACCAAAAATTCTCAAGATGTTCTGGAAATCCAGTGTTCTTTCCTACCAGGTCTTATATGTTGCATTATTATTACCTCTGTCAACTTCCATGTGGCAAACTAAATCACAATTCACAAGGAGTTGATGACCCTTTGAAAAAAAATTCACTTGTCTGGGACACGGATATAATTATAAGGCCATTACAGCATACCAAGAAGAAAAAATATGCACACAAGAAGATAAACTGCTATTAAATAGTTGCTTACTGCAGAACCTGTATATTTTGTATATTAAAAATTATACAGATTTAAAAAAAAAGATTTAGGAAGATAACCAATGTATTATTGTAATGAATTCGGGATGAAATGGGGAAGTGAAAATCCGTAGTGCTCTTTTCTGTAACTTTCTGTAACAATTCATACAAATTTACTGCATCTTTGTTTTTATTACTGGTACATCTATAGTATAAATCACTGTGCATTACTCCCTACATTTGCTTCATGCCAGCCTGTTGAGATTTAAGCAAACCCTGTCTATATATTATGAATTGACTTTTTTACCCCAAGTTCTTCCTAAAATGTGCTGCTCCTCTTAATCTTACTTCTGTAACTGCGTAGTCATAGTGCTTATGATTTGGATTAACCTGCTGATAATAAATAACAGGTATATTCATAATAAGATCATATTCCTCCATGATCTGGCACTCAGTAACTGAGCATACCTGGCTGAGTGGGGACAGGGATAGTGCTGACTCTACAATTTGTCCACCCTGGTTTGGGGTTCTTCTTCTTCATTTTTAAATAAGTTTTTATTCATAAGCATTTTTGAAAAACACTGCATTGTCAGAGTATAAAATTTACAAATAAGAAAACAACCAAAAGAAAGTTGATAGTAAATATTAGCACACAAACTAATAACAATAGTAATAATATAATAGCAGTAATAATAATATAACCAAAAAGCTTAAACTAAGTTTCTTCTTACATTGGATTGTAAATTTTTTAATAGATTTTTATCGATTACTATGGTTGTGATTATATACATCTTTATTTTCAATATTAACACTATTAACATCCATAATCTTAATTTCTCTAATTTCTATCTCTTGTCTCTATCCATTCATAAAATTTATTCCATTTTTCGATAGTATTCTGAATCTTCTTTATCTTTAATTTTGTAAAGTTAGTCTGTCCATTTTGGCACAATCCCAAATTTTCCGAATTACAACCTCATCTGGTGGGGTGTTCACATTTTTCCAGCATTTGGCATATGTGATCCTTGCTGCTGTCAATATATGTAACACTAAATAAGTGGTCCCTTTATCATAATCCTCCGATATTATACCTAAGAGGCATGTTTCTGGTTTCAGCTCAATATTTTGTTTAATTATCATTTCCAGCCAGCTATGTATTTTCTCCCAAAAATTTCTTACTTTACTGCACGTCCACCACATGTGATAGTAGGTACCTGGGGTCTGAGTCCATTTCTAACATTTGGCACAAAAGTTGCTAAACATTTCACCAATCTTGCAAGTGGTAAATGCTACCTGTAGAACATTTTGTAGAGGTTTTCGTTATATGCCAAAGCCATAGTCAATTTATAATTTCTGTCCCAAAGTTTTTACCATTTCTCTAATTCTATATTATAACCAAAGTTTTTAGCCCAAGCAATCATCGTTTCTTTGACTATTTCTTCCTCCATTTTATGGTTCAGAAAGTAATTATATATCAGTTTTTCATCCGTCCCCATTAAAATTTTGTCAAATACTGTTGACTCTTTTATTTACACCTCATGTTTTAACATCTTTCTCGTATTTCGACTAAATCTGGAAATATGGCCACCAAGCTAAATCTACCCCTTGATTCTGCAATTGTTGCCTGGATTTGAATTCACCACTCTCATTTAGAGTGAGTATCTTTGTAGAATACAATTTTTTTCCAAATTAATAAGGTTTGGATAAATTGATGCCTCCATTGTGGAGAGCCAGACTGGTATTTTCCTATACTGTTGTACTTTAATTTTTTCCCATATGTTAAGCAACACATTCCTCACATAATGCCTCTGAAAATATTTATGCTCCATACTTCTACCATTCTACTTCTACCATACCAAAGAAAAGCATGCCAACCTAATTGCAAATCATGTCCTTCTAATAGTATTTCAAATTTACCCATTTTTTTAACCATGTCACAGCTGATGCCTGATAGTATAATTCCCAGTCTGGAAGTCCAAAGCCCCCGTTACTTCTAGATTCCTGCAACATTTTCAATTTTATTCTTGGTTTTTTACCTTGCCAAATGTACTTCAGAGTTATTTTATTTAGTTCATCAAAAAATTTCTGTTCTAATTTTATAAATAAAAAGAGTAATTTTGGTAGTATATTCATTCTTACGACTGCTATTCTCCCTATAATAGATAACTGTAAGTTCTTCCATCTTTCCAGATCCAATTTAATTTGTTGCATCAATTTTATATAGTTATCATCTTTGATTGTCACACACCTTACTGTTAAATAGATGCCAAGATATTTAACCTTTTTTGTTATCTCTAAACCATTTTTTTCTGTCAGTTCCTTTTTTTTGTTTGTCCATAAGATTTTTGACCAGTACGTTAGTTTTTTTCTTTATTAATTTTCATCACTGCCACGTCTCCATATTCCTCAATTTTCTTTATCAGTTTGGGGCCAGTTTCTAATGGTTCTTCTAATAGAAATACTAAATCATCAGCAAATGCTTGTAGTTTATACTTTTCATTTTTAATTTCCATTCTTTTTATTTCTGGGTCTAATCTAATCTGGGTTAATCTAATCTAATCTGGGTTAAAACTTCTAGTGTTAAAATGAATAGTAATGGTGATAGTGGACAACCTTGTCTCGTTCCTTTTTTTATGTTAAAACTTTCTGTGGTTTGGGGTTCTTCAACAGCTTCATTTTCAGCTGGGAAGAGACATCTTAACTGTGCCTAAGGACTATGTTCCTGACTCATGGAAATGCCTCTGCATGTAGTTGGGCAGATGGGACAAACTAGGCATCTTGCTTACTTCTGGAGTTATTTATTTATTTATTTATTTTGTGAGATTTATATACCGCCTCACAATGCAAGCACTCTCTAAGCGGTTTACACCAGTAAGCAATGTATATTATTTATATTGCCCCCAACAATCTGGGTCCTCATTTTACCTACCTCGGAAGGATGGAAGGCTGAGTCAGCCCTTAGCCGGTGAGATTTGAACCGCTGACCTGCAAATCAATCAGCTAAAGTGACCTGCAGTACTGCCTCTAACCGCTGCGCCACTTCGGCTCTTATCTTATCCAAGTTCTTGGATCTTGTGGGCAGGCTGGAATTGGAGATCCTCAATACTCTGGATGTAGAATAGAATAGAATTTTTTATTGGTCAAGTGTGGTTGGACATACAAGGAATTTGTATGCATATGCTCTTAGTGTACATAAAAGAAAAAAGAAAAGATAGATTCTGAGGGGTCAGGGTTCCATGCAAACCACAGCTTGTTTCGGGTAATCTCAAATCCAATGTGCAGAGCTCGAAAGTTTTTGTCTTTGGTGCGTACAGTTGTCATCTGATCTCGGTATGAAAGGTATTAGATTAAGTCTTTAGGCATGAGTCTCTGTGCATTTTGACTATTGTGAATGCCTTTTACCTATGGAATTAAGCCAACCAGTACAGGGGCAGGTTCCTCTTACCTGCCTACCAGTGCACTGCGCGCACATCATCACATTTTGCGTGCGTGCATGCTCGCTGCGCATGCGCATCCCCTCATGAGATTTTTCTTCCGCGCATGCACGGAAGCAAAAAATTGCTGAAATCTCATACACGTGCGCGTCCCCTTGTGAGATTTTGCTTCTGCACATGCGCAGAAAGCAAAAAAAGGCCAAAAATTTGGAAAAAAGATGGCACCGTGCGATGGACTGGCGAAGATGGCACCAAAGCCGTCGCGCGCAAATTGTGCAATCGGCGGGCCGCTACTGGAACGACAGAGTGGACCGCACCGGTAGGAACCCACCACTGAACCAGTATCATATTAAGGGGAAATTTCCCTTACAGTGAGAACAATTAATCAGTGGAATGGTTAATTGCCTCCAGAAGTTATGGGTGCTCCATCACTGGAGCTTTTTAAGAAGAGATTGGACAGCCATATATCACAAATGGCATAGGGTCTCCTGCTTGAGCAGGGGATTGGACTAAAAGACCTCCAAGGTCCTTCCCAACTCTGTTATTCTATTGTTCTGTTTGCTTAAAACTGAACATACCTCATAAATTGGCATGGGAAAAATTGAGAAGAACCATTTATTACTTATGAATGATGCTAGATATAGATCGCTTTAAGGTAAGAAGGCAGAATTAACTAATTTTTATCTTCTCTCCATGTTACTTCCCTTAATTAACCTTAATCAGAATTGTAAAACCTTGACTAATAAATGTATGTAACTTCTACATAGACAGATTACATTTCTAAACTCTTTCTTTTAATACATATACAAACTCAACTCAAATCTCATTTCTTTACATTACTATCTATGATTCAAATTTCTTGAATGTCTGGAGAGAGTTCATATTTCTACAAAATTAATGGTTTTTAAACCATTCCAACTAAATGGAGGGAAAAAAAGATTAAAGAGCTCATAATTTGCAAATAAGCACTTGATGTCTGGGGTAATTTAAAAGTAAATGCTCCCCTCCCCCAATTTTAATCAAGTATTTGCTATATCATTTGAAGCATGGCTTCACTTAACAGTGGCCATTAAAAATAGTTCTTAAATGTAATCACTCATGTCTTCTATTTTCTTTAAAATAAAATAGCTGAACTCTTTGAGATATGGAAATCTGTGCAAAGAAACAATGATTTGCTTTCAAAAGCAGCCTGTCTTTTTGCATCAATAAATAACTGCAAGTTCAAATAAAACTGACACGTAGTTATCTAATGACCAAGGTCTGTGAAATATGAGGCAACTGGATTTCTAGGTTTCCTATCACTACCATGCAAGGCTAAGATCAAAATGATGGGATAAAAGGGCTCCTCTTTAAGAAGCAGATCTGCAACACCATAGAAAGTCTAATTAGGAAGTCCAGTGTTAGAGTTGTTGGTCCTTTGGAAAGAACAGATAAATAATATAGCTGAATCCACTTCAGTGATAAATAGTAGGAACTTCTCCTATCTCAGGGTAGTTTCAATCAATTCAATTTATTAGTCATAGGCCAGAGACCAGAACAAATAAAAATACTCAGTAAATATACAATTAAAAATTCTAGCATAAAATAATAAATAACAGCTAACGTCTATGATAAAATCCACTCTGCCAACTTTACATAGTCTAACTATACTAAAATTACAGTCCATAAACTGTGTGGACCGTAGTCAGTTTAATGTTAAAGGGGAAAGGAATAAGCAGTGCAACGAGTTTGCCACATTTGTTGTATAAAATAGCTATGGTGGATTAGACACATGTTTCCGGCGAATCCCCAGTGATGCTGTGCAGAATCTAGCCACCTGCGCTGTAGTTTAAAAATATGAAATATGTATGTATATGTACACACACACACACACTCACAAAATATTTTTTAGAAGCCGTTAATTAGAGGATTTTCTTTAAGAATTATGTAGAGCTTTTATTACTGAAAGCTGCTACAAAATATTATTGTACACTGTCACCCAAAGAGGCAAACATTAGTGGCCGAATAAAATCTACATGAACCATGGAGTGACATCCCTAAAGGAAAAAAATAGCACTCAAGCTAAATGGTTCTAAGTGGTGCTGCTGAAATCTGGAATCATCAATCCGAGAGACAATCTGGCAATTTTTTCCTACACAATCAGCCATTGGATCAAGCCCTTTATGTTCTCTCATGCTGTTTAATAATTCTCATATTATGGGAACGACGAGGGCTGCATTCACTTTTAGCTTTGTTACTTTAAATTATTCATTGATCGATTGGCTGTAGAACCTGTCTTTTTGCCAGTGTATTTGTACACTGCCTTGAGTTTGGCAAGAGGGCGGCAAAACTTTATGCAGATATACGTGCAAGGGTGGAAATGAGCTGGATGGATTGGGTTTAGATGAATGAATTTGCCCAGCTGCTATGAAGGATATGATATTCTTGCAGGGATATATCAAGGGCGCCAGAGATAGGGTGGCCTGGTAGCTCATCAAGGAAGCTCATCAGCACTTCAGCACCAGCATGACGGCACTGGCATGCCATGCCATGAGGCCTCCTGCTGTGAGTGGTGGCACTAGTGTGATGTGCCCCATGGCATTGGCTGTGAGTGGCTGCAGAAGAAGTTGGGCAGTGGCATGACAGTCGGGGCATGGGAGGCCTAGCTGCAGTGGTCTTAAGGTAAGGTCTTAAGATATTACCCCAGAATAAGACCTGGTGCTTATTTTGCACCCTCCCTCCAAAAATAAGACAGGGTCTTATTTTTGGGAAAACATGGTAGTAACCCCAGCTTATAGTGGCAAGCCATTCCACTGGTTAATTATTTTAAATTTCAGGAAATTTCTCCTTAATTCTAGGTTGCTTGTGTCCTTGATTAGTTTCCATACATTGCTTCTTGTCCTACCTTCAAGTGCTTTGGAGAATAGGTTAACCCTCTCTTCTTTGTAGCAGCCCTCAAATATTGGAGCACTGCTATCATATCACCTTAGTTCTTCTTTTCATTAAACCAGAAATACCCAATTCTTGCAAAAATTCTTTATATATTTTAGCCTTCATTGTTCATGAGCTAAGTACAAAATGTCTTGATTGCTTTATTGCCAAATAGAAAGGTTATGCCTAAATTACTGATCAATAATGCACTTGATTTATCATGGGACTAACATCAAGAAAGCAGAGAAATCAAAACTGGCCCTTCATTTGAGAGATATCACCAGCTGCTCTGGAACAAAGCAACCCATAGCTTTAGCTGAATTTAGCTCCAAATGAAAAGACGGAGTTCGATCCTAACTGGCTCAAGATTGACTCAGCCTTCCATTCTTCCAGTGAGGACCCATTCTTCCAGTGAGGACCCAGATTGTTGGGGGCAATATGCTGACTCTATAAACCGCTTAGAGAGGGCTGTAAAGCACTGTGAAGTGGTATATAAGTCTAAGTGCTATTGCTCTTGTTAGAATATTCATGACTGGGAGAGCCATGTGACTTGGTTAGCCAATCAAACTGAAGTGCTAACTGAGCATGTCCAGAAACTGAGGAAGAAGAAGGGCATGGTTTATTCAGTTCTCCATTAAAGTTTGATGTGAAAACATCTCTTGCCACGATGTCTGTGAAAGAACATGCGGTATTGTAGAAATATTTTGTTTATTTATTTATTTATTTATTTATTTATTTATTTATTTATTTATTTATTTATTTATTTATTTGTGAGATTTATATACCGCCTCACAGTGCAAGCGCTCTCTAAGCGGTTTACACCAGTAAGCAATGTATAAATATATTAATATTTATTTATATAATAAATATATAAATAAAGACCCCAACAATCTGGGTCCTCATTTTACCTAACTCGGAAGGATGGAAGGCTGAGTCAACCTTGAGCCGGTGAGATTTGAACTGCTGACCTGCGGATCAGTGTCAGCTAAAGTGGCCTGCAGTACCTGCCTCTAACCGCTGCAGAAGTTATTTTGAATCAGCAAAATGCAGTTATCTTGTGAAGCTTCTGATTTAGTTTGCTATGCACTTTGACAGCTGTGTATATGTGATATGGAGAAATCAGCAAAGGCCCAGTTCAAATCATGCCTCCATTATGAACTTTACTGGTTAGTCTTAAGCAAACTGCTGCTTTATTAATTACCCACAGGCAAAGTTCTTAGCTGTTTAAGCTCACTGACAGTTTTCTCCATCACACCTGTAGTTTGGGGATAATAAGAGCTGATGTAAAGGTTGACACAACTAGTGAATGTGTGTGAAGCACTGTAGAAATTCCTTATTAAATTTTAAGATCCCAATTCAATTTCATTCAGTGCACAGTGGGAAGAAGAGAAGAAGTGCCAGCAGTAGGAGTCTCTAGCTTATGAAGTAGTAAATGAAAAATGGCACAGTAAAGAAAATGTTCAAATTTTCCTTTTAGTCCTGGAAATTACTGTGGCTTTGCTGTTTTTACTGAATGGTTTTCAGTAGAGCAGGCTGTTCCATTGAACTACACAGAGCAGAGGATTCCAATGAATGCAATACATATGGTTCAGTGGGCATTATTTCAGTGAATAGATCACACGCCAGTTCCAGTCATCATACTTTCACCCTACAGTGTTTGTTAGCAAGAGTGATGCATTTCCCCAATAGGAGCCATTTTATTTGTCCCTCTTAGTGTAAATAATCCAGGCAATGTATCTGCCTGGTTAAAAAAAATTGTAATAGGTGATGCTTCTGAGGACTAAAATGCTAGTCTTTAAATCCTACTTTTTGGCAAAACTCCAAATAAATTTGGTTGACAGGTGATTAACATTAAACACTAGAGCTTTGAAATCTTATGCTAAATGCAGATCTCTATAGTTTTTATACTAATGAAGAAATTATGTGTCAGGGTTCCAAGTAATAGCCCCACAGAAAGCAGAACTCCAAGGCAGACAAATTCCTCAAAGAACAGTTTTATTGGAGATATCATATTGGCATAATCAGGTGAAAATCACGGGAACTTTCAGAGTCGGTTTTCACCTGATTAAAAGTGAAAGTTTCCCCTTTGCCCCAAACAATCAGTCACTGTCACAGGGTGATTTTCTGATTGTCAGCTGTACTCATATGGCAGGCATTATGACCCAGAGGTTCTTAGCAAAGTGAAGCAGTCACATGGGGTGTGATCTGCGCAGATGTGAAAAATTCCTTTGTACCCCTCCCTTACTTCTGCTATAGTCCTTCAT
>JALIGW010000002.1:217903814-217986314 GCA_023053685.1 Diadophis punctatus similis | reverse complement strand
GCACCCCTGTAATAGAGAAAGCACAAGGAAAGGGGAGGGGGGAAGCATGGTAAAGAAAAAGCAAAGAAATATTTAAATGATCTTAAACAGAAATTTAAACAGAAACAGAAGAAAGCACAATATTACATGCAAGATGCTCTCCCATCAGCTGCTGGTAGCTCTATTTTAAGCAGCAGAGATACACAAGACCCTCTGTGCACAGCACTAAATGCTCGTGCCTGTTGAGAAGCTCCATCTCAATGAGCAATTTTCAGTGCTTTTATTGAAATGTGCCCCAAAATATAATGGCCTTGGTTTCGTGATCACAAGATTGTTGTACCTGACCTTAGCTAGATAACTCTAGAATGGGACTGAAAGTGTGACACTGAAAGTCTCAACAGTTATGTGACTAACCTCCCTCCCTTTTTTTTTTAGCAAGAGTGAAAAAAATAAGCAGATCCAGGAAGGCTATAACATTATAGATGCTTTCTAATTTGAAAAGGAAATCAAAATATGTCACTGACTGCTAAATATATAATGATCTTCTGACATGCCTTTCCCAGAAGTTTCTGGCTGACAGGACATCTTCAAAGAATGGATTCCTCAAGTTAATTTTGTCCCGTTGAACAAATGCTTCCTTTTATCTGCTTTAAATCTTTTTTCAGTCAACTTCACTGGCTGGCCCCTCATTAATATCATAGAACATAGAATGACAGAGTTGGAATTGATCTTGGAGGTCATCTAGTGCAAGCCCCTGTTCGAGCAGGAGAACTTATACCATTGCAGACAAGTGATTGTCCAGTCTCTTCTTCTTATAAGCCTCCAGTTAGGAAATTTCTCCTTAGTTCTAGGCAGGGGTGGGTTGCTCTCTTACCTTGCTACTGGTGCACTGCACCCGCATCACCACGGTAGATCGGTAGCCTCTTCGTGACATCACCAGCCCGCCGCTACCGGTGCGATAGAGTGGACCGCACCGGTAGGAACCCACCACTGGTTCTAGGTTGTTTCTCTCCTTGATTAATTTCCATCCATTGTTTCTTGTCTTGCCTTATTTGTGTTATCATCATTTTTTTTTTAGAAAAACACACACTCTATTTAGCCTATTTTGGATCTCAATATTAATTAATGTATCTAAATATTCTAATGCATACAGGCATTCTAAATACCCAGTAGTCTCGCACATATATATTAAACTTTCAGTAATTATCTACTAGTACATAAAATGATTAGGCAATATAAAATAAGGAATGCAATTTAAAAAAACAGCAAAAATATAGTGGCATGGAGAAGGGACAAGATTAATACTGGGGTGTAGGATAAAGGAAAGTCAATATGAACAATTCATTGCTTATTTACAGTGTTCAAAGTAAGTAATTGCCTTAAAAAAAATTCCTTAAGGAGGTCTGTCACTCTGACAATTTTAACCAGAGTCCAAACAGCGTTAAAGTCAAAGGTAGATCTGCAGAGGATCTATATGCCTTTTAAATGAGTTATGTTTGTCTCCTAGATAAATAAATCTTTGTTAATCAGGATGTACCCACACACATAACAGTTTTCCCATTAATCATTGCAGCCACTGTAGTTTGTCTATCTATTTCACTCCCTTAGATTAATTAAGCAAGCATCTGTTTCACCATGGGAAAACCAAAACAAGGCATGAGTATAGAACTTTCCTAAAATCCAATAGCTATCTCATTTTACTCTCCTTTGAGCTGTTTGCTCATTTTATCAGAAAGCATGATGGACTATGCCTGTAAACCCAAAAGAAATAAAATGTCTGCAGAGACCCTCTTCTGGGAACTTGGTAACGATTAGCAGTGTCCACACTTCATAAACGATTTGGACGAAGTGCTTACATGAACATGAACACAGTACCTATCTTATTCATTAAAGCAGCTCAGGTTTTTTTTCCCCAGGTTTTCACACCGGCCTTGGAGAAAAAAAATGCTATTGTTTTAAGCGATGCATTAACTTTAACAAGCTGATTCCTTAGAGGGGCAGCTTCTTTCCTTCTGTTCACAAGTTGGGCTGCTTCTCTGAATGCTAGAGAGCATTTCTTCTGAATCGTTTCTGAAGCATGTGCAGCCCTAGTAATGATTTGGAGGAGGGATGTGCTTGGGGAAATGCTATGTCTTGTGATTGCCGGTCACAAGTGGCCTTTGCTAGCTACTGTCACTAGCTTGGGTAGAAGGCATTTTTTTTCAGAGAGATAAAGGCTAATTAGCTCAATTTCACCCCTGAAGAGCAATAGGTTTGCTAAAGGGCCAAATCCAGATGTCTCCACTGATTAATTCTATCCATGTTCCATTTAAAAGGAAAGCAATTGCTTTCAATACCCCTCCCCCACTCCCAAAAGAGCAGAAAATTCAATGAAATTTTCAAAGGAAGAGTACGGAATGATTTTATTCTATCTTTCACTATGCAATCATTTTTCCCCCATTAAAGTAGTGAACTCAAACAAAAAGGTATCTTAAGAATAGCAATAGCAATAGCACTTAGACTTATATACCGCTTCATAGTGCTTTACAGCCCTCTCTAAGCGGTTTACAGAGTTCAGCATATTGCCCCCAACAATCTGGGTCCTCATTTTACCCACCTCGGAAGGATGGAAGGCTGAGTCAACCTTGAGCCTAGTGAGATTTGAACAGCTGAACTGCTGAACTAGCAGTAGCCTGCAGTGCTGCATTTAACCACTGCACCATCTCAGCTCCTAGAACACTACACTGCATGGCATTTCAGTCAGTCCATATGAATGAAATGAAATCCAGTTGGGGTTCAAGTCTGATTTTGACTGGAAGTTTTTTTTCCAAAGTGCAGAACTGCCACCCAGAATACCATAGCAACTTCCAACTGGGGAGAAACCAGCTACATTTCCCAGGACATCAATGAGAATGTAGTTCTTAAAGTAAGAAGATGCCAGTGAGATGGAACTTCATTGATTTAAACCAGCTAAATTCAGTCAAACACCAATGATTTAAACTGTAAGTCTAAACCTTTGAATTTTACTCAGAAACCTACTAGAAGCCAATGCAGGGCCCAAAGCAAGGTTTAATGTGCCATATAATAATTTGAACACTCAGAGCTGGAAGGGACCTTGCAGGTCATCTAGTCCAACCTTCTGCCCAAGATGTGGACAGCTGGATTTTGTACCAATAGCTGCCTTCAGGGTGCGCTTCAAAATCATCTCCATGTAGAGCTCACTGAAATAATCCAGATGAGTGGTTATGTCAAGGATGTGACATATTGTGGCAACACTCTACCATTCCAGATAGACCCACAATTGGTTCACAAATTCAGTTGGACAAAGGCATACTCTCCATCTACCTGCTCAATTTGTAGCAGAATTCTTTTCACAGGACAAAGACAAACCCTAAATTAGAGGCTGTTTCCCATCACGAGACAATGCTGTGACCAACAGAGAGCCTCAGTGCACAAACATCAACTCTGCCTTTCTTGGGATAACTTCATCCCATTTCGTCCTATTCAGGTTCTGATACCCTCAGATACTGTATGAAGGTCAGAGTTTATAGCAGTATCTCCAGCATAACCCAGGTTAGCAAAGTACAGTTCGTATAATCAGTATACTGTAAATAACATAATCTGAAGTTTGGATCTGAGTTTGAAACGCTCCCCACCCTGCAAATAGCTTATATTAGGTAAAACAAAAGGTTTTATTTTTCAGCAAAGTCATGTCTTGAAGTCTTTAGCTTGCCTATGTATAATGTGTAGGTGCTATGTATCTGCTAATGTTCTAATGCATATCCTTCCATTTTGGCTTGATCTGGGACATTTGTTCTGCTTCTATCAAGATAAATCTAAATTTCACTAAATCATCTTTATGCTTCAGTCAAGTCTTCTGTACTTTTCACGGAGCACAATTGATAAGGAAGTCAGCAAGGGTCCATGCAGGCAATATGTCCAAACCTCTCCGTTCCTTGCTTCTGAATGTCATCAGCTACCATGGGCTGGTTGTAGCGCCATTCTTTAATTGTTTCATTTTGTAGATTTAATAGATTTAATATGTAGCATAGGCAATGAATTTTGAAAACTTCAAACTTTTTCAAAAACTTTCCAAAGTGAGATTGAGATTCTGCACCATACAGCAACTTGGTAGTGTTAATGAGTGATGGATATGCATTTAGGAAGAGCACTTACGCTGTTGTTTTTTTTATTTTTGCTGGAGGCACCATGTCAGTGCTTTGAAGACTGAGGAAGCTTGGCCAATTTAACTGTCGATATTGGCTGCAGTGGCTATTTTCTCTTCTTGGACAACCGAGCCAAGGTATTGAAATCATTCAACTTGCTCAAAGGTGAGCTTTGTCAAACTGGATCTTTGCCCAAGAGGCCTTAGATGTGAATGCATGATAGATACGCTCAAAACACATACTTAAAGCACTGCAGCTCCAAATAAGAATATGATTTGTTTCATTTCCCAAAATATACTGGTATTACCCGGAAGCTGCCACTAAATTTCTTTGATCCTATGTTGTCGGTTGTGGTTAGAAGTTAAGCCAATTCATTTTAGCTCAGTTGTGGTGCATTTAACTCGACTGTAAAACCAGTATTTAAAATGCTGCAGTTCTACAAACCTTACTGATAGATTTTGGAGGTGTTTTTTGTTCTTATTGTAGTCTGTCTTTCCCTTAAGGTCTTGGCACACAGCTCTTTTAGATCTCTCTCTCTCTCTCTCTCTCTCTCTCTCTCTCTCTCACACACACACACACACACACACACACACACACACCAGGGGCGGGTTCCTCTTACCTGCCTACCAGTGCGCTGCGCTGATCATCACGTTTCGCACACACACGCTATGCACGTGCATCCCCTCACACGATTTTGCTTCCACGCATGCGCAGGAAGCAAAAAAAAGGCCATTTTTTTTAAAAAAAGATGGCGCCGCGTGATGGACCGGTGAAGACAGTACCCGAGCCGGGCGCACAAATTGCATAATTGACGGGACACTACCGGAACGACAGAGTGGACCGCACCGGTAGCAACCCACCCCTGACACACACACACACACACACACACACACACACACACACACACACACACACACACACACCATTCTTGAGGTAGTTTGATTTGTAGTGGTAAAAATACCATATATATATTGTCATCTTAGGAGTTGGTATAATGGTTCTGAATCAGGCTAGATGACCAGGAGTTCTAGCCCCATCTTGTCCACAAAGCCAAGTTGGATAACTTTGGGCAAGTCACTCTCTCTTAGCCATAAGAAGGAAGGAATGGCAAAACAATTATAAAATGTTGTCAAGAAAACTGCAGAGATTAGTCCAGGCAGCCACCAGGAATCTATACTGACTTGAAGGTATCAAACGGTAATTGTCATCTCACCTTTCGACTGCCATTTCTAGTCTTTCAAAAATGGGTCGGATGACGTGCAAGAACACTGTACAGATAGTCCTCGACTTACGACCACAAATTTTGGTTGTTGTTAAATGAGTTTTGTCCCATTTTTCTTGCCACAGTTTGTTAAGTGAATCCCTGTAGCTGATATATTAGTAACCCGGTTATTAAGTGAATCTGGCTTCCCCATTGACTTTGATTGTCAGAAGGTTGCAAAAAGTGACCCTAGGACACAGCAACGGTCATAAATAGGAACCAGGTACCAAGCATCTGGATTTTGATCACATGATCATGGGGATGCTGAAAAGGTTGCAACTGTGAAAAACAGTCATAAGGTCATATCTTTTCAATGCTGTTGTAACATTAAATGGTCACTAAATGAACTGTTGTAAGTCGAGGACTATCTGTACAGAGTTCAAAACGTGAATCAGACCTTCATGATCCCATGAAATTTAAGACTTTGTGTCCTTCTTTCTGGAACATTGCTTTCTGAGAAACTTGTGGGAGGCCCATGTCCCAATTTGCAGAACTTCATGTCTCCTCTCTTCTCTTCTCTCCCAGGCTTCAGTTGCCTAGTGTTCCTTTCAAAGAGAAGACTGACTTGATGGCTTTTATAGTAATGCCATTTTCTTTATTTCAGGTGAAGTTTTTGATAAAAATACCTGAAATTTTTCCCAGTTATAAATGATTATATCATTTACGTTCTGAAATATTTTGTTTCTTACTTTTCAGGTTTTTAGACTCTCAAGGAAAATTCAAAATGGCTGCCCCCTTAGAGTTGCGTCAAAAACAAAGAGCAGTGATTGAATTCCTTGTTGCTGAGGGAGAAACCCCTGTGAACATTCACAGATGATTACAAAATGTGTTTGAGGACAATACTTTAGATTATAGCCCATGAAAGAGGGTTCGAGAGGCAAACATTATTCCAGTGACGAGGAAGTGAAAACTGCAGTGAAGAAGTGGCTCAAAGAACAGTCAACAAAATTTTACGAGTCAGGGATACATGCTCTCATTCGAAGGTGGAACATTGCTATTGACAGAAATGGTGACTATGTTGAGAAGTAGGGATGTGATCCACAGAGACCAGCTTCATTTTGATTTAATTAATTTAATTGAATTAAAAGTTCTTATAGGCCGCCCAATCCCGTAGGACTCAGGGCGGCGTACAACAGGAATGATGTATGCTACATGTTCCTGTGTTGGTAATTATACCTGTCCTAAAGAAAATGGCATTACTTTTTGACTTTGTATTATGAGCTACAACATTTAGTCTGAACTATATACTTTCTTAGTATAGGGAACATTTTAAAAAGGAGGAGGAAATGCTGTGCTACAGCTACAAGTTAGAACTTTAAAAATAATTGTCAATTTCCAACTTTAAGGTTGGTAATTTGAAACTCGTGGCTTTTACTTGCTTTTCATTATTGAATGACATCTAGCGCAACACAACTTGGATCTATTTTCTTTTCGTGAAAGGGGAAGAATAAAAGTGGAAATGCTGCTAGGTTCTGTGTAATCTTTTATGGGACTGCTCAGTGGCTTTGTTAAAAAATTACAGGGTGAAGAAGGTCATGGCCCCAAACAGGTTTGAAATGATTTGCTGGCATTGCTTTAAAAAAGTGTGAGAAATAGGAGGCAAGCAATGAGTGGAAGAAAAATAAAAGTAGATAACATACACATGAAGTATATTGCTATAATTCATGTTTTCTTGTATATTATTATCATCATTCTTCTTCTTATTTCTTTAGCACTTTGCAGCTTACTTAATTTGTCTCATAGAAAATATATTCAAAATTCAATAACTCCCATGTGGGGATCAGTGGCGGGTTGCTGTCTTACCTGTGCCTGTGCGCTGCACGCACATCTCCAAGTTTTGGGGTTGCACATGCTTGCTACGAGCGCGCGGCCCCTCGCACGATTTTGCTTCTGCGCATGCGTGGAAGCAAAATCACGCCAAAATCTCGCAAGGGGACGCGCGCACGAGAGAGATTTCGGCGCGATTTTGCTTCCGTGCATGCACGGAGGCAAAATCTTGCCAAAATCTCTCTCACGCGAGTATCCCCTCACGAGATTTTGGCGCGATTTTGCTTCTGCGCATGCGGAAAAAATGGCGACGCGCGCGGTGGACCGGCAGAGAGAGCTCCAGAGCAAATTGCGCAATCGGCCGCTCCCTACCGGAGCTTTGTACCAGGCAGCTCCGGCAGGAACCCACCTCTGGTGGGGATGCTTGAAATATAGCAAATATTGAACAATCCTATGTCAAAATGAAGGTTGTAGTCTTAGAATTCCCAGATTTTGTTAAATTTGAGATTATCAAATCAGAAGGTTGGAATGACTCTGATCGCCTTCATTCCTAATTTTGATGATGAACCTCCCACTTCACGTGACTCTATAGCTTCTCCTCATTGGCTTTGGATAAGCCCATCCTCTTTTGTTCTTTTGTTCTGGCTTTGGATAAGCCCATCCTCTTTTGTTCTGCAGCTGAAGAATAAGGAACTTTTGGAGTAATATTTTATTTATTTTATTTTTATTTATTTTATTTGTCAAAATGTGTACAAGATAACAGGTATGGTATAAACATAAACAAAATCAAAGTAGGTATAGGTAAATTTGGACAGTAGGACAGTAGGCACGATGGTGCGCTTATACACGCCCCTTACAGACCTCTTAGGCATGGGGTGAAGTCTACTGTAGACAGTCTAAGGTTAAAGTTTTTGGGGTTTGGGGAAGAAACCATAGAGTCAGGTAGTGCATTCCAGGTATTGATTACTCTGTTGCTGAAGTCGTATTTTCTGTATTCGAGTTTCGAGCGGTTTACATTGAGTTTGAATCTATTTTGTGCATGTGTGTTGTTGCGGTTGAAGCTGAAGTAATCATTGACAGGAAGTACTTTTTGATATATTATTTTATGAACTACATTTAGATCAGATAGAAGGCAATGTAGCTCTAAGTTATTATGACACGGCTAAATTAAAGCCTTTGGGATATATAATTGCTGATGTTGCCATAAAACTAAAAACATATGTAAAGACTGATTTTGCCTGAAAGCAGGGAACATAAGCATAAATATGGGAAAGACCAACAGAGTGAAAGATGAGATAAATTGAGGACACATAGGCATTAAGTTAGAAGAATATCACTTTTACTACTCAGTTTACTACTGAGAAACTACTCAGGAGATGAAAAATAAACTCAGAACATTATTGCTTTCAAAGTCAGGCACAAATAACCAGGCTCAAATTATCATATTTTAGGCACATTATGCAAAGACTTAGCTGTCTTGAGAAGAGGATAAATAGCAGCAATGTGGATGGATTCAATTACAACGATGATAACTACCATTGGAAGATCTGATGAACCAGATTAGGATAGATCACCCAGGCCAAAAGCTATCTATGTGGTTGCTAAGAATCAACACCAACTTGATGTCACATAATCAGGCAAGCAAAGTTTCTCTCCCTCTTGTTAAAGAAGAGCCCAGGTGGCGCAGTGGTTAAAATGCAGCACTGCAGTTCAGCAGTTCAGCTGTTCAAATCTCACTGGCTCAAGGTTGACTCAGCCTTCCATCCTTCTGAGGTCGGTAAAATGAGGACCCAGATTGTTGAGGGCAATATGCTGAACTCTGTAAACCGCTTAGAGAGGGCTATAAAGCACTATGAAGCGGTATATATGTCTAAGTGCTATTGCTATTAAAAAGAAAAAAGAAACTATGTTTTTCCTCCATTTGTCTGCATCCTTACAGGATAACATTACAACAAAGAGTCACTATGAAATGGTATATAAGTCTAAGTGTTATCTCTCTCTCTCTCTCTCTCTCTCTCTCTCTCTCTCTCTCTCTCTCTCTCTCTCTCTCTCTCTCTCTCTCTCTCTCTCTCTCTCTCTCTCCTATCTGTCATCTGTGTACCTTCTATCTATTAAATTTAAAACCACCCATTTCCTTCACACAGCAAGTCTTAGCATCAATTTAGAGCATACAAAACATTAATGCTGTTATACTCTTGAAGTAAAACGTTTTTTGTCAAAGGAAATACAAAGTTGAATTGTGAAGGCATGGACCATACATCTATTCTTATTCAGGCAATTGTGTGGGGGAAAGGTCAGAATGTCATTGTTTATATCTCTATTATTATAGACTGCCCTACATAATTGAAACATTGGAGATCTGTGCAAACATTCTATTTAAGCTTGGGAAAATGGGAGAGTGATGGATACAATGGAGAAGGAAAGAAAAAATGTGTTGGTCCACCATTTCTATAATTATATACTGTAAATAATTTCATTCAAGGGGTCAGATTTCAGTGGGCACCATCATGTCTATTCTGTTATGTCTGGCCTGCAGTATGCTCAGACTTCTGTTTAAGGCAAACTTTGAAACATAGGCTGGCAGAAAGGGGGCTGCAAAAATGAAGGCAATAAATTGGCACTTTTTTTCTTCTGCATGATTATGATTTCATAGGGAAGAACATTTAAACACTCTTATTCTGTAAGCCGAACAAACTGCATACTTCTCAGAATTGTAAAACAGCTTTGTTGAAGTTGAGGGTTGCCTGTGAACCCTGCATAGCATTGGGGATTGCTAATATTCAAATAGTAGTAATTGAACTAAATATTATTTCACTTCATTTACATTTAATTAAAAATAAATAAAGATAGTACAGTATGTTGCTTTCCAGTAATGTATTTAATCATTGTTGCTTCTGTTACATCAACAAATACAATTTGTATAAATTTTTTTGGAGGTCTCAGGGTTCATATCAAAAACTTTGTAGACCCTATAGTTGTAAAAAAAATTGAAAGAGTCAGTCAGTCAGTCAGTCAACAAATCTTCAATCAATTTTTAAGTTTGGAATAATAGTTTTAAAGCTTTTTCTTCTTGCTCTGTTTTTTTTCCTTACAAGAAAATCTTGTAGGGTTTTAAAAAGGCAATCCATGCCAAATTAATTCTCTGACAGTTAATTAGATTAGGAAGTCAGAAAACATTCCCACAATTCTGCTAAGAAAATTGCATGGACTGTAGTCACTAGGAGCTGAGCTCATTTGACAGTACTTTTAAAATGAAATGGTAGAATTTTATTTCATACCACTTCATATCTATAGTGAAGGATAAACATATACACACAGGGAATATTGTGTGCATTTTCATTCATTCTCCCACTATACTGTAGATATGAAGTGATACGAAATAAATTTTTACCTGTAAAGCTACAGTTACTGAGATTCCAATTTTCTGCCCATGCCGTTTTTACTGAAAACACATATGCAACTTGAATATCTGTCCCACAAGCTCCCCTGTGACCAATGAGATTAATTACTGAGCCATGGTGGAACAGTGGTTAGAATGCAGTACGGCAGGCTGACACTGCCAGGAGTTTGATCCTGACTGACTCAAAATTGACTCAGCATTCTATTCTTCCGTGGCCAGTAAAATGAGGTAAAATATTGTTGGGGCAATATGCTTACTCTGTAAACTACTTAGAGAGTACTGTAAAGCACTGTGAAGCAATATGAAGTGGTATATAAGTCTAAGTGGTATTGCTATTGCTAATTCTGTTAGTTATTTACTAAAGACTGGTTCTGCTATTAATAAATCCTAGCTATCTCCTGGATGCTTTTCATTTTAATTTATTTGTGCTTTTTTGCACTATATGAAGCATGTTCTATTAATATCTAAAAGAAACTTCCTTCCTTCCTTCCTTCCTTCCTTCCTTCCTTCCTTCCTTCCTTCCTTCCTTCCTTCCTTTTCCTTTTTTATTAATAGCCCACCTTTGTTATTTTTACAAATAACTCAAGGTGGCATATTGAACACACCTAAATTTTAATATTTCATTTTTATTTTGAAGTTACATATTTTCATTTTTAATATATTTTTAATACTTGGAAAACTTTCAAGCAGGCCCTGAAACCAATAGCCACCTTCTGTTGCTCATCCTTTTTATTAACTGTCATCTTCAGCATCCCAGGACAGTATGTGCCAAGCCAGATGAGTATTACAGTCACCACAATACATTTAAAGCGTCTTCCCGCAACAGTTACCGAGACAGCTAAAAATAAAAGAAAGCAGGCTAAATAATAACTTTCCAACTTTAAGATGTCTGGGGAAATGATCAATAGAAGTAGTTCCACATTATCTGTATTGATACTTTCAAATCCTTCCAAAGCAGGTTGCACCTGCTCTGCAATTACCTTCTCTTTCACCAGTTTTGCAATGCTGAGAACAAGAACTTCATTTAATTTCTTGCTGAGCGCTGCAAGTCATGAACTAATAGATGTTCCCTCCGTCCCATTCTGTGCAAAGGGAAAATTATGTATAGATCGCAATCACATACACAGCTTTCTTTCATGTTATGTGCATCTGTCTGGTGGAGGAGAAAAAGGAAAAAAGGTTCCAGTTTGCAGCTGCAAAACCAGGGGGGAAATTTTCCCTTTAAAAACCTGTTAAGACAGCTAAGCTCTGGGAACTGGAAGGTAGGTTGAGACAAGAGTTGCTGAAAAAGGGGAAACAGATCACTCATAAACAGGTGGATTTAATAATAATAATAATAATAATAATAATAATAATAATAATAATAATAATAATAATAATAATAATAATAATAATAATAATAATAATAATAATAATAATAATAATAATAATAATAATAATAATAATAATAATAATAATAATAATAATAATAATAATAATAATAATAATAATATAGTTTTACCATAGCTTCAGATATGTAATTCAACCAAGCCAGAAATAAATTGATTCAGCTCTTCCACATAGCTGAAATTTTGGGGTTATTATTACAGCTGGTTTCATAGTAGTGCAGATTTCTTGTTCCTTCTGTTTTACTTGTTTGTTTGTTTGTTTGTTTGTTTGTTTGTTTATGAAATTTCTTAACCACCCTTCTGCCTCCTAGAGGGGTTCTGGGCAGTGTACCATTTAAATAATATAATAAAACATTAAAAACCAAATAATTTAAGATTAAAGATTTTAAAAATGTAAAACATCATCATAAATCACAAAAAACAACAACAACAACCCAAGAGTTCCAAGGTGGAGAGATTAGGAGTTGTTAATACAGGTGGGGGTGGGGGGGGAATTCTCATGGGGCCAACCAGCTTCTTGGCTTTGTGGGCCCCTGAACCCCCCTTGCAAGGCTACACAGCCAGGTTTTATGTCTTGTCAAAGAATATGAATCAACTCCAAAATAGGGGTGCCCTACTGAGAAGATATTCTTAGTGCTGCAAAGCAAAATACCCTTAAGAAGGATGTGAGCAAAGAACCTTCCTTGAAGATATAAGATAAGGATAGACTGATATAGGAAGGAACATATTTTGTAAAAATGGAGCCTGCTACCTAGGATTTTAAAATGAAGCAAAATATTTTGAATTGGAAACAAACAGGCAATTGCTAAAATGTGTTTCCATTTGGCTATGTCAGTTGATATTCTGTGCTAATTGAGATTAATAATTATTATAGCTGTGCATATTGTTTTTGAACACGGAGACTCTATTTCATCCTTAATACTATAGATAGTTCTATGTAACATTAAAAAAAAACCTGGTTGTTTTTATTGCATTGTCTGCTTTTGAATTCCTTGACATGAAAAACACGGATGAGTTGTTAAACATATGTGAGGCCTAATATCAGGCAGGTAGAAGATTCTCAACTAGGCGAATGACAGATTCATTAGAATATTATTTAGTTGGAAAAGTTAAATATCCCTTGTATGATCAAATGTGCATTTAGCACTTCCTTCGCCAAGATTCATAGTGTTTAATAAACTTCCCAAAAACATCATTTTTATATTGCCTTAAAAGGAAAGACAGATTTGGTAGAAGAAAAGTTTATTCTGAAGATAATTTATCTATGTAGTTGGTAGGAGGTGAGAGCAACCTCATGTTACTTGGTCAATTAATCAACCAGAAAGGAAGCCATGTACTGTACATCTCTATACTGTAGTTAAAAAAAACCTTTAAAAAAGCTAGTTAGTACTTTCTGATACCATTTTTGGAAGTCTATCATAGAAATATTACATAGAAATATTAATTGTGACTAATCTCCAGATATTTTGGTTTATAATGCTCAAAGTAATATCCTTAACTTCCACTTCTTCATAATTTTAACATGTTATTCAAGGAATGTAAGATGAACTTTAAAATTAAATCTAAATGGGATGGATTAAAATAATTAAATAGAATATATTTTCTACTATAAATAGAAAACAAAAGACAATTGGCTACATTTCTAAAGGGAACTGAAAAGAAAAAAAAATATTTTCCAAATATTTCTACTTACATTCAGTGAAGTGCTATTTTGCCTCCTCCAGAATACCAATTTTTCCTTCATTGTTTCACATAGATGAACAAGAATCATAATCATCACTCATTTTTAATTAAGAAGAGCTGAACTTTCTCTCACTTCTTGTAATGAGTCTTCTTACTAAAGAAAAAATAGTCCAAAAGAAGAAATAGAGAAACTAAATTATTCCTTAGATATCACAATGCTACCTATGCCCAGTCTTACCTTTTACTGGGTGCTGTATTGAATATTATGGAGAAAACTGATATGACCTTATTCTTTGTCTTTCCCAGATGGTACTGGCTGAGATTGGCATTGTGTAAGAGGTCACAGCCATTCAACCTTCTCAGTCAGACTCCTTGTGAAAGTATGCACTCATCTCCCTCATTTGTTTTGTGCATCATATACACTACAGCGTCTTTGGGGAAGAGGACTTGTCCTTTATGAGTTTTCTTTTGAAGTGAATACAAAGCACACCCTTAGGATAAACAGAGTTATTAATATTCATGGGAGACAAGGAGTATTCGATCCCCCGAGGCCTTCTTAAGAACAGGCTAATAATCTGATAGGAAAGAGGGAAGATAGGAGAGGAAACAAACAATGGCTTTCAGAGCTATGATTAAAGCCTGTGTCCCCGAAATAGCTTTACACAAAAGCACATGCGCACACACACATGCATAAACACATACTCTGAACTTTTTGTTCTCTAGCAGTTGAATAACAGGACACCTCAAAAAATAAAACAGTTGTATTATTATTATTTTTTCCTTTTTCTTCTCTTTATTATTTTCAAAACCAACATTTGACTCTTTTATGTTACAAATTTTAAATTTGAGACTGAAAAATTGAAAAAAGTCCAGATTAATATAGTTTCTTGTGATTAATTAAATTTATCCATTTCAGAATTAGGACAATATAAACCAGAAGAGTTTCAGCTGATTTGATTCATTGATTGATTGATTGATTGATCACCACTGTAACTAAATCCATCCACCTTGCTGCTAGTTATTCTCACATTTCCTTTCCTTTCCTTTCCTTTCCTTTCCTTTCCTTTCCTTTCCTTTCCTTTCCTTTCCTTTCCTTTCCTTTCCTTTCCTTTCCTTTCCTTTCCTTTCCTCTCCTCTCCTCTCCTCTCCTTTCCTTTCCTTCCACATATCCCAGCATTAAAGTCCTACAGAATACTCTTGCAGGGTGTGTTTGAAGTAAGAAAACTTGAACCTGGTCATTTGTACCTTGAGTGACAAATCTAGATTGATTTCTATTGGTTTGTTTTCTTGAGTGTCTACACTATCCTCAGGAGTCTTCTCTAACACTGAAGTTCAAATGTGTCACTACTCTTCCTATCCTGCTTCTTCAATGCCTAACTTACATTGAAGAGTATAAACAGGGAATACACTGGCTTGCACATTTCTGATCTTTCTGTTATAGAACATTATGGCATTTGAATCTCTTTTCCAATGCCTTCATGGTTGATCTACCAAGTACTAATCTGTGACATATTTCTTGACTGCATGTTCCTTTACTGCTGACGGTTTATCCTAAAAGGCAGAAATTATCCACCACTTTAATATCTTGATTGTCAGTTTTAAAGCTGGTTGTCATTAGTTTGGTGTCTTTATATTTAATTTAGTCCCATTTTTTAAATGTGCCCCTTGAACTTTTTTTTACTAGAGCTTACAGATCCTTTGCATTTTTGACTATCAAATAGGGTTATCAGCATAATATAGGTTATTGATGTTTCTTTCTCCAATTTTAAAATGACATTTATCTTGTTCCAATCCACTTTCCCTTAATATACAATATATTCCACATATAAATTGATTATTTAAGGGGAACATATGTAGCTTTGTTGCACTCTTTTGCCAACCTGGAATCAGTTTGTTTCATCATGACCTGTATTTAACTGTAACTTCCTGACCTTTTTATGTTATTCATGAGGACAATTGCATGTTCTGGGATTGCCATTTTTCTAAACATATTTCATAGCTTGATATGATTAATACAATGGAAGGTTGTTCTATACTCACACTGAACATACAATTTTTGATATTCTTTGGTTTTCTCAATTATCCAGTATGCATCAGCAATAATGTTTCATGTTTATGAATTATTTTGTTTGCATGTGAAATTAAGAATATTCTACAGTAGTTTGCATACTCAGTTAAGTCTACTTTTGGAGGTATTGGAATGTAAATGGACATCTTCCAATCACTATGTCATTCTCCAGATTTGCTGGCATTTATTGGATAGAAACTTGACTGACTCTTTTTCTGTTGCTTGCTACATTTCAGTGGGTTCCTGTAGACTTTTAACTTGGTAATGACCAGAGTACTGATTTAACTTATTTATTTATTTATTATTCAATCTTATAGGCCGCCCAACTGCCTAGGGACTCTAGGCGGCGTACAACATAAAATGAACAATTGGTTAAAACAATAATAAAAAAGTTAAAAATACATTATAAAAGTTAAAAAAAAACATTTTTCACTCATTCATACATGGGGTGACCATTTCAATATATTATCACTGGTCTCTATCCCCACGCCTGCCGGAAGAGCCAGGTTTATGGGAGGCCAGCAAGGTGGGGATGGTCCTGATCTCCGGCGGTAGGTGGTTCCACAGAGACGGAGCCGCCACAGAGAAGGCTCTCCCAACTTCTATCTTCTAGTACCAGAGATTCTTGTTAAGTAGAGAATATTTAATAAGATATTTTGGATGATGATACATACAGTATATCTACTGTGTTATACTTGTTATTCAGTATACTCTTTCCATTTTTGTTTGATCTCCTTTGATTGGGTATTATTTGTCCATTGGCGTCCTTTAAGCATATCAATTCAAGGTTGGAATTAACTTGTAAATTCAGACATCTTTTGAAAGGCTTTTCTATGTCTCTTTCTAACTTTGATGTCTTTACAGATGTTGTGGAGTACAGTTTCTTGTCACCTCTAGCAGCTCTCTAAAACTCTTTCTTCCTGTGTTCGTGCCGAGGTGGCGCAGTGGTTAAAGTGCAGCACTGCAGTTCAGCAGTTCAGCTGTTCAAATCTCACCGGCTCAAGGTTGACTCAGCCTTCCATCCTTCCGAGGTCAGTAAAATGAGGACCCAGATTGTTGGGGGCAATATGCTGAACTCTGTAAACCGCTTAGAGAGGGCTGTAAAGCACTATGAAGCGGTATATAAGTCTAAGTGCTATTGCTATTGCTATTCCATGTTCCTAATGTAATCCTATCTGGATTTTCTTTTCCTGTATGGTAATATCATCTGCATCCTGAAGGCTTTAACTTAGACTCATCATAAACACTATTAGTACTCCAAAAGATCCTCAGCTGCCATCTGACCTGAGAGGCCTATTAATTGGCACTATATTATCAATCATCATATGTTTTCTATCCATGCGGTTTTCTTAGTAAAAATTTAGAAGAGGTTTCCCATTGATTTCTCTCATACAGTATCAATGGATGCCTTTGCTATTGTTACTAAAGATAACAACTTTTTATATTGCTGCTGCCCAATATAAGTACCTGCTTGCTTTAGCTGAGCATCTGGGATGACCTTGGATGATTTTATTTATTAAATTTATTTGCCACCCATTGTGCCACAGGTGACTCTTGCTCAGAATATATACTCTTTGCATGTTCTTCCCATGAAACAGATCCCCCCTTCCACCACCATGCTTTCATGATGAGGCTTCACCTACAACCAAGTGTTTCTACCTTCAATACATCTGACACAGAACTTTTTAGGGATCAGAGGACTCTTTATTTTATTTATTTATTTATTTTTATTTATTTTGTCAAGTACGTGTTAGTAATATACATAGATATAACATTGTTTATTTACATAAGATGGGTACTGATAAGAGGGAACATTAGGACAGGGATGGTAGGCATGCTGGTGCACTTATGCACGCCCCTTACTGACCTCTTAGGAATTGGGTGAGGTCAACAGTGGACAGTCTAAGGGTAAAGTTTTGGGGGTTTGGTGACAAAACCACAGAGTCAGGTAGTGAGTTCCAGGCATTTACCACTCTCTTGCTAAAGTCGTATTTTTTACAGTCAAGTTTGGAGCAGTTCCCTTTAGTTTGTATCTGTTGTGTGCTCGTGTATTGTTGTGGTTGAAGCTGAAGTAGTCGTTGACAGGAAGGACGTTGTAGCAGATAATTTTATGAGCTATGTTTAGGTCATGCCGAAGGCGACGTAGTTCTAAGCTTTCTAAGCCCAGGATTTCGAGTCTGGTTGTGTAAGGTATTCTGTTGCGAGTAGAGGAGTGGAGGACTTCCAGATTAAATCAGCAGCAATGGAAAGGGGGAACATAAAAGAGAAAATGCTGTTCCTACTACCCTTTAAGCTCCCCTCATCTGAGTCAATAAATGCAACAACCTGTTCTCCCATGCAGGTGATGCCCCTTTGAGTTAGCTCCTGGTCTCAGCCTAACATCACAGCAAGCCTGTGTGGGAGAGGTCAGCTGATCCTGCAGAAAATCTCTGACCTGCATCATGCTTTCACCTGAATTGTAAAATTGGAAGAAACAATAAAACGATGCATACTTTCAAAGAATTTTAAAGAATTAATTTTTATATTTCCAGGATAGGGATATGAGAGAACTTCATTTTGGATTTTGCTTGGAATGGAGTTTTCATTGCTTACTTTCAATGGATCCATGGTGAAACTTATAGTAGCAGGTACCAGAAGACTAAGGAGTGTTTTTTTTCTTCCAAAATATTTTGGTGTAAGATCCATTATCCAGCATCCACTATGCTTAAATCAACAAAGTGCTCTCTCCAGATGACAGGTCTCTTTAAAGCACTTTTTGAATTGGCCATGTGATTCTAAAACACTTAATAAAAAAAATACTATAGCAATAGCACTTAGACTTATATACCGCTTCATAGTGCTTTATAGCCCTCTCTAAGCGGTTTACAGAGTTCAGCATATTGCCCCCAACAATCTGGGTCCTCATTTTACCGACCTCAGAAGGATGGAAGGCTGAGTCAACCTTGAGCCGGTGAGATTTGAACAGCTGAACTGCTGAACTAGCAGTAGCCTGCAGTGCTGCATTTAACCACTGCACCATCTCGGCTCATCCTCTAAATATGCATCCTCTAAATATGCATCCTCTAAATATGCATCCTCTAAATCTAATTAGGCCACTACATCAAATTGCCAGAGCAAAATATTTCCTGAAACACTGCCATTAAAACAGATCTGATTTACAACTTTTACACTACTCCAAGATGCCAGTGACATGAGGTTTTATTTGAGGATTGGAGATCTTGTGGATTTTCTCTTGGTACCTCCCTAATCCAGCAAGTTTTCTTTTACCCCTCTCTGAACCTGCTTTTCCACAGCTTGAAAATAATCTGTTTCCGAGATTTTTCTGGCAATGTATATGGATATATTTTCAGGTTAAATGTTTCCCTCTCTGTGCATTTTATGAGTTTTCAATAGTTTGCATAATTATATCACACTATGTTATTAAAGTAGAATTATTAGATTTGTGCAGAAGGAAGCTCACAAGGCAGATAATTTCATTCTTCTTTTGTCCACATCCCCCAAAGCCTCTACAGGGGCTAAGTAGGGAATAATAGAAGAATATAAGGAGATAGGAAGATAACCCAAATGCTCCAGCAATGTCTATGATGTTGGCAATTGCCAACTCCCCCTTGAGTAAAGCACAATTTCCCTTATTTTCAGATCTTTCCTCACCATAAACTGGAAAGGAATTTGGCAGTGCAGGTATCTATCTGCTGGGTGGCTCTGTGGATGCAACTCTGTATACAGTATAATTTTCATATGATGAAATTAAATCTGCATTATAAGGGATAGATAGATAGATAGATAGATAGATAGATAGATAGATAGATAGATAGATAGATAGATAGATAGATAGATAGATAGATGATAGATAGAGCGAGAGAGAGAGAGAGAGCGATAGATAGATAGATAGATAGATAGATAGATAGATAGATAGATAGATAGATAGATAGATAGATAGATAGATAGATAGATAGATGATAGATAGATAGAGCGAGAGAGCGAGAGAGAGCGAGAGAGCGAGAGAGCGAGAGAGCGAGAGAGCGAGAGAGAGAGAGAGAGAGAGAGAGAGAGAGAGAGAGAGAGAGAGAGAGAGAGAGAGAGAGAGAGAGAGAGAGAGAGAGAGACGTAGATAGATAGATAGATACCGGTAGATAGATAGATAGATAGATAGATAGATAGATAGATAGATAGATAGATAGATAGATAGATAGATAGATAGATAGATAGATAGATAGATAGATAGATACCAGTAGATAGATAGATACCAGTAGATAGATAGATAGATAGATGATAGATAGATAGATAGATAGATAGATAGATAGATAGATAGATAGATAGATAGATAGATAGATAGATAGATAGATAGATACAATAGATAGATAGATAGATAGATAGATGATAGATAGATAGATAGATAGATAGATAGATAGATAGATAGATAGATAGATAGATAGATAGATAGATAGATAGATAGATAGATAGATAGATAGATAGATAGATAGATAGATAGATACCAGTAGATAGATAGATACCGATAGATAGATAGATAGATAGATAGATGATAGATAGATAGATAGATAGATGGATGGATGGATGGATGGATGGATGGATGGATGGATGGATGGATAGATAGATAGATAGATAGATAGATAGATAGATAGATAGATAGATAGATAGATAGATAGATAGATAGAGACTGACTGACTGACTGACTGACTGACTGACTGACTGACTGACTTTTAAATTCTGGGTTGTTGCTCTTTTAGTAGGAAGGTTTTCTGAGCAAAGATCATGAGACAATATATTGTTAACAGTCTCTACATTTCCCAGGACTTGTTGTGCGGCTTGGAAAGGAGGGGACTTTTTCCATATATGCTGCATATATCTCTTTTCTGACCACCCCTCTCTGTTAAAAGGAAGATATCCACCATGAGATAAATTCTAATCCATGAAAAAGCATTCCATTCTCTGTGAAGAACCTCACTGAGTTTGTTGAGGAGGAAAGCTAATGACAAGAAATTCATTTCACAAGTGTGAAATGAGCAGATCCAACACCCACGAGCCACCTTCATGCACAATAGATTCTGTATTCTCTCATAAATTGAGACCAACAGTTTGAGCATAGCATAGCTCATGTTTGCTTCATGACCTGGTTGACTTAATTTGCTCTCCGATAATGCTATATGGGTAATCCTAGATTTATGTTCACAATTGGGATCAGACTTTCCATTGCTAAGCTAGGAGGTTGTTGAGTCACACCCAATTTCATGAATTTATTTTTGGCCATGTTTGTTAAGCATGTGACTACAGTTAAGTGAATCATGCAATTGTTAAGCACATTTGGCTTCCTCATAGATGTTTCTTATCAGAAGCTTGCTGGGAAGGTCACAAATGGTGATCACGTGACCTCAAGGCATTGCAACCCTTGTAAATACAGCTACGTGCCAGTTGCCAAGTACCTGAATTTTGATCACATGACCGTGGGGATACTACAGTGGCTGTAAGTGCAAGGACCGATTGTATGTCATTTGTTTTCAGTGCCACTGTAATGTCAAACAGTCACTAAATGAATTGTTATAAGTAACGTATTATCTGTACAGCTGAAAATATTTTTTCCCATAAAGAATTCAACACCTTTTAAAAGATAAGTTTTAGACAATGAGCACAAACCATTATGTCAAATGGTCAATTAATTCATGGTGATTAGATTGTGCAGGCTGGTCCTGTGACTAACATTAATTTGTGACATACTTTTAAGCACAGCATATTTAATCTGCATTTCAGTCATGCAGTGGAGTTAAATCCTATGATTTTCCAAATTCACTAGTCCCTTTTCTGTAAGAGAATTGAAAGTAGGCATCATTAGCAGGTACTATTTGCAGGGTGTCATTAAATTCTGCTATATCTCACAAAAGAACTTGACATTCACAAAGAAAATACTACATATCACTTTCGAAGGTGTCTATGTAACTACACACACTGGTTACCTGTGTCATCACCTTGTCAAGTGGGATGAATCTTCTCCCAGAAGTAGAGGTGCAAGGCAAATTAGTAATACAATCTATATCAAATGTAAAAGTGAGATATCTGACAAATAATTGCATATACAGAGTCTCTGGATTCCAAAGTGCATAATATAGTAATGAAACTTGACATATTCAAGGCATTAATTCTAAGAAGTGATTTCTGACAATATCAAGCAGTTCCACACAAAAAGAAATAATATTAAATGAAAACACCAAGAATACAATTTCAAAGTAAAAACATTATGGAACTAATCCTCACGGGTACACTGATAGCAATTTATTCTACTTTTTTGCAGGATTTGTTCATAATTGAATTGGAGGAACTGGGCAGGGTTGATATCTATATATATAAAAGTGACAACCACTCACACATTAATTATGAAATCTCCAGAACCGTAAAGCCTACAAACTTGAAATTTGCCACATATGTTCCTCTTGCTTTCTAGGTGCTCACTAAGAAAGGATTTTTCAAAATGACCATCGCAGCATTTTTCAAAATGACCATCGCAGCAATATAAGTGAGTATTTCTTATATTATTATTAACAAGCTCTGATGCTAAGGAGTTATACTCCCCCCTCCCCACCTGAAAAGAAATCTGATCCAAATGCAAAACGCAAGCAGAAGAGTTTCAGTTTCGCTTTTGCTTTCACAGCAGCAAGCAGCTTTACTACAGAACAGTTGAGCTAAGCCACACACAGACTCCTTCCTGTCTCCTTCTTGTTCACACAGCAAATATTGTTTGAGTTTCCAAACACCCCTCAACTCTCTCACACACTAACAGGATGCTAGCCAGATGAATACCAATGGATGCTGGTAGGCAGAGACATATTTTTTCCCCTTATTTTCCTCCTCAGTTCAGATGAATCTGTTCCTTCTACTGCAGTGGTTCTCAACCTTCCTAATGCCGCTACCCTTTAATACAGTTCCTCATGTTGTGGTGACCCACAACCATAAAATAAAACAATAATTAGGAAACCCAGGGGTGGGTTCTAACTTACCTCGCTGCCGGTTTGCTTCCTCCTGCGCTGCCTGGTCGCATCTCGTGGGCGTGCGTGCACTTTGTGAGCGCAAGCCTGAGCAGTGTTGAAATTTTTAAAAAAAAATTGCAAAAAAAGCCAAAAACAAGATGGCGACGCATGCGCAGTGCTGGAAATTCGGCTTCTGCGCATGCTCAGAAGTTCCCATGGTACAGATTTTTTTTGCAGTAGTCTATTTGCATGTGGGTGGACCCGCCTGGAGACAGATAGAGGAGCGGTGTCTCGGTTCCTAAGACCATCGGAAATATGTGTTTTCCAATGGTCTTAGGAGACCCATGAGAAAGGGTCGTTTGACCCCCAAAGGGGTCACGACCCACAGGTTGAGAACCGCTGTTCTACTGTAACACCAAAGAGGTATTACAGTAGAAAAGAGGCAAAAAACACAGGAAAAGATTTACAGATGCGATTAGGAAAACACAAGTAAGGGAAGCTGCCTGTTTATCCCATAGCCAGTTCTATGAGGCATGCTCCAGAGTCAGTTCACCTGACAGTCTGGTCATCCTCCAGTCAGAGAGCAAAACCAGGAATGCTGTTTACAGGGCGGTCCTGAGCAATTCATCTGAGGGACGAATTGAAAGTCTGTGCTATGCAAATAATGTCTTCATCTGTAACAGAAACTTAGCTTACCATCTCTAATGAAATAATACAGTCCCCTTTTAAACTACTCATTAATTTTCAAGCTTTAAGTGTCAATTTATCAAGCCCCATCACATAGTTTCGTAGCGAAGCATGGGTATTTAGCTAGTTTCTTATAAGGGGACAGTTAATTGTTGGAATACAGTTCTCTAGGATAAGTGAGTTACTAAATTCTCCTTGCATCAGCCTCCATATATAGAGGATGACTATCTATAAGAGTCTTCTTAACCATTAAAGCTCTCCAGGTGCTACTTCCCAGGGCCTTATTTTACTAAGAGTATTATAGGCTGCTCATCTCCTTAACCACTCTTTGTAGCTTCTAAGAATACAGTAAAACAACAGACATTCAACTGAAGCAAACTATTGAAACAATAATAGTTGTGAGTATTCTCCCATCCTCTCCTTATCTGGAGAGGTTCCAAGGAACTAATCTACTTTCTGGATCCTTGGTTCTTTGCTGCGCTGATCAATAATTCTTTTGCAAAGCCATCTCCACTTCACCATATCATTTCCAGAAGTCTATTTGGGATTAACTTCTAAAAAGAGATCAGGATAGGAATTGAGTATACATTATTTCATATCACCTTTTTCTATGCAGCCAAAGGGAGGGTTTATTTTCTGCCTCATTTTACATGAAAACAGGAGGTGTTTTTCTTCATATAGAAAGAACCTGAGACCAGTTGTTAATGAATGCTCAAGATTTATTTTTCTGTGGAAATTCATGTATTTATTCATTCCTATGTATTAAGATTGTTGGTCGTGCAAGTACAAAGATAGCCAGGGAAATGATTGATGGGCCCCTTGTCAGTCAACAGGATTGCTGATTTACCACCAGCTTATCAGGTACTTAGTAGTTGAGGACTTGGCAGTACAAAGAAACAACAGCTAATCACTGGCCATCAACACACCAATCAACCAAATAGGGAGACATCACATCAATGTGACACATGAATAGACTAGACTAGACTAGACTAGACTAGACTAGACTAGACTAGACTAGAATAGAATAGAATAGAATAGAATAGAATAGAATAGAATAGAATAGAATTCTTTATTGGCCAAGTGTGATTGGCCACACAAGGAATTTGTCTTTGGTGCATATGCTCTCAGTGTACATAAAAGAAAAGTTACATTTGTCAAGAATGTCATAGGGTTCAAGTAAGCAGTCAGGAAACAATATTTTAAATCATAAGGATACAAGCAAAAAGTTACAGTCATACACCCAAAGCACATATTCCAATAGCGAGAAGTTCCCTGAGGATGGGCTCCAGCATGAGTCCGAAAGCTCAGAAGATTAAAACACTGGATCTGGAGACCGACCCAGATTGGATCTTGCAAAGTATCATACTATACCAAAAAATAAGTCAGTACAGCTATGTGTATAATAACATTAGCAGAACATCATACTACAGCTAGTATAAACTATATACTACTAAAACTCTTATTTCTGTAACCTTTAACTGGATGAAGCAGTGCATAATTTAGCAAAATACCTTTTCACCCAAGGTATTTCAAATGGGCTAACTTACAGAATCCCATAACTCCAATGGGAATTGAGAATGAAATTGGAAACTTTCTCTGCCTGTTATGCAGCTGTGGGCTCATCTCCTCCCTTATCTGATTGTTTCCTAGGAAGCTTTTATTCCCCGTCTGCCAAGGTCATTCCCACATACCATTACATCTGCACACCACAGACAATGGAAATTAATAGGACAGATTAGTTACACTTCAAGAGCAACTCTAGATAACTCAGAATTCCATTAATGGGTATAAGGCATTTTGTTTCAACAACAGTTCTAAAGTTTCCAGTAAGCATTTGGTAAAGGAGAAGTTGTTTCCATGGCTTCCATTTTGTCCAAGTTGTCTAGCACCCCATCCAGTCCAGCTGCCACTAACGTGGTTGTTGATTGATGTATTTCTTTATTCATTTTGTTTGCCTGTTGCTCATTCCTAAAAGCTTTGGGTAGCTAACAGTGTCAACATATAATCAGTCCAACCCCACCCTTAAAACATCAACAAATAAAGTGAGCAAAAACCATAAAAAATCCCAAAATCTCCATACGATGAGCAGAGAGTTATTTTAAAATAATCAAAGCTGTTTAAGTGAGGTCCATTATATCAGATCTTCTCAGTATATTATACCAAAGGCATTGGACTCACACTGTAAATTCCAATAGTAAAATTTCACAATGCCGCCATGAGAAGGAGTTTCAAAATACACCTATGGTGTATGTGATCCAATAGTTTTCCAAACTTTCATATCCTTTATCTCTCCTTATAGTATGATAAGCTCTTTATCCCAACCTGCTACTTTTCCTATGTATTTTGGTCTTTTTTATTTTTCTCACAAGACTTCTACTATTTCCTTTCAAGTTTTTTTCTTTTGTCAATTGGTGATAAAATGTTCTATAAATTCTATTGAATCCCATGGTACCATTCTCTCGCTGGGACAGACTTTTTCTCCCCCCCCCCCAGTTCTGCAATAGATGGCATTGATTTTCCTACTTCATGTCTGGTCCCTCCTTTTCTGTGCAGTGCTATCTGGATATTGCTTTCTCTTGTTCAGGGATTTACGTTGAAATATGAGAATAGCCAGATTCAGAACAAACTGAAAAAGATCAAGTTTGCAAATCCTGCTGACACTATACCGCTTCTCTATATTATACGATGCAGAAAATAGCACATGATGAATCACACTCCCAAGAACAATACCATCTGTTGTAAAACAGATGACGCTTTTCATCATTACAATGGCACAGCTGGTTAATAGAATTTTGATTTTTCTTCCCCTAGTGGATGAGAATGTACATCTCAATGTTTACATTGTGTTAATCGCACATAGTAAAGATTATAGGAGCTTCTTCCTTTTCTACAGAAGCACATAATAATAATTAACATAAACCTCAAGTCCACAGGGGATGAGAACTGTCTTTCTCTGACTAAAGCTTCAGTTAATGAAGATGAATGATTATGAAAAGGAAGCTTCCTAAAATGTCCTCGTCTGAACTTTCTAAATTTCTCATCGTCAGACTTTCAGTTGATCAGGAATTTCATCACCTTTGTGTGTGGGTGGGGGGGGGAGTGGGGCTGGTCATTGTGCTTCTGTACAATCTGGGACATCTTTGTCAGGATTCTCTTGCTTCTCTCTTTCCCCCCCTCATCTTACTAATATTCTTTATCGTACAAGGTCTCAGCATAATAATAATATGATAGCTTAATAATAACCAGAAAGCTCCATAAACAGAACATTGACTCTCCTTGTTTTGCTTAGTCTTCATACATGATCCTGTCAAATAGCAATGGCACTGAGACTTATATACCGCCTCACAGTGCTTTACAGTTCTCTTCAGTGGTGGGTTCCTACTGGTGCGGTCCACTCTGTCGTTCCGGTAGTGGCACGCCGATTGCACAATTTGCGTGCGATGGCTCCGGTGCCATCTTCGCCGGTCCGTTGCGTGGCGGCATCTTTTTTTCTGAATTTTTGGCCTTTTTTTGCTTCCTGTGCATGCGCGGAAGCAAAATCTCACGAGGGAGCGCATGTGTGAGAGAGATTTCGGTGATTTTTTTTGCTTCCGCGCATGTGCAGAAGCAAAAAATTGCCAAAATCTCTCTCGCGCACGAGTCCCCTCATGAGATTTTGGTGATTTTTTTGTTTCCTGCGCATGCGCGGAAGCAAAATTGCGTGAGCGTGCATGCATGCATAGTGAGCATGCGTGCGCGCATAGCAAGTGTGAACGTGCACGAAACATGATGATGCACGCACAGCGCACCTGTAGGCAGATAAGAGGAACCTGCCCCTGGTTCTCTCTAAGCAGTTTACAGAGCCAACATATTGCCCTCAACAATCTGGATCCTCATTTTACTAACCTCAGAAGGATGGAAGGCTGAGTCAACCTTGAGCCAGTCAGGATCGAACTGCTGGCAGTGGGCAGAATTAGCCTGCAATGCTGCATTCTAACCACTGTGCCATCAAGGTAGCAAACTACTACCGACGTGAACTATACACTCTGGGAGGAAGGAGGGAGTCATGTCACTCTCGTTTTCTCACACAAACTACCTGAACTTAGTTGCCTCTTACTCCTCTGGAATGCACTCCCTCCCTCCTGGGAATTCGTACTATATTCTATCACATGTGTTATTTATATAAAATGACTTTGTAAATTGGGACTACAGGTATACATGATTTATTTACAAGCTTATCTTCAATTTCTTAATTTTGCTGAAAGAAAATTATGCAATCAGCCTGAAAGATTCAAATCAATGCTACTTTTTTTTGCAGCTGTCAGTTTTGCTTTCTTCATCATTTGCTTTTTAAAAGTCTCCTTTTCCCTCTTGTGTGTAAAGAAATATGTGATTTTTTTGATACGATCGTATCTAAAACGCTCTGAATGAAATTCAGTGAACTGAGTCTTTAAGTGACATTTGACTGACATATTTATATCTCACCGCAGCTATTTTTGAAGTCTCTGTTGTTATTAAATTACAAGATTATTGAAAACTGTCTAAAATTACTTTTTTTTTTTAAAAAAAAGAGAGGGTCAAGTGAGGTTTCTTTCCTGTCACTCCTTGCAGACCTGACCTGTTTAAGAAAGTTATGTGTAGTCCCACCAGATAAAGCTGTTCCTCCATATGAAAAATAAGTGTGTGTGGGGGTGGGGGATCTCTGTCACACTTTGTGTTAAATTTACACAGAATTTTGATAGGTAAAAGTGTTGACACTTTACCGTTGGTCCAGATTCTCCCTCTCCCTGTGAATTTGGAGCAACTTATGTATTGATTTATTTTATTAAGTTTATATGCTGTCTATCGCAGTGCCAAGCAATTCTGTATGCTTCTATGCACTGTATGCTTAAAGGTACAAATACAGTGCATATATGCAAACATATGTAACTCCTATTTTAAAGCCGAACTGGTGGGGAAGGGCTGTCTCAGAGCTGATTTCCTTTAACCAATGAGGAACAGATCTATGTGGCCATTCCCACACTCTCTCTCTCTCTCTCCCCCCCCCAAATCCAGAGAAATCCAGGAGAAAACATACCCAAATTTAAGTTTTGAGCAGTTGCTACTTGCATTAGGAAAAACAACAACAGCCATATGTTGTTTATATGTCTGTACTCTGGTATATTTGAAGACAAGAATTACTTTAAATAAGATTGAGCTACTGAACTCAGTGAAATTAATCTCCGTATGTTCTTTAGAGAGGTTTGTTGATTACTGGCAGTTCATGTATAACTGACTGGACATGTTTCTTAAAGGAGAAGTACTGGGCAAAAGCACAGTGAATAAATCAAGTTTTCTCCCTCCCCTGGCAAGACCCATGGTGGAAGTCTCAAAAAAAAATTTCAGCTTCTTTCTCTCTGTTTTTAGCTGCTTAATCCACTCCTTTCACTCAACTTCCATTCAACTTCTTTTCTAGTCTACTATTTCTTGTCTGTTCTTTAAGACAGGATCCTCCTCCCTACCCAACTGACTCACTGGGTGACTTGCTTACTGACCAAAATGCCAGCCTCTTTCTGTTCTTACTGGCCAAGCACCAGCTGATAACTCCTGGAAACCTTTTGCCACCCTTATTAACTGCATGGATAGAATCCAGTTGGGCCAAGTGCTGCAAAATAATCTTTTTCTTTCCCTTAAAGCTTGTCATTTATTCCTTTGGATAAATACTCTAGTTGACCTTTCTTATCTCCTTTCTCTCTTCCCCAATATGTTTACCTATAAACCAACAGCTCTATCACTTTTAATACATTTTGTATTTCTTCTGAATTACATCTTTGATTCTCAGCTCTTCAGGTACAGATTCTCTTCCCAGTTCCAATTTCCCTATAGATTCCAAGCTGTCTAATAAGAACCTTTCCCTTATCTAATAAGAATCACTTTCCCTTAATCTATACCCTTTCCTTAGGATCATTGAGGAAAAATTCTATATTTTTCACTTGTGACTACTTTCAGTAAGAAATATATGGAACTGGACTCTTAGCCCTCAAATCCTTAGTACTAGCAAAATCTTGTACATTTGCATCAACATTTGATCTCTTTATCTATTTCTCAACATTCTTGCAATTAACTAGGTTACGCTAGAAAAATTCTGATACCTTAAAAATCATTTTGATTATTTATTTCTCTGATTTACACATCACCTTGTCATTTCAATGGGTATTCAGTGTGATTAGGATTTTTATAAGATAATAAATGGCTTAAAAATCATATGAAACAATAAAATAGACACTAATATGAGAGGTCCTTGGTGCTCTCTGATATTGCTTGTTTTCTTGCAGATGTTTCATTAACCAAACTAAGTAACATCATTAGTGCTAGTATGGAGTACTGCACTGTACTCCATACTAGTTTATATTCACAGATTATATTCTGGTGACTTGCTTGTCTGTGTGGATGGGACTGGTCTTAGAGATTCTTTGATTGGGCTGTTTACTGTTGGCTCTTGGGCAGTTACTTTATTGGGGTATTGTTTATTTGATTGCTGGTCTGATGTTAACCTTGGACTTAATCTATGCTGATCTGGTTGCTGATTGCTGGTGGAGAGGCATCTTTTTGTTGCCTTTTGGGATGGGTGATAGTCTCTTGCATAGATTATATATATTGTTAATGTCTATGTGTCTATTGATGGCTGATTTGTCAGAGTGCCAGGCTTCTAAAAATTCCCTGGCATTTTTGGTCATGGCTTGGGCTAGCATGGTCACATTTTCCCAATTGAAACTATGGTTAACTCTGTCTATATGAGTGAAATTAAAGAAATTAAAGAATTTTCATCATGTCTTCTGACTGCTAGTTGGTGTTTGTGGATATGTTCTGCCAGTCTTCTGCCTGTTTGTCCTACATAATGGTTGTTGTAGTCCTTATATTGTATGTTGTAGATGACTCCTGTTTTTTTTTCTTCTGGGATTGTTGGGTGTTTTGGTCTGCTTAGGATGCTTTGAAAGGCTTGCAGAAAGTATCCACAAACATCACGTAGGCATTAACAACAGTTATAGACTATGACAAAGAGCCGAGGTGGCACAGTGGTTAAATGCAGCACTGCAGGCTACTGCTAGTTCAGCAGTTCAGCTGTTCAAATCTCACTGGCTCAAGGTTGACTCAGCCTTCCATCCTTCCGAGGTCGGTAAAATGAGGACCCAGATTGTTGGGAGCAATATGCTGAACTCTGTAAACCGCTTAGACAGGGCTGTAAAGCACTATGAAGTGGTATATAGGTCTAAGTGCTAGTGCTAGTGCTAGCACCCAGCCCAAAAAGGAACAAAAACAAGCATCTCTCCACCAGCAATCAGCACCCAGTTCAGCATAGATTAATACAAGATTAAATCAGTGGTGGGATTCCAAATCTTTTCCTACCGCTTCTATGAGAGTGCGCTTTGTGCATGCATGCACGCTTTGTGTGCGTGCCTAATGCGCACTTTGTGTGTGCATGCAGCACTCAAAGACCACCCTCGGTGTCAGCGCTGGTGAGCTGAGCTGTTGTTTAGCTGAGCTGAGGCGCAGCAATCCGCTCTGCCGCGCGAATGAGTTGAGCTAAAAAAACAAGGGAATATAGGACAGGGAATGGTGGCGGCAGGAGGGCGGGGTCAGCCAGAGGTGGTATTTGCTGGTTAAAATTTCTGCTACCAGTTCACCCGAACTGGTCCGAACCGGCTGAATACCACCTCTGGTTAACATCAGACCAGCAATCAAGAAAACAATTCCCCAACCAAGAAACTGCTAAAGAAGTCAAGAGCAAAAACCCCACCAAAGACTCTCTAAGACCACCCCACTAACACTGACAAGCAAGCCACTAGAATATAAACTGACAGCAAACAGCACTCTTTACTAACTCTGATGATGTTATCTAGTTTGGGTAATGAAATGTCTGCAAGAAAACAAGGAAGCTCAGAGATCACCAAGGACTTCTCATAACAGCCCTGAGCTACAAATATTCTCCTTTATTAGAGACTGATATCTTTAACAATTAAAACTTTAGAGAATGGGGCCTAATGAAATCTCAGGAATAAAATGTGAACTAAACCTACAGCAAATGTTTTGGAACTAACTTAAAACAGTCTGTGTATCCAGCCATTGAGTTAGGAGGTTGCCTTACAGAAGTCGATCCAGTTCCATTTGTCTGCTCATATTGGCACTGACTTTCAGATTATTAGACAAAAGTCACTTTGACAGCAGATAAAATTGGGATGACAAGGTGTTGTAAATCAAAGTTCATGAACGTTATAACCCTTCAGATTTTGTTTTCCTGAAAAGGGTCTGACAGCTATTGTTTGGCACCCTGAAGTTAGACCAATATATTTTCATTCCTCCCCAACTGTTCCTTGCTGCATGCAGGTGAAAAGATAAATACATGCTTTCCAAAACTAAAATCAAACTCACTCCAGGTACACAGAATATTTGTACATAATATTCCCTTTAAAGAAATAACCAGTGCCTGCAATTCAGGCATTATGTTCTTTCCACAGGAAACCCTCAAAGAAAAAGAAAAAAAGGAAGTTTTTTTGTGTCATAGCCTAAAAATTTCTCTCTCTCCGATCAGCAACAATTTGGCTCACAACAGAAAGAGGCAGAAGTTAGATGAGTGGATGTTGCAGAAAATACAAGAAACAGTGCAGGAAAACAGACGAGAAGATCATGTGTAGATGATTCAAAGATCAAGGAAACCAAACCGGAAATCTATGTATGCACAATAAAGACTGTTCTGGACAGATGTTGGGATCACACCCTTTTATCCCGGAACATAACAAGGGAATGATAACATCTGCCTTATCTCTTTATATTTAGTTACTGGAAGACAATTATTTTTCTTCCAGCTGACTCACATTGGTTGCCAGAGCCAGACTGTGGGGAAAAGAATTAAAGCAGAAGAATATAGAGCGAAGAACTCATGCAAGGTCAATTTTAGTTCAAATAATATATGCTGCAGTGAATGATAATAGTATACCCTCATCCTTGTATTATAGCAAAGCCAGTGGGTGCATTCTTTAGAAGATATGCAGCGGTTTTTCTCAGAGAGAAAAAGGGCAGCAAAAGGATTTACAAGACAGGAATCTCACAATTCATGGAAATGCATTAGTTTGTGTTGAATGAGTCTAGCTATTTCATTGTAAGACATGGTTTCTGGCTCAGTGTGTCATAAAAATGAAGTCAATTGTGGTTTGTACAATAATACATTTTTAAAAGAAGCAGGGCTCCCTTTTGTGTGTAATCTACAATCTATGTGGATGTTCATTTCATTTCTGATGTAGGAATGTGGTCCCCAAACAGAATTCCTCAGAAGCAGCAGGTACACAGATAAACCTAGCTCCATGCAACTGACTTTCTAACTTCATTAAAATTTGTTGGTCTGAAGTTTTTGGCTTAAGATGGAGAAGCTACTATTTCATCATTCTATTCATTTTTAAACTCTTGCTTGCTTGTCCTATTTAAAGATATAGAACAAAAATGAATCATTTTGGAAAAAAATATCTGGTGCTAGATAGAAAGTCAGATTTTCATGATTGCTATCTCAAAATAGAAATAAATTACATGGATAGGTTACTGCCCAATAAGCTCCTGGGTATTCAAGTAGGGGAAATCATCATTGCATGAAACTTCAGGTTTACAGTTGCTCATTTTATTGTGAAGCTTCTAGATTTTTATCTATTTCCTTTGCAGTTCAGAACTAGTAATCCTCACAAAGTAGCATTTTTATTGCTGCAAATATGTGCCCCTTCCTTCCTTCCTTCCTTCTTTCCTTCCTTCCTTCTTTCCTTTTTTCCCTCTAGGCGGTTTGGAGAGTGAAGGGACAAAAAAATATCTACATCTATTTTCCAGACCAGAAAAGATTGGAAATATGTTTTGATTGCAGTACAGCTATCAGGCACTAATATAATATATGGATACAATATTTAGGTAAATCTCTTTAGATTTTTATATTAAGCATTGCAGTAATTTTCAGCTTTACCCAGGCAGGAGGAAATGCGTCACAAATCTGTTTCCTTTGACCACCACATTCAATGTTCTCTTGCTATATCTTTCGATTCTTAGACGTAGCAGTACTCCAGAATAGGCTTTGCAATATCTTTGAATATGCATCTGGAGCAGGAGGATGTGAATGCAAGTGTAACACTTTTAGTAACTGACATGTTCATTCAGAAGTGATAGGTAAACCTATGTTTACAATAAGCCTTGACTAACCATCCTTCTGGACTGTGACTTAAAAACTGCCAAGAAATCAATATGTTTTTTTCCCCATGGGACATTGCTGCAATGAGAACACAAACCAACACAAATACAAAAACAATAGGTGCAAGTCCTGTTACTATGGCAACTTACCTTTTAAACTGGACTGATCCTTTCTCTTGAATCCTGACTTTTGAGCTTTGTGAAGGTATTTTTGTCTTGCCACATCCTGCCCCTTCCTCAACAATTTACATAGGCCTTCAACCCCAAGACATGACATTGATGGATGCATAACACAACACTACCTTCATCACCATGGAAACATAGGTTTGGAGCAGTTTACATGGATGGAAATTTAGAAGTCAGAAACTTCATTAAAGGACATGCAGAACAAACTTTCCCCCTATGGGAAAGCTATGCTGTTGATTGTGGCAGAGAGGTTTGCTTGTGGGAGGGATGTGGAAATAACACCATATTCCCAGTAAGGTAACCCAAGGTATGAAGAGTATCCCAGCTGTCCAGCTAAAGCAAGCAGGCTCCTACACTGGACAGCCACATTATAGGAAGAAGCTGGACGTGGATTATTACTTTGCTGAGGATGGCAAAAGCACCAGTTCATACCGCACAGGAGCAAGCAAGGACAATCTATCCTGAATTTTACCAAGAAAACCACATGGACAGGAAATACAAAATGATTGATTATATAGTTTTGGATGAAGGGTCCCTTCGGTTGAATGCCATTCAACAAATTATTGAGGGAGAACTGAGGATCTTTTGGAATATTAATGGTGTTCATGACATGGCTATATTAAAGCTTCTGATGATGTTGTCAAGCAGAAAAAGAAAATCTGAAACTGCAAAGACAAGAGTTACAGCTGGAACATGAAATGTCAGAAGCATGGATGTGGGAAAACTTAATGCAGTGAATGATGAATTGAATCAACTAAACATTGACATCTTAGGCACCAGGAAATTGAAATGCACTTGAATTAGACAATTTCAGTCAAAAATCACATTGTTTACTACTCAGGACACACAAGATCAATATAGATCTAATATAGATACACAAGATTTATAGTCAGAAAGGATACAGCAAGGACAGTACTTGACTACAATGCAATAAATGACTGAATGATATCAATTAGAATCATAGACAACCCTTTAATATGGTGATCATCCAAAGTTATGTTCCAACCACTGATGCATAAGAAGAGGATCTTGATTAGTTTTATGATCAAGTTCAAGGTGAAAGGACAGAACATGCAAGGAAGATATGGTGCTTCTGGTTGTAGACTGAAATGCCAATGTTAGACATATTGAGGGGGAAATGTAGTTGGAATATGTGGAATAGGAAACCAAACGAAAAGAAAAGAAAAGGATACCTTATCCATTTCTGCCAATTCAATGACTTATTCATTGCTAACACAACATCAAACTACCAAAATAATGCCTATACACATGGACATTACCCATTCAGCTTATGATGACACTGAACAAGTGATACTTTTGACCAGTCCTGGAACTTCTGGCTATCACATGATCATGATCTCGACACTCAGCAACAGGCCCAGATTTTTGACCATTACATGGTACCATGGTCATGCAATAATAATTTTCAAACTTCCCTGTTAGCTTCCCACAAATAAAGTCAATAGGGAAACTAGCAGGAAGCCAAAAGTTGCAGTCACATGAAGTTCTTGCTTAATGACTCACAGCTGCACAATAATAACTGGGGACTTCTGGAACTACTGTTGCGTAGTGTGTGGTCATGTGATGATGTGCTATATGACAGCATCACTTAGTGGTGGAAATTCCAATTGCATTCACCATTGTTAAGCTTCACAGTTATTATTGTGAATACACACACACACACACACACGTGTGTGTGTGTGTGTGTGTGTGTGTGTGTGTGTGTGTGTGTGTGTGTGTGTGATATTGTCCTGGTGTACCCAAATATGGGAGAAAGCATCACAGCTTTCATTTTGCCTTTCGGCCCCTCTCTGGGACCATCCAGGCAGTTTCTATAGCTGACACACTATCTTCTATATGTGTAGCATTTTTTGCTGATAAATGAAAATAAAGGGAGAAAATAAAGGCAGGCAGGTTCAAATCCCAGGAAGGGTATGGCTATCTGACAACAGCTAAGTAGCTTGAAATAGATCTATAATAGTCTCCCTTTATTTTCATTTATCAGCAAAAAAAATGCTACACACACACACACACACACACACACACACACACACACACACACACACACACACACACACAGGTATAGGAGCTCTGTCATGTGGCTAGGAGCTCATCGTGGAACAGAAAATGAATTGCACATGTTGCAAGTCCACTTAAGCAAAAATGGAAGAAAAAAAGCCAACCAGTTTCCACAATAGGATATTGACTATAAATCCACCATTTTCAAGGAGAACATTAGGAATTCATTTGAGATCTTGAATCCTATTGCTTAGAAACCAGAGCAACTGTGGAATGAAACAAATAAAAGTTGCTAAAGGTGTATGTGAAAAGAGATTTCTAAAAACAATTTAAAAAGAAGAAAGTTGGATATTTTAAAATATGTGGAAACTGCCAAAAAGAAAAGAGAAGCCAATGCCAAAAGGACAAAGACCTCAGGAAGCAACTTATCAAAGTATTTTCTCTGAGAGAGCTTTTATAAGAGACAAGTAGCAGCATTACAGCATAGCTTTTACAGACATGGAAAAAAATGAGGAAACATGTCTGAAAGTCCACTGAATTTAAAAGAAGTTCCAATCTTGAATTGGTACACAAAAGAACACAAATGGACAAACAGTGTCTGATTTGACTTCTGAGGAAGGAATGGTGAACTGAAGACAGCTCCTTAAAAGCTGATGCACACAGCAAAAGGAAGGGCTGGTGAAAGGATAGGCTCCTCCAAACTCATCTTCAGATCAAGGAAAGAACTATCACCAACTACAGGTTTGCTCCATATAGTGGTTTCCCATGAAGAAATAATATAACACTATATTCAAAATGCCTCCCTTCGACCGGTCAGGTCCCACAGAGTGGGTCTCCTCTAGGTCCCGTCAGCCAAACAGTGCCGACTGGCGGGGCCTAGGGGGAGGGCCTTATCTGTAGGGGCCCCTGCTCTCTGGAACCAACTCCCCCTGGAGATCCGAATCATCCCCACCCTGCTGGCCTTCCGAAAAGCCATTAAGACATGGCTCTTCCTGCAGGCGGGGTGATGTTGAGACGACCTTCCATCTGACGTCTCCCCCATGTATATATGATATGTTTGTTGTTTTAAAATTGTTTTAAACTGTTTTTAACATTTATTTCATATTCCCTAAAATGTTGTACGCCACCCTGAGTCCTGAGGGAGTAGGGCGGCATAGAAGAACTTCAAATAAATAAATAAATAATAAATAAAATAATCCTAAATTCAAAAGGATCCCAAACAACAGTTGACAGATATCAGGAGGAGTCCACCATGAAGTGGCAGCAAAAGAGACACTTCTCACCACCATTACTACTGTGTATTAGGGCTGATCCAAGCCTCTGAGATGAGTAAGAGTACATATGGATATGTACATATGTACATATGGATATGTACAGAGTACATATCCAACGACCTAAGTGCTAGAGCCCACTGTAGCAACATTGCCAAAAGAGCTCTAAGAGTAGTTAATCTAATCTTGCGTAGCTTCTTCTCTGGCAATATTACACTGCTAACCAGAGCATACAAAACATTTGTTAGACCAGTTCTGGAATACAGCTCACCTGTCTGGAACACACACTGCATATCAGACATTAATACAATCGAGAGAGTCCAGAAATATTTCACAAGAAGAGTCCTCCACTCCTCTGCTCGCAAGAAAATACCTTATTCCACCAGACTTGAAATATTGGGTTTAGACAATTTACAACTACGCCGCCTCCGATCTGATCTAAATGTAGTTCATAGAATCATATATCAAAAAGTCCTTCCTGTCAATGACTACTTCAGCTTCAACTGCAGCAATACACGAGCACATAATAGATTCAAACTTAATGTAAACCGCTCCAAACTCGACTGCAGAAAATACGACTTCAGCAACAGAGTGATCAATGCCTGGAATGCACTACCTGACTCTGTGGTTTCTTCCCCAAACCCCCAAAACTTTAACCTTAGACTGTCTACAGTAGACCTCTCTCCATTTCTAAGAGGTCTGTAAGGGGCGTGCATAAGCGCACCACTGTGCCTACCATCCCTGTCCTACTGTCCTCTATTATCGGTATTTTTTACTTATGTTATGTTTATACAAACAACTACTATCCTGTACATGTTTGACAAAATAAATAAATAAATAAAATAAAATAAAATAAATAAAAGCCTTCCCTGAAACAATTATCCTGCTGTTCAAAGTCAGGAGGAGATTTTCCCCAAAAGGAGATGAGCTAATTTCAATCCGTAGAAGTCAGCACGTCTGTTTGCTGAAACTTATGCAAGGGTAACAGAAAAGACATTCGTTTAAAAGGAACAAATAAAGATAACTTAAGCCTGCTTTCTAGTATGGGCTGGGGACTACATCTCATGAGGACATGATATGAAAAAGAGATAATCAGGGAATGCTTATATATCAGGTGCAGATAAAGACAAACTCTATCACTTTCAAGAGAACCCTGAGTATAATTATAATATACTGCAAATTGTTCCTGGGAATAGGTAGTGAAAATGGACTTCTGCAATATTTTGACTGACCTATATGTTATTAAATTATGCTTTCTTTTCACTTTTTCTCCCAGAAGATCTTACTGGCTCAACACACCTATTATAGTTTTTGCCTACAGATATGCCTAAGTATGGGGGGGAAAGGCAGATTTCCCTTCAAGGCATTCAGGAGAAATTATGACATTTTATCCAGAACAATAAGGTGAAGATATTCTATTATATATTCCCCCATGTGGTGTGTGTTTCCTTTAAACTAATGTGGTTTCCTAAGGCAAATCAAATATTGTGGATCTCATTGTTTTCATGGAAAGATAAATTACTAAATTACTTGAGACCAAGAAAATTAATGAGCCAACCAGTCTTTGACTTGAAAGTATCTAGCACTTTTAATTACAAGTGGACGATTCCCATTTTAGCCTTGCCATCTTAATGTGGGTATTTCAGCCAAAGAATTATCTTGTATACGGATTAGGAAATCAGATTGCAAAAACTGTGAAGTGGGTTGTTGAATTGCAAGCATCGATAGCATTCATGTGACTCAGAGAAGTAAGAAAGTAGATTTCCCAAATCTATTGCAATTGATACCAATCTCTTACAGATCTCAGAGAGGCTTGAATTTCACTCTGCACAAAGTAAGATTAAACATTAAAGACCTGAAATTCTATGAACAGTATTAAGGTACCGAATAGATCAGCCACTACATTAATTTGTAATTCACCTTTGCTGAACTTGGACTTTCCAGATGCATTGAGACTACAGTTTCTCCAACATTTGTCCAGAAAAGCTTTGGATGAACATGCTTTGTGATGTGATTCCAAACAAGTTTAGATAGGAATACGTCAATGTGATTTTAGTGGTGTGAGAGAATTGGTAGCTTCAAAGATTTGAATATAGAAATAGGAACAGGTAAACTAAGTTCATATTTAAAATGTGAATTTCCATAATGTATACTCATCTTTTATAATCTATATTGAATAAACTGAAGAATGGAAAGAATGAAAATGAGCATATCAGTTTCTTAAACTCATTTTATATATCTGTGGGTATAATATGAATTGGAACTGTGCAGAAAAGTTAAACTTTCCCATCTATTGTGCACTGATTTTCCCAAGGAAAGAGAACTGAAGACAAAATGCTAAGGTTATTCCAGATCAAAAGTGGAACATTAGTATACTATGTAAAACATATGCTATTGATGATAAAAAGCTTAATTTTTAGCATGATATTCTAGCATATGCTCTGTTGACTAAATTCAAATGTAATATATAAGAAGATATATCAAAATAGTTTATATATATATATTTATATATATTTATATATATATATATATATATATATATATATATATATATATATATATATATATATATATATATATATATATATATATATATATATATATATATATATATATATATATATATATATATATATATATATTACATAGCCCTTCTGCTCATTTGTCGTTTAATAAAGTTGATGAGACAACATTCTTGAATACTATCCAATGTAACTTAACAATGAAAGGGGCTATATTTCAATTCTTCCTTCTTGTATTCAGGAGCATTTAAGGATCATTTAAATACTTTTCCTATCTACCTTCTGAAGATGGTACTATCCAGCTGTTCCTGTTGCCGCTCCTATAATATAATATCTTTTGCTAGGGCTATACAGTCACCAGTACTAAGCCTCACTGTAGTGGGACTTCCTAAAAAGGATACATATTACAGTAGGTGGCAGGTTCCTCTTTTTTTTAGTAATTCAGAAATGTTGTCTGTTCACTTTAACTACTGTGCATAATTGGTTTATCTTACATTGAACTAGTGATTTGTCTGTTTCAATTAATATGTTTGTCTTTGGTGAAATGTTTGTTAAGATAGTTTCAAGGTTGCTGTTTTTTCTTACAACAAACAAACAAACAAAAACCTTCCATGTCTGTTGGTTATTTTTATTGCTACATGTCTATAAATATTATTTGACTTATAAGAAATAATAAATTATTTGAAAAATAAATTATCCCTTCAGAGAAAATCAGCCGTCCCCCCATAACACTAAACATGATCTTGTTGATTCTAGCTCCCTTCCATTCAAACCCTAGTTTAATCAGTTTCTCAAACACCCAAGTACTAGTGAGAACTAGATTAGAATAACACTAGACAGCTATTTTTATATGCATGCTTTATATGCTACGTACCCTAACCAAGCAAAAGCAAAATGGATTTTAAAAGCATCCTCTACATATGTACAAATCATTTTCCCATGTTGTTTGTTTCTGCTATACATTTTTATCCAAGTAGTCACAAGACAGTGGTGTGCTCTATTTTAAGGTGTATCACAAGTCAACGGAATAAGAGGAAGTGAATTCTCCGTCTGCAGGCTTTTCATTCTTATGCTTCATTGCTTCAAATATCTTTCTTTCCAGCCAGGCTTAGTGCTATTTCAGCTATTAGCAGAAAAAAAATGTTGATGAAATAATACCCAGAGAAGTAAAGCAAGGAGAAGCTTTAATTTTTAAATTTAATTCAATTCACCCATAGTTTCCTTTTGATGATAAAGCTTCCCCCCTCCCCCATGTTTTAAAACTTCCAGGATCAAGAATATGAGAAATGAGTAGACAAGACTAAATGATTAGTTGTATGTGTCATAAATGTGATTGCTGCAGTGGTGGGTTGATCCCGGTTCGGCCCGGTTCTGTGAACCGGTAGTGCCGCTGGCGGGAGGCTCCTCCCACCCGCCCTGGACACTTCTGCGCATGCACAGAAGCATTGCCTGCGTGCGCGAGCGTGCACACAAACTGGTAGCAATGGGTTTTAGAACCCACTATTGGATTGCTGTAACATTTGCGCAATATTGTATTGGACTTAATATTTCTGTGCAGCTATGTAGCTGTCTGGCATTTCTTAGGGAAACAATGTTATCTAAATACAGTCTATCAATACTATGGAGTCTGTGTTCTAAAATTTAAAGTAATCTCATCAAAAATATGGCTACAAGAATAAATGTAAGAGAATTGTTTTTATCTGGCTCATTGTAAGTTAACCACTTAGTATTTCACTTGTAAGTTGAATCTGAATAATAGCTTTCTTTTTAGTTATTAACTCATATAATTATGTTATGACTTTAAATTGGCAAAATAAAAATACGTACCCAGAAATGTACATCTTTAAGCATATAATCAAGTGGATGACGAATTTGGAAAACTCATTGTACCTTTAAAATTATAGGAAATAAAAAAGAAGACAATGAATGAGGTCAAGATAATTCTTGGAAGTTCTAGGAAAAGCTATAAGACAAGTGAAGATGTTGATTATTTGTCCATACTGTCACTAGAAGTTGAACCCAATCCAACAGCATTTTAACTAAAAAAAAAAGTAAAGAAAGTATTGGGAGCCTTCACCTACCATATATCTATTTTTTAAAAATTAGCTTATGTTTCATTGAATATTTATTTTAAAATTACTTATTACTTATCTTTCCTCCAAGGAATTCAGGCAATTATTGTAGACAGAAGCCATTTTATTAACAATTAAATCTGTATATGAGAAAGGTAAGTGATTCAGATAGAGGTACTGACACTCGTGAGCAAGTTCAACAAATTGACACATTAGGGCAGGGGTGTCAAACTCAATTTCATTGAGGGCCACATCAGGGCTGTGGTTGACCTCGGGGGGCCAGGTGTTCGTGGCTGACTGGTGAGTGTGGCCAACTGGGTGAGCATGGCTTGTCACCATTCCCCAAACTGTTGGCATGTTTTCTCTTTGCACTGGGTAGACCGGGCTGAAGTCACATTAGCCCGATGTTTCTTCTTCGCACTGAATAGACCAGGCCGAATCCATGCTGGCCTGATGTGTCCTCTTTGCATTGGATAGACCAGGCCGAAGTGACATGGGTAGACTGGGCCAAAGCAACACAGGTCGGCCCCTTACATTTTCCAGGATGGTCCCACAGGTCGGATCCAACCACATTGCGAGCCGGATGCGGCCTGCGGGCCTTGAGTTTGACACCCCTGCATTAGGGAGTAAAAGCACAATGGAAGGACCAGTTACATGGAACTATCCTAATTTTGCTCAATAACCTCTGTGTAAGCATTCATGTTTACCGTATTTTTCAGAGTATAAGATGCACCTTCCCCCCCTAAAAGTGGCTGAAAATTTGGGTGCGTCTTATACTCCGAATGTAGCTTTTTCTAAGCTTTTTTCCCCAGCCTTAGAGAAGTGCTAATGATCTTCCCCGGCTCTTCCTGGCTTGCAGGCTTGTTTTCATTGCTATTCCCTCCCAAGAAGATTTTTTTCTGCCCTAATGAGTTGCTAACGATCCAGGGGCGGGTCACCATTTTTTTCCCATGATTTTCGGGCAATTTTGCTTCTGCGCATGCACAGAGGCAAAATCTCACCGAAATCTCTCTTGCGCGCGTGTCCGCTCATGAGATTTCGGCACGATTTTGCTTCCACGCATGCGCAGAAGCAAAATCGCCCGAAAATCACAGGAAAAAAATGGTGATGTGCCGGGTGGACCGGCAGAGAGGGCCCCGGAGCGGTTGCAAAATCCGCCGCTCCCTACTGGAGCTGCGTATCGGACAGCTCTGGCAGGAACCCACCTCTGTAACGATCTTCCTTGCTTATAGGCTTTTTCATTTCTACTCCCTCCAAAGAGGTTTTTTCCCAGCCCTAAGTCTTTGCAGGCTTGTTTTCATTGCTATTCCCTCCCAAGAAGATTTTTTTCAGCCCTAACCAGGGGCTAAAATAATGTGCTGAAGCTGACCAGATTAAGGATGCTAGCCAGATGAATACCTGGTAGGTAGATTCCACCCCCCTATTTTCCTCCCCAAAAACTAAGGTGCGTCTTATACTCTTGTGCATCTTATACTCCGAAAAATACGGTATTTTATGTCAATGTAAAAATATCCATGTGCTGTAATTCAGATTATATTATAGAGAACAGTATTGCAATGATAAATTTTTACTATCAAACATAACTATTTATTTGCCAGCTGCATTGGAAAATGAAATTTGACTGAAACCAATTACATGTTTATTCAGAAAAAAAACACAATTGAGTATAATGGACTGTAAACTCAAATCATGAAGTACTGTATCAGAATCTTACCCAAGTGGAATCTTAGTAAAGGGGAGACAAAACTTGTCATGGAGGGAACAGATGAGCAATCAAGTAGAGGTGAACGCATGAGTAATAATTGCAGCAGAAGGTAAGTTTGACTCCATAATAATATTACCTGTCATGGAAGAGGGACTTGCAATGCTCTGATGAGGCTGAGAGCTATGCTGACAGTAGTGTATTCTAGCAGAAGGATCATCCATGCCAGACAGGTTTTAGTGGAATAACCAGACTAAATGTATCCACCAAACTACTTAATATGGTAAGGAAACAGAAAAAGAATTGATATTGGATTGGTTGTCATCCAAGTCAATAAGGACCATGTCAGATATTAGAGTTCCTGGACATCTGTTGATAAGTGGTCAATGGGACGCAGGAGAAATATGGCTGGACAACCAGAACCTAGCTCTGTAGATTATTTGAAGAACAACAACTACAGATACAACAAGTAAGACCACACATGGAATACTGTATCCAGTTTTGGTTGCCATGATGTAAAAAAAATGTTGAGACTTCAGAAAGAGTACAGAGAAGAGCAACAAAGATTAGGGGACTGGAGGTTAAAACATATAAAGAATGGTTGCTGGAATTGGGTGTGTCTAGTTTAATGAAAAGAAGGACCAGGGGAGACATGATAGCAGTGTTCCAATATCTCAGGGGTTGTCACAAAGAAGAGGGAGTCAAACTATTCTCCAAAGCATCTGAAGTCAGGACAAGAAAACAATGGATGGAAACTAACCAAGGAGAGAAGCAACTTAGAACTAAGGAGAAATTTCCTGACAGTTAGAACAATTAATCAGTGGGACAACTTGCCTCCAGAAGTTGTGAATGCTCCAACACTGGAAGTTTTTAAGAAGAGATTGGACAACCATTTGTCTGAAATGGTACAGGATTTCTTGCCTGAGCAGGGGATTGGACTAGAAGACCTCCAAGGTCCCTTCCAACTCTGTTATTCTGTTATTGTATTAAGTATACTGTCTTTGAAAATCACACCATTGTGGCTTGCTATTAAAATAAGCAGGTTAAAATTTTGAGGGATTTCTGAATACAGACTGATAAACATACCAGTTATAACTGTGGTTGAAAAGAGGATAATAATAATAGAAGATCACAAAGTATCAAGATCTGAAAATCTAAATTGAAAGATTATGGCATAAACTGGCCGTAATGGTCCCAGTAGTTATCAGCACAGTGATTGCCCTACCGAGAAATCTTAGACAGCAATTAGAAAATCTGCTTATTGGCAAAATTTCCATCTGTCAATTGCAAAAGGTCTCAGTGCTTGGATCCACACATATATTACACTGATTCATTATGACATCCAAGGTTCTTGGGAAGAACTTGATACATATGAAGGCTAACACCAGGTAAAGAACTGTCAGTTATGGCTCTACATTGGTGTGAACAGATTATAATAATAAAAATCATCTCTCTTTCTTATCCATGTGGAAGTAGTAGTATTTCTGCAAGTAAACCAACCAACCAACCAACCCATCAACTGTTACATTGAAAACATTTAGGAAAAAAAGTAAAACAACTGCAGTTTGTGATTGGGCTCATCTTGAAAGATAAAGGAACTTTTAATAGGCTAATACTTCCCTGTTACAAATAGCTATAAGTTTAACACTTTATGCTTAATGGATAATCTTGGGAATTATTTCTAGGAGCCACCAAGAATGCTATTAGTATGCTAATCAGCATTGCAGAGTAAATTGGTTATAAAATTGGGATAGACAAGAAAAATCCAATGTCAGGCAGACTTTTCTAGAAATTATAATATTAGGTCTGCTTTCCCTTTGTAGCTTGTTTGCATCCGAACTGACAATTGGCACTGCATAGCTATTAAACTCATGAGAGGCTGTGTAGCTAAATTATTATATCAGTCTAGAAGCACTTAAGAGTAAGATATTATGGCAACTCTTTAATATAGAGCTGGGAAAAATGTGCTGGGAAATGAAGAAAACAAAAAAACCATGAACCATGAACCAGCCATGAATATTTCACTCAATCACAAGTCTTATATTTTTCATCCTGTAATTGGTATGTAGAGCATTGTTATTCTGAGAATATGAAGAAGAAGAAAAATGCAATAAAGTGTTTCCATTTATTTGTCTCAATTTCAGGGTTCTTATCTTGGGTAATCATAGACACAATTGATGTAAGCTGTTTATAATGGATCAATCAGTGCAGATCAAATAAATATTGTCCACTAAATGTTTTTTTCCTGTTACCCACTGTTTTGATAGCAGTGCAAGAAATCTAAATTGCAAGAAAAATGTTCCAAAATCCCAATTACAATGGCAGTGTAACAAGTTACATTTCCATTTTATAGCATTTATATTGCCTTGCCACAAATATAATGCGCACAGCAACTCAAGGAGATTATAATGAAAACTGCCTAAGTGAACGACCAAGTGCCTTGCAAGGAAACATGGCAGAAGAGGGCCAATTAAACCCAATCAGCTTTATGTAGCAAATAAGAATGGTAACTGTAGGAAGAGACATCAAGCAGAGAGGGAGGCTGGCCTGAAAGGTAATGGCAATAAGGGGGAGCTTTTCAGGTTTTCAGAAAATAAGGTTCTGTATTCTAACCTACACAATGCTGTATTTCTAACCTCCATAAAGACAGCACTGCTGTCCCTTTCATTTCCAATGTACTGCCATGCAATGATGATTTCTTTCAATGTAATTGTGGTTCCACAGTGATCCGTTAAGGGAGACTATGCAATATCTGTTACATTTATAATCCATTCAAGTGGCCTGCCAATCTCCAATTATGTAGTAGAAGGTGAAAAGGTTACATATTTTATCCTTTCCCTTCAGAGCAGAAGCATGTTCAAGTATTCCAATGCTGCAGTAGCTGTAACAGCAAATCACATAGACCATATCAGGTTCCTTAAAAAAAAAGAACTTCTTACCACATGCACATCACAACTGTGGAAGAGTACAGAATCAGAAATAAGAACTGCAGTGAACATTATCCACCGGCTTCATGTTGACCAAATCCGATTAGAGCAGAAGACAAGAAAGTCAAAGCAACATTTTTCTACCTGCAAATCCTTTTTCATACTCAGATCAAAAGGATAGAATCATGCAAAATGATTCTAGAACTATGAAGAATCTCCCACTGGAGGTAAAAGGAAGGAAGGAAGGAAGGAAGGAAGGAAGGAAGGAAGGAAGGAAGGAAGGAAGGAAGGAAGGAAGGAAGGAAGGAAGGAAGGAAGGACTAGTGTTTAAAAGAAAATTAATAATATCAAAATTGAAATGAAGAAAATGCATGCAATAGTTTTCATAGTACATAAAAGTATATTTACAGTCTTGCAAGAAAGAAGCACTGATGAGCAGTGGGATTGATCCAACCCATCTTTTGTTATTAGGAGCAACTAAGAATGGTTTGTTCTTGACTTATAAAGCAATCTTTGTTCACTCGCCCTTCATCTGCAAACTTCAGCACCATCTTCTCTTTCCTGCCACATGTCCCAATGTTCCTTAATTCTTTTTAAGAGGTGAGGAGGAGATGAGATATAAGGAAAGAGAGGAACTGACAAAGATACAGTAGTACTTCCTCCCTTCTGTGTTGAATATATTTTTTCTTAATCTACTTTGCTGTTGCAAAAAGGCTTGGTTGGACTTAATCTACTCAAGAATGGCAAATAACTAACAGGAAGCATGGGCTTCAACAAAATGGCTGAACCAAGTTATCTGCTGGGTTCTTTAGGTTATTTACCTGTGATTTAAGAATATTAATGAAAGGGTTCTCAACCTTAAATATTTCAAGGCCCAATAAAAGGTTACTCTTTTATATGCCTTTGGTCAATGATTGAATAGCCATTTTTGTCTACAATTAGGAATACTATTTTAGAAATCAAGAAATACAAAGACATAAGGAAAAAAACAAATTCTAAAATGAATAGTGAAGGTATAAATAGTTAATTAAAGAAAATGCAAGTTGATTCTACTTGCTCTCTTTCATTAGAAAATATTTAATGATATCTAATGTATCACTAACTGGAGAAGATGCAGTGTAGCCAATCATTCAAATGCAATTTGCATTTTGGAAAGCACATCACTTCATCTCTCAGTTGTCATCTATATAAGATAAGAATGAAAATCATGTTTCAACCATATTAGTAAATCTTAAATGGAAATGAATTAAATAATGAGAAACTCTAGAATACTGTGAAGTAAAACTATAGTCCTTGTATTGTCACTGTTATTATTTTTGTTGTTGCTATTATTTATTAAAATTATTATAGACAAAAGTCCTTATTTTAACAGATTAACAGAGTTGGAAGGGACCTTGCAGGTCATCTAGTCCAACCCCCTGCTCAAGCAGGAGACCCTACATCTGCCTCTACCTAGGATCAAACTCACAACCCCCTGATTGTGAGGCAAGAGCTCCACCTCTAGGCCACAGCAGCTGGGTTTTTTGAGAACAGAGCCTCAAGGACCTTATCTCACCTTTATTCAGGGGTGGGTTCCACTTACCTTCGCCACCGGTTCGCATCACGACGTTTTAAGTAGCAAATTATGTAGCATCCCCTCATGCAACTTGGCTTCCGAGCATGCTCAGAAGCAGGAATCAGCCCGAAACGAAGCTGAGGAGCTGATCAGTTGTGCTTCGGGCGAAGAAATAAAAGTCAGTATTAACCTGCGGGCAGGCGGGAGGGCCCTTTTTTCAAGCAGCGGAAGGGGAAAAATTTGCAACCCCACCCCCCAAAAAGATGGTGGCGCGCACAGACCGGCACCAACAGTGACGTCACCGGCAGGTCGCTACCGGTTTGGGTGATCCGGTCCAAACCGGGAGGAACCCACCCCTGCCTTTATTTCTCAGGAAGAAATAGTGGTATTGTTTTTTGATTCAATTGAGTCCAGTTACTGAAGGTGCTGTGGAAAGTCTTGCAATTAAACTACAAAGTTCTTGGTATGATGTAATGACATCATGGGCACCTGTCTTTGTTTAGCCTTAAAAAAAAAACTTGCTTCTTATCAGTCACAATTTCCAAATCTGTAGAATTTCCATTTGCTTGCTCCAATGTTTAAACTAATAATGCTTGAAAACTTTGAAATCAAAATTATAGGCCAGCTTCACATTACTTTCCTATTAGAAATGGTGGAAAATATTTGTAGCTCAGGTGGATGTTAGTGATGGTATGTTCTCCAAGCTTGTTGCAGAAGAGAACTGAAACAAGACACTTCAATCCAAGTTCCGCTGATGATGTTACCTAGCCGGGTGATGAAACATTCAGAAACTAAACAACAAGCTCTGAGAACAAACCACCACAAACATTTACTTTCCTATCTTGCATTTAAGAGAATTTCTGGATTGACATTTTTCAGAAAGGTAAGATTTGGCTAGATGCTTTCATGTATTTTTCCTTTGAAATGCAACCCCCTCCTTTTTTTAATGCCATGTCTTCTTGGGCTTAGGAAAGGTTTAGGAAGACAAACTGCTTCAAGACCTTTGTTCCAGTAAAATGGCCCCATGATTCTATTTATTTAGATTGCACTAAAACTTCAGCATAAATATTTAACTTGCTAGTATACAAAGCTGATATAAAAATAACTCAAATGTGTAAAAATTGGCCTCAAGTCAATACTTAACATTACTTTGTTCATCCTAAACAGTTGATCGTTTAAATACATATTTTGACAGCCATGTGGGATTTTTAAATGTCCATTTCAAACCAGCATAAAAAAGGGTACTGAAATATGGTGTTCATGCGAACATAAAAGGAAAATCCAGATGTCAATGATGTAAAAGGTTTCAGGCAATTTCCCCCAATCCCTTACATGCATTCAGCATCTGCTCAGGTAGATGGAGAAGTTTTGAAGCAGAACATTGATGACCTGTGGCAGGAGTCACACCAGAAGGGGAAAAATTGTTTCTTGTTCTGTCAGTCAAAATTGCTCTCATTAATAGAGCACATAATTTCCTATATCTAACATGGTTGCTCCTATAATGTTCTTCATGTAAAGGTTGCAAGGTCAATCACAACTTGGAATTGTTGGAATTATTCAATTTATATTTTCAAGTACATGTATTTAATGCAAAAGATCTTACATCTAAATAGATGCATATTAGATGTGAAAAGGACTTTTCAACAGCTGCCTTAGTTAACCGCCTCTTTGTTTTAGTGTTGCTTTCCTTGGGTACATATACATTTGGATTTAACTGGATAGAGAAACATCTGTTGCTGCCTAGGATTGAACTTTCAACCTTCCTAGTGGAGGTGGGGGTGAGTGTCTCCATCTTTAGGCCACCAGGCCACTCATTCTTCCCTTACCAATACTTGTTATTAATTTGCTTTTTCTTGCCTGTCCCTCTACTGCATCATAATCTTCAGTGTCGTTTAGTCTCTATTCTGTAGACTTCCTAATTGAGACTTCACTGGCAAAATAATGTAAGAATCTTACTACTTAAGCAAACTATTTAAAATTCACTGGCAAAATGACAAGGCCAAAGATTAATGACAAGAACATCCACGAAGCTGAGACAGAATGTGAAAAATAGGCTTTAGCTCCAAGTGGGTATTATTAATAGCGGAAGAGTTTATCACTATGGATGCCCTTTAAACTGTTCTATTGAATTCTGCCTTCATTTTATTCCAGATGAGATCATACATGAGTATTTATTGGGAGCAATTTTGTTGCTGTCCAGCTCTTAGACTTGACAATTGTTTACTTTTAGAAGCAATTAAGTAGACCAATATATTAGATGTGTATACCAAAGGTATGTTCTTTTCTTCCAGGAGTTTTTAACAAGGATATCTGCTAGATTAATAACTTTATTATAGATATTCTCTTAAATATAACACATTCTTAAAAGTGCTTTTTTACAAAGTTGGATAGTGCTTCTTCTGCCTCTTTTCTCAAAATTTCAGCTTCCCACAATCTTGGATCTTACATCTTATCTATGAATTTAATCACCTTTTTAAGAGACTTGCTAAAACATAATGCCACCCCACTTTCCTAAAATAGATTTTTTTTAAGGCTCTATTGAAGCTGATACAACACTATCAGTTTAAACAATCTGGAAAAAGTAGCCAAAGTCTGCGGTAGTTCAGAGTATATAATGACTGAACTGTTTAAGTACCCTGAGGGAGGCAAGTGCTCCAGATCTCATTAAAATTTGAAGTGGGTTCCTTAATTCCCTAAAGACCTTTATAACAAGGAAGCTAGTAGGAAACAAAAAAATAAAGTTGAGAAAGAGAAGATAATAACTGCAAGCCATGGAAGAAGAAAATACCTTGTCAGAAGTGGAGATCAAGTCAGGAGCGTTCGGCATGATTACATTGTAACCTCATTTGTTCTAAAGAGCTGCAAAAAGTGTACTGAGGCAGGTTGTTCATTTTGTCAAGGATGGGGACTTGCTAGGCCATTAAATGATGTCACCACATGCTGGTTGATAGAGTGGGAAGTGTTCTCTTTACTGACTGCTTTGACGTAATTGGTGAGTCACCCTCAGGTTGAACATGTCCTGGGATCACAGATTGAAGTTCAAATAAAGGTGAATCTAATCTAATATTGGATGAAAATCTAGACGGCATTATTTTGACTCTGAGGTAAACTTTAGGTAAGGTAAAAAAGAGGGGCGGGGAGGAAGGAAAGGAAAAGAAAAGAAAAGAAAGGCATGGGCCTACAGACTACAAAGAGAAGGATTTATTAAAGGGAAATTTATTTTTTCACAATCCATCAGCATTTTTGTAGAGTATTTTATATAGTGGGATAAACAATGCAAATGGAGTCCACAGACTAAGAAAACAAAAATTGTCCTTGCTTGAAATTTCATGGTAACAATCAAGAACAGCTGAAAAAAAGATGAGGAAAAACAATATATAAATCATATTAATTCAGAAAATAGCAGCAGATGTTCTGCGTTGTTTGAAGTTATATATGAAATGATGGAATCTTGTTTGAAATCTTAATCTCTTGATTGCTTCCCCCCCTTCTCCTTTCCTTTTTGCCCTGTGCATTTCCTCTCTAAGGAGTCAAATTGTTGCTATTTATTTTAACACAGGAGAATATTTTATTCTTATACCAGGCCTTTTTACTATAACCCTCTGCACAGGAATATGAGTATTGTTGCAGACTACAGGCAAAAAAAAAAAAAGTAAACTTCCAGGAGGTCTAGTGAAGAGTCCAAGTATTATCCTACCTTACCTTGAAAAACTGATTATATACAGTATACACACATACTCACTAAAGGAGGGAGCAGGAGAGAGAATATGATTTATAACATTTAGTTATTAGAATGTAGGGCAATTAATCAGATGGTCTAGGGGATACTCAAAACCTTTCGAGAACATGACTTTGCAGTTAATGAAGAGGTTTAAATGATCACAGAGTCCAAGACAGTATATTTATGGCACTACATAAATCACAATAGCAGACGTGGTACTTTTGCTGTGCCCTAATCTATGCAGGAGAGAGAAGCTTCCAAGTCTTCATTTCATTCCATCTTTGCAACCAATTACTTGCAACCTTTCACTTAGAGTAATTACAATTCCAAATGAGTTGCTTGATCAAAGAAAATCTCTAGAGTTAAGTTTTGATTTCAACATAGCATTCCACTTTTATTGGCCAGAATTGTTTGTTTGGTCTGATGCTTCCTAAATGCTGAATGAATTGATTGGCCTGATTGTGAGTGATGTTTTCATCTCTACAACATTTTATTTCCTATGGGCAGGGACACAAATGCAATACAAGTATTGGAAATCTAATGCAATACAGCTTTGGAAGCATTTTGTCTATAAAAAGCAGGTTAAAATGTTTTAAAATAAATTAATAATTTTAAAATAAATTATTATTTTGATCATATTTAAATTCTGCCTCAATTATAAATAGACTCTTGACAGCTCACAAATTAATTCAAATAATACAGTTATAAATAAAAAATACAGTAAAGATAGAGCCCAAAATATTAATAGTAATGACAAAAGATATTTTAGAGAATGGGTTTGATCTTTGTCTACCAAAGATAATCTCAATTAAAGCAGATACAGAAAAATAGGAAATGGAGGCACAGCTGTCTATATTAAACTTAGCAGGTATTACATTTCTCTGAAGATAAATAGCTTGAAGGATCTAAAAAGGGAAAATAGCAATATCAAAGTGGGAGGAGGCAACAATTATGAAAATACTTAAGATTTTTAAGAGATAGTTGTGGGTGCTCTCAGTTTTAGAATAAACCAGGAAGGTCAAGACACCTTTGCTAAGAGCATAGAGAGTGGATTTCCCAACAGAATGCATTTCATAGATTAGGAACCTCATTCCTTAGCTTGGGAGTAAGAGAAAAGGAGTCTGAAAAAGTGAAACTTTCCTGCCTACTTGTATGTCCAAACAAGTCAGAGGTGGATTCCTCCCAGTTCGGACCGGTTCGCCCAAACTGGTAGCGACCCGCTGGTGATGTCATGATAATGTCACAGAACCGGTTTGGTTGGTGCCATCTTTTTTTTGGAATTTTTTTGGAATTTTTTTTTTTAGAATTTTTTTGGGGAGAATTTTTTTCCGGGTTTTTTTTTCTGCACATGCGCAGAAGCCGAGTTTCTGGCACTGTGCATGCGGTCGCCATCTTCTTTTCAGCTTTTTTTTTAAAAAAAATTGCCATTGGGCATGCACGCACACTCAAAGCATGCACGTGCCCATGTGGCACACTCACACAGCGCGGGAGGAAGCGAACCGGCAGCGAGGTAAGTTAGAACCCACCCCTGAAACAAGTACATATTGAAGTAGATATTCCTAAAGCCAATTAGAGCTTTAAGGATCAAACTCAATACTTTAAACTGTCCCCAGAAAACAATTTGTATCCAGTGCAGATCTTTCAACTTCTCTGCTATAGGTACTGATTCACCTGGTTACCTTATTTTGTGTCAGTTGAAGCTTCTGGCATTGGTCAAGGGCAGCCCCTCTTAGATATCCCACCATAGTCACGCTGTCCATTAAAGCATGGATAACAGTTGAAGAACAAACTGTAATTGTGCAAATGTATTCTTTGCTGCTACCCTCAGCAGCTTCTTGATCAAGGAACCACCAACACCCTCCCCTCCTCCCCGCCAACCTTCTCTTTTAGGAAGAATGAAGTCCTGTTCAGAGCAAACTGAATCCCAACCCTATTCAACAGCCTGTCAGGTCTGCCAATTTCAGCACCTCGGACTGATCTGCTGCTGCCATCCTGACATCAAAGGACAAGCGGGGGGGGGGGAGGAATGTGAGTTAGAGCCAAGCTGAGAATGGAAGAAAGGAGCCAGGAAGGAGGGGGGAAATGACAGGGATGAGAATAGAACAACCAGACTGAGAATGAGTGGATGGACTGCCCACCATAAAAAGGTTACAAATACATCCAAATGCCTTGCTATTGAAAACTGGTGGCTGGCTCAAGGGGGGTGGACCAGAAGGGGAGGAAATATTTGTTGCTTTGCATGGGAATTTCTCAGATCGTGCCTTACTTACCTTGCAACCATTCTACTTTAGTAAAAGTACCTATTGCTTCAACTAAATGGAGTCTAGGGTCGTTCTTTCCTAGTGTTAGATTTGGGTCAGGTCTGACCCAGCCCCTCTATCTTATTTGAAGGACTATAATTGAGAGGGAGTGGAAAGTGGTGTGTATACAAATGATGGGATATGAACAGAGAGGAAGGAAATCTGTTCAGGTTTTTCCATAACAAATCCCTGCAGTCGCTGAATATTTTTAAATTATGTTGCTTTCCAACTGTCCCCTTCCCCCAGTTTTTAAAACTCATGTTTTAAACATTGTTTATAAGAATAAAATTATAGGACAATCTGGAAATTGGCTGTATCTTGGTGTCATTTCTTGATAGCCAAACTCCTTTAGAATAATAAGCTCCTTGGTTCATCAGATGAGAAGGGACCACCTTGGAAAATTATAGAGTGCACAGTGATCAGCTAGCTTTTGTGTCCAACTTCATTTTTAAGAGTGTTAAGATATTCATGAACTGGGAGAACCATGTTAACAAGGTCAGCCAATGAATAGGCATACCAACTAAGTCAGCCAATGGGAGCTAAACACATCTGAGTCTGTGCAGAGAATCGAAACTGAAAACTTAAGCTTAAGGCTGGGCGTGGCTCAGTCCACTCTGTACTCTTCAGTCCATTCTGTACTCTCTGCACTCTGAACTAGAAGCTGCTTGTGTTTTACTTTTAACTGCTGCTACATTGAAGAAGAACTCTGCTAATGGTATTGTAAATAAATAATATTACTATGTTTATAAAGAAGTTTATGAATCCAGCTGAATCAGTTATCTGTGTGTGCTTCTGGTTTTGATTTTTGCAACAAACTCTAATAAAGAGGGCTCTATAATGCAGGATAAAGCAATGGTAACTATACTGAACATCACTTTCACTACTCCCCCGACCCCCTTACATCTCTCTGTTAGGATTAGGAATTATTTGCTTCTGAGTGTGTATCTTGGGCAATATTATTCAGTTGTGCTTACAAACTGGAAAAAATGTTGCATTAATGCATTGCATACTTGCTAATACTCTGATAAATGTTTATTTGGCACTGTGCTTATATTGTTATGCATAAGCGCCTAGAATTAAAATAATAATTTCGAGTTGATTTCATGCTTCGGTAACTTAATGGTCTCTGATGTTTTTAGCGGAATGAATATCTATCTATATATCTATCTACACACACAGACACACACACACACACACACACACACACGTGTGTGTGTGTGTGTGTGAGAGAGAGAGTGCATGAGAGGGAGAGGGAGAGAAAGGGGGAGGGAGGAAGAAGGAGAGGGAGAGATAGAAAGAGAAAAAGAAAAAGAAAAATATATAAAGCGGGGGGAAAGCTTCCAATAAATTAGTGACCAAAGTCCCTTCAAGATGAAATTGAAAAGAAAATTGGAAATAGGACTTTTAGAAGGTTTTACCATCATATCTTTTTCTGGTTAATTTGAAACCATCATATTCGTAATAATCAATGATGTACAAAGGACAATTTTCTGCTTGTTTCTACACTAACCTGACACCCCCAGTTTTCCTTTTAAGTGCAGTCAAATGTAATTAGAAAACAGCTTGAGGCTTGATTAAAACGTCATATTTTATGAATTGGTGATATTCGCTGTTCCTTTTTCTAATCTTACAACCACGGGCTCAACTTGATCTTGTTCTCCATCGACCCTTCCTCTCCACTCCCACCCCCATTATTTTCTTGAAATATAGTGACATTTTTCTTCCTTTTGTCACTGGACAATGGCTGCTTGGCAGTGGGAGGAAGAAGGGTGCCTCTGTGCCTTTTTGCTTATTTGTCTGGATCAAAGAAACCTTCCAAATATTGAGTGTTTTTCTTAAGAACACCTTCCTCTCCCTCAGGAGTGCTTCTGTGAAGTTGTGAACTGATGACTCGCTGCCAGTGACTCTGAAGCACCATCAATAAAAGGCTTCAGCTTCATTTGCAGAAGGAGATTCATGATTATATAAAGGCAGGCGAAGATGTTTAACATAAGCAAATATTGTTCCTGCAGTTGCTCTCATCAGTGCTGTTTACTACTTTATTTTCACCATCCTCTCCATTTGAATTTATTGAGGATTCAGGCTACAGTTGTAAAACGTTGTTTCATTTTTTTCCCCCAAAAGCAATAAGAGCAGTGTGATGGTAATAGCAATAGCAACAGCACTTAGACTTATATACTGCTTCAAAGTGCTTAACAGGCCTCTCTAAGCGGTCTACAGAGTCAGCATATTGCCCTCAACAATCTGGGTACTCATTTTACCCACCTCTAAAGGATGAAATGCTGAGTCAACCTTGTACTGGTGAGAATCAAACTGCCGAACTGCTGGCAATGACAGTCAGCAGAATTAGCCTGCAGTACTGCATTCTACCACTGCGCCATCACAGCTCTTATGTGGTAAACTCACATACTTTGAACTTCAGATCCTTACTGGGCAAACATTATTTCAAGATAGAAGATAACAATACTTTCTGCTGTCTCAGAAACACATTGTCTCTCATGGTAGCTTCTTTCGTAGGTATTTGGAGGCATGCATTGTGCATACAGATTCAAACAGAGTACAACATGTGTACAATGAGATTGACTGAGCCTCCCTTCGTGCACCCCCCCCAACACAATACAACGCACAGTGAAAGACAGAAAATCCCTAGCCCAGTGAATCCTACTAACAAACAAACCACCCAGTCCTATTGCACCATGTGAACGTATTGTATGTCGCACCGGCTCCGCCAGCCAATCATACTATGTTGTTATAAAGTTATTTTTCATTCAGGAGTCTGACAGCCCACGGATAAAAACTGTTCTTCAACCTGTTTGTGCAGCTGCCTATGCTTCTATATCTCCTTCCAGATGGTAGGAGAATAAAGAAGGGCTTACCAGGGTGTGAATCGTCCCTGAGGATTTTCCTCACTCTTCTAAGGCAGCAAGCCCTAGCAATGTTGTCTAGTGGTATCAGGGGACAGCCCACGATGTTTTGTGCTGTACTCACCACCCTCTGTAATGTCTTTCTATCCGCGGCTGTCAAGCCAGCATAGCACACTGTAATGTAATGAGTGAGGATGCTTTCTATTGTGGACCGGTAAAAGGAGGTCATCAGTTGTTGTTACACACTACATGGCTTTTCTGATCCTCCTCCCATGATCCTTTTGCACTCTCCCCACAGAAGAGTTTATTTTGTTTATTATTATTATCATTATTGATCATTGCACAGTCAGCCAGATGTTCAGACTGTTTGGCATTTTTGTCTACATATTGAGTCCTTACCAAGGACCTGAGATAGTCCAGATCTGGATGTGTGATGGTGTTACAGATATCGTCGCAGAATGAAAGCTGTTCCAAGTAAAGCTGCCTTCTGCAATTGACTGATGGCGAATTTGTCAATGCCAATGGTGTTCAAGTAGTGCTCCAGTTGTTTTGGGATTGCACCCAAGGTAGATCTTTGTAATTTGTTATCTTCTCCAGTTCTTTCTCTTCTCTTCTCCTGTCTCCAAGCACTACCACATCCACTATCCAGATTTTTTGTCTTTCTTTTTTTTTTAATTCAAAAAGTTTTATTAGTACAAAGTACAAGCATTTTTATCAATTTTCTCCCCCCCCATCCCCCCTACCCACAACCCACTCCCTTCCCTTCCCTCCCCCCCGGACTTCCCAGAGAAAGTACAGGGCATAGTATTCAATAGCATAAATTTAAATTAAATTAAAATAACTTCTTAATTCCCCCATTTTTTTGGCATCTTTAACTCCGAATTTTTTAAACTATTCAAAACGTTAATAATTAAAGAGAAAGTAAACAAGTGAAAAACAAAAATAAGTAAAATAAAAAAGAAACAAAGATGAACCTCATAAACTCAAACAATATTAATAACATAATTTTACAATATACCAGAATATTAACTTCCCGATATTATATATATATATATATTAATAATGATAAAAAGAAGAAAAATAAAAATAAAAGATAAGAATTAAAAACTAACCCCTTATATTTCAAAACCCTTAAACTTAAACCTAAAATCCACCAACTTATTAATAACATAATATTATATGTATAACATTTCTTCTAAACATCAAATCATAAAATCAAACACATTAATAACAATATTCCTATACCTTAAGGTATCAGCTTCAAAATATATATTATCTACTATACTAATAATAATAACCAAAATATATAATAATAATAATAATAAAAGTAAGAACCAACTCCTTATGCCTCAAAAACTTTAAACTTAATCCCTGTATCCTCAAAATATTGATACCAAAATATTACACTATATCAAGTTTATAACTTCAAAATATATAATATGAAAATACCATCGATAAACAATATTAATATTTCAAATCCTCAAATTAATAATAACGGAATAATACACTATATCAAAGTTATAACTCCAGAATATATAATATATATCTATAAAATAATCTAAAAATAAAGTAAAATACCATTAATAGACAATATTAATACAAAATAAGAAAAGAGAAGAAGAAAAAATGTTTACAATCTTGTTCATCTTTCCAACCATCCTATAAGTTTCAACACCATCTGTCCTTTGGCCATTTCAAATCTGTCAATTCAGCTGTCATCTGATCCCATTCCTCCGTCTCCGTCTCCTTTTCCACGTCACAAACATCTATCTGGCTCTGCCACTCATTTTGAATCTTTGGAATTATTTCCTCTTGATCATGTATATCTGGATTTCCCTTCTCCTCCTCCTTTATTTCCATGCCTTTTTTTACTGGAATTTTAGAGGTATCAGCCTTTAAAACATTGATGTAAAATGAACATTTTCAGTCTAAACTCTTTAAGACTGGGCTATTAGAATCATTGGTTTACAGTATTTGCTTAAATAAATGTCTCGATGGGTACCGAGTCTCTTGAGTTTTGGTCAGGGGTGAAATTCAAAAATTTTCCCTACTGGTTCTGTGGGTGTGGCTTGGTGGGCATGACAGGGGAAGGAGACTGCAAAATCTCCATTCCCTCCCCACTCCTGGGGGAAGGAGACTGCAAAATCTCCATTCTCACCCAACTCTAGGGCCAGCCAGAGGTAGTATTTGCCGGTTCTCCAAACTACTCAAAATTTCCGCTACCGGTTCTCAGAACCTGTCAGAACCTGCTAAATTTCACCCTTGCGGTGTTATAGTAGAGTTGAAAAAGCTTTGAATATCTCATGTGCATTCACACACACACACTTTAAAAAATAGAAACAGAGATAACCAGTGGAAATGAATGGGCTTATAAAAACATCGCAGACCAGAAATAGTCTACTCTTTATTCTTTCCTTGGGAATGCCTGTTAGTACAGTTTCAACTAATAGGTAGTAATTTGACAACACTTTCAGTCATTTAAGAAGGGTCTATTCCTCACCATGAGTTGATCCAACATGGCTTTCTTTCTAAACAAAAGTCTTGTGAAAGATGCTGTGGTTTTCATAGAATTACAGAGGATGACAAATTGTAACAGTAGTGTTTGATCTTTCCTTTGGGACTGGAGTGGTGTGGGATGGGAAATTACAAAACAGTGTCTAACAGCCTTAGGCCATCATGTCTAAATTGCAGCGAGGAGACCTTTTTTCCTGCAATAAAGAGGCTGATAAAAAAAGAAACAATTTAGAATTAGCTTTGTGCGACTACTGTTTCTATCATGAGCAAAGCATGAGATGGAAAAAAAGTATTCATTTTCTAGTAATATAACCCTAATTTATTGATTGTAAACAAAGGCATTTTCGGATAGCTGTCTAATTTCCAAAGTAATAACATTATTAGACATAATTGATTTTGGCAAGAAAGGGGAACTTTAAAAAGGAAGATACCATGTAAACTTTCCACAAGGACTAACATGAAAGTATTACTCTGACATTATTTGTTGGAATTGAAGGCATCAAATATCTAATTTTGAACATTGTCCATCATTCCTGGAAGCCAGCAAACAAGTAAAATGTATTCCACATTCTTTGAGTATAGAGGACAAATCAATGAATTATGGATTATGGATTATGAAGTAAAAAATGCAGTGGAATACCTCTACATAGAAAAATTCACATGTTAGGAGATAAACTTGAGTCTATATCTTAAGCAAATATAGAAATGAAAAAAAACCATGAATCTGTTTTTGAAATACATCAAAACTAAATTAAATTAAAATAAAACAAAAAAGGAAAACTGAAAGTGCAAATTTGTCTTCCTAAATATTTTTAAATAATTGCTTCTAGGTAACGCTGATTGTTCCTGAAAGAATTAATTAAGATTGGAAGTAGTTAGTACTTCAGTGACCATTAAAAAATCCCATAGGTTGGATTATGAAGTAAAAAATGCAGTAGAATACCTCTACATAGAAAAATTCACATGTTAGGAGATAAACTTGAGTCCGTATCTTAAGCAAATATAGAAATGTAAAAAAAACCTTGCAAATTCATGGACTGTTTTATCTATGTGTTGCTAAAGTGGGAGACACAATTATTATACAGTATATAACCAAAGAAAAACAGGGCAAAGGGTAAGTTGATTTATAATCAATTAATTAAATCAATAAGTATTTTTGACCTCATACTAAGGACATAAAATGCTGACCAGAGGAGACAGTGCATCTTCACATTTAATTTTGCCACAGTTTTTCATATTTTTCATTTCACATACTAAAAATACTTGAAACATACACCTACATATCCCTTAATATTCCAGCTATGCTACCTTATTGAGTGACTAGGAGCCGAGGTGGCGCAGTGGTTAAAATGCAGCACTGTAGTTCAGCAGTTCAGCTGTTCAAATTTCACCCGCTCAAGGCTGACTCAGCCTTCCATCCTTCCGAGGTGGGTAAAATGAGGACCCAGATTGTTGGGGGCAATATGCTGAACTCTTTAAACCGCTTAGAGAGGGCTGTAAAGCACTATGAAGCGGTATATAAGTCTAAGTGCTATTGCTATTGCTATTGCTTGTAGCAGAGGTGGGTTCCTCCTGGTTTGCACTGGTTCTATAGAACCGGTAGCAAACCACTGGTGATGTCACGGTGATGTCACGGAACCAGTTCTGTCGGTGCCGGTCTGTGGACGCCGCCATCTTTTTTTGGAGATTTTTTTTAAAAAAAATTCTTGGTTTTTTTTCTTTTGCGCATGCGCAGAAACCGAGTTTCTGGCACCGCGCATGCATCACCATCTTGTTTCCGGATTTTTTTTAAAAAAATGTTTTTTGAATTTTTAGCACTGCACCTGCACACGTGCGCGGCCACGAGGCGCAGCCACAAGGTGCAGCCACAAGGCATGGCCACAAGGTGCGGGAGGAAGCAAACTGGCAGCGAGATAAGTTAGAACCCACCCCTGGATGGTAGTGATGGTGATAGTGGCATTCCTGGGAAGGATGAGCAAAGAGTGCTGCCAGTGTATGCCAAGCATGTTAACTTTTGGTCAGTCTCTGTCTCTGAGCCCAAACTACCTCAAAAGTTTGCTGTTGTGGGAAAAATAGGAGGAGGAAGGAGTATTAAGTAATTGGCCCAAAGGTGCTTTTTCAAGAGGCAACTGGACTTTCTTGTTTTTCTTTGAAGACGTTTCACTTGTCATCCAAGAAGCTTCAATTAATTATATAACTATACAATTATGACCTGGATGACTGAGAATCTCCATTGACAAGTATCAGGTAAGTTTGCCACCTTGAATTATTTATAACAATAATAAAAGTGGAATAAAAATGAATGGATGGTGTTGTGGCCAGGTCAAGTCCAGGGCAATTAGCAGCCGATCCTGAGGATTCGGAGGTAGTGAGGGTGCAGTACAGAAGACCGGTGTTCCTGGCACCAGAGACGGAGAGTGAAGAGGACGTGGGGTCAGAGGCTGGCGAACAATTAGAACCTGATGCATCTCCTGAGAGTAGTGACTCAGGAGAAGAGGAGGAGGCTCTTCTGGATGCCAGAGCACGTAGGTTCTCAAAGAGACATGAGTGGCTAATAAGGAGGAGGCTTCCTCGTGAGTAGTAATGCAGGGCTTGACCATGCCCTGAGAGTATTTAAGGGTCTGTCACGAGGGGCTTCGTTGCAGAGAACAACCCCGTTCTGTGGTTTCAGCATTTTGTTCTTGTATCTGCATCTCGGATTATTAACAGTTAACATTTTTCCTGTGATTAATGAGAGCTTGGATTTCCGCCAAAACCTCCAGGAGGTGAGATAAGACTCCTTAATTGCTCTTTCAGACTCTAGCCAAATACTGGAAATACTTTTTGAATGAATGATATTCTTTTCAACAAACTCAACTCTGGCTAAGAATTTATTTGCAGTAAAACAATATTATTTCCAATTCCTTCTTGTGCATCTTATTTTTGGGGCATAACCGTGGGGACAGAACAGATGGATGGATGGATGGATGGATAGATGCATAGATGGATAAAGGATCTGAGATCAGATAGCTCTGAACATTCTACTGAAGAAGGAATGAACTGAAGATCTAATGTCTTTTTGGACCTACAGAATACAAAATAACAGAGTTGGACGAGACCTTGAAGGTCTTCCAATGCCCAGCCCAAGCAGGAAACCCTATACCATTCCAGACAAATGGCTGTCCAATCTCTTCTTAAAATCTCCAGTGATGGAGCAGCCACAACTTCTGAAGGCAAGCTATTCCACTGATTAATTATTCTCACTGTCAAGAAATTTCTCCTTAATTCTAGGTTGGATCTCTCTTTGATAAGTTTCCATCCATTACGTCTTGTCTTGTCCGCAAGTGTTTTTAGAATAGGTTGTCCCCCTCTTCTTTGTGACAGCCTTTTCAATATTGGAAGACAGCTATTATGTCATCCCTAATCCTTCTCTTTGTTAGATTAGATATACCCAATTCCTGCAATCATTCATCATATGTTTTAGGCTCCAGAGCCCTAATCACTGTGTTGAGCATTTCCATACACATGCTTCTTACATTTCATGCTCCACTGTAATTCTGTCTTTGCAGTTTCATTTTCTTTTCCCGTGTGGCAACATGAGCAAATAGTGAAAGTGAGTGAAGGATGAAATTAAATTACTATAGATTGACATCTGAGGTGAATTGAAACAGAATTGGACACATTTATTTAGTTCACACTGTTCATTATGTAGGACCACAAGCAAGCATGGAGGAAACAGTGTTGCTTTCATAGTTAGGAAGACTTCAATAAAGATTACATCTGGATACAAGACAATCTGCGATGAAATCATTTCAAATAGACTTCATGGACAACTATTTAATATGACAATTGTTTAAATTTATGCTCCAATCACAAAAGAAGAGGAGGTTGGTGAGTTTTATAGTCAAGTTCAGTTTGAAATGGACAGAACACGTAAGTAAGATGTGCTGCTTGTAATTGGAGACTGGAACGTCAAAGTTGGAAATATTAGCAGGAAAACAGATTGTACGACTTAGGAAACTGAAATGAAGCAGGAAAATCACTTATTAATTTCTGCCAGTCCAATGATTTCTTCATTGCTAATACAGTCTTTCAACAACCCAAATTACATCTAATTACATGAAAATGATCAGATGGAGTATGCAGAAATAAAGTTGACCACATTATTGGAATAAGAAGTAGAAGAACATATTTATAAAAGCAAACTCATGGCCAGAGGCTGTCAGCCCTATGAGGCAGACCAGACGTGAACAGTAAAGTAATGACTTCTAAAACTGCTGTTATTATAGAGTTATAGTAACAGAATCCTTCAACTCTGAATGCTTCTTCCCTCCTGCTGCCTTTATCCTAAAGAGAACTAAGAAAGGGTCCAGTCTGAGATTTACCCCCCTAAAATTACACTTCTGCTTTGGGCTGAGATTGCTCTTCTCTGACCTTTGTCTTGGCTGCAGATCTTCTTCCTCGGGGTTATTCTCTCAGCCCATTACAGAGGCTGAATGTGGTCAGAAGCTGCTCATGTGGAACATAAATCACTTGCAGATATGTAATTTGAACAAAAATCTCAGTCTGGATCTTCCCTAGTTCTCTGGGGATGCAAGTGATTCTGTCATTAAATATCAACGTGATTCTGTTATTGAATAAGAAATATGCATATTTAGAAGGTATGTTGTGAATTGTAATATATATGGATAGATATACAAAAAGAACAAACATTTTAGTCTATGCTAGCTTAACTTCAGGGGGTCCATCTGTGATGGTTCTGTAACCATATCTGTGGAGGAGGGAGCTGGCATAAAAGCAAGTAATATTTTTCCATATATTTGGGAACATTAGCAATAACAATAGCACTTAGACTTATATATATATTGCTTCATAGTGCTTTGCAGCACTGTCTAAGCAGTTTACAGAGTCAGCATATTGCTCCCAACAATCTGGGTCCTTGTTTTGCTGACCTTGGAAGTATGGAAGGTTGAGTCAATCTTGAGCCGGTCAGGATCAAACTCCTGGCAGTCGACAGAATTAGTCTGCAATAATGTATTATAATTAATTTCTACATCATCATCTTCTTTTAAAGACTCCACAAGGGATTGTGGGGTGGAGTCTGGGCTACTGAATGGAGCTGAGTGTGTACTGGCTGGATGCCCTTCCTGTCGCCAATGCGGAGTTTTCTTAAGCAGATATTGCTTATTGCGCCCAGAGAGAGAAATATCTACCTTACCTAGGATCGAACTCACAGCCTCCTGATTGTGAGGCGAGAGCTCTACTTCTAGGCCACCACACCACTCAAATTAACTTATACATGCTAGGTGGCAATTGTGTGGCACATGCACACATGCATTCAAATGACAGTGGCTTTATGCACATCTCCCTGTTCTGGAATTGAAAGGTAAGAAGGCTTTGGGAGATGGTTCTGTCACTCTACCAGGTACTCAATTTCTGTATCTGCCAGGCCCCAAACTATGGCATGTGGTGATTCTTCCAAGCTGAGTTCTATATTATTCCACTCCTATAGACAAAATCTTGCCAGACTGAGGACTCTACTATCTGCATCTATAGTACTGGGAGCTATTAGAATGGGACTGTTTCCATCCTCTTTCTCTAACACATAATATGTTCTTCTTCCTGTGGTATGCGCCCCTCCTTCTTGGAAAACCGCCTCCTTGCTACATTCCATCACAGTATCTGCATTTAACCTGATATCTGTCAATCTTCTCAGCTTTTGAGAAGCAAGAACCTGAACAAAGAGTGATATATTTCACAAATGCAGGAGCATAGGAAGTTGCAATTGTTGAGGAAATTAGGGGGCATAGAACTCTGAGATGGAACAGAGGAAGACTTAGACTGTTACTGCAAACAAAAAAAAAAAAGACAAAGAAGAAATGGGCCCTCAAAAGCTATTGTTCCAGTGGGGAAGATGCATAGAATTAAACAGAGAAAAAGAATGCTAGGTAAAGTAGGAGAGAAGAGTGAACTAAAAAGTACCAGAGTATACCGAGGGAGAAGAGGAACCACCCAGGATCCAAAAGGAGCTGAATTCTTTTTACGCAGCAAACAGAACACCCCCAAAGTCACTGGCAGAAGCAGCAGGAACTGAGGCCAGAGGAGCTAAAAGAACCGCTGGAAACAAGGAAACAGAAGGAGATCAGAGCAAGGAAGGAGAAAATGCTGAGGAAAAATAGATCAGACAGAAAAAGAGAAAATCGGGTTGGTCAGCAAGCCTGCAGCAGAGAGAATAGTTTCAAAGGCATGTCTGGAAAGAGGCTGATGTGCACTATGTGTAATGGTGTGTGTGAGTGAATACATGTACAGGGAAAGAGGATGAATGCTAAATGTACAGGCACCTGCTTTAGAGACAAGAAACTGATTACTAATGGATTTCTGTCTTCTTTAATCATTTATTCCATGTCCATGCTAAAAGTGTTTTCCTGCATTAATCATTAATTTTGGTAAAGCAGCATGCATAATATTAATAGTAAATTAAGGTAACCTTTCTATTATATTTATTGGAGAGCTTTAGAAACTGATCAATTAAAGCCTCCAATCTGAAATGGGAATGAATTGAATGAATGAATGAATGAATGAATGAATATGTATGTCTGTTGTATCTCTCTCTCTCTCTCTCTCTCTCTCTCTCTCTCTGTCTCTCTGTCTCTCTGTCTCTCTCTTTCTCTCAATCAGCTCTCTCTCATCTATCAAGCTCTACCATCTCTCTCTCTCTCTCTCTCTCTCTCTCTCTCTCTCTCTCTCTCTCTCTCTCTCTCTCTCTCTCTCTCTCTCTCATCTATCATCTCTCTCATATCTCTCTCTACATCTCTATCTCTATCATATATTGAAGCGCCGCAGTCCGCTCCTGGAGGAAACGGCTTCTCCAGGACGGCACTTGGGCACAACAATCAAGGGGGTCACCCACGAAGCCAATCCTAGAAAGAACTTGAGGACACGAGATCTCTCTGGGTGAAGTGACGATTTATTGCTTAGCAGAGCAGAATATATAAACCCTCATACACAGATGAGGTTTGCAAGTGTCAATCATTACAAGGACCAATAACATTATTGATAGCTGCGTGCTTCCTATGTGTTTCTTCACGTGTACCCTACATGGCGTTTCCAAGCAAGGCAGGTATTGAAGCATGTCAACAACATTCTGTGGTCGGCCATTTCCGTCCTTTGCGGCTAGACGTACAGACCCTGTAACACAAGTCCTGACCTAGCCACCTGTCTGAACCACTTCTTCTAGCAAGGTTTGCTGCCAGTTGCAGCCAAGAGAGAAAGGCCTATTATAACAGCAAAATACCATTGAAGCATACAAATGAATTTCTAACTGCGTATGAAGCTCTTTGCCCATCCTCCCATACCCTGTGTACCTGTGCATGTTGCTGTGACATTTTGACCTACTTAAGTTTCTTCTTTGCTTACGAGCTTAGCAAGCTTCTAGCATAAGCCTTTGTGGTTAACCATTTCCTCTTACAAGTTTCCATGCATATGTTATGCACTTTTTCTCTCAGAGGAGTTTAACAGAGTTGGAAGGGACCTTGCAGGTCATCTAGTCCAACCCCAAAAGGTGGGGGAAGATATATGCAACAATATATTATCTATCATCTATCTATCTATCATCTATCTATCATCTATCATCTCTCTCATATCTCTCTCTACATCTCTATCTCTATCATATATTATCTATCATCTATCTATCTATCTATCTATCATCTATCTATCATCTATCATCTCTCTCATATCTCTCTCTACATCTCTATCATATATTATCTATCATCTATCTATCTATTTATCTATCTATCTATCTATCTCTATCTATCTATCATCTATCTATCTATCTATCTATCTATCTATCTATCTATCTATCTATCTATCTATCTATCTATCTATCTATCTATCTATCTATCATCTATCTATCATCTATCTCTCAAACTAACTCTAACTCTAACTCCAACTCTAACTCATATTCTAACTCTAACTCTAACTCTAACTTTAACTCTCTGTAATATCTCTATCAACTCTCTTGCTATATCTATCATATTTATTTAAAGAGGAAAGTGTATAGCAACTGGGAAGAATTCATTGGGGTTGTTACAAAACCCAGTTTCCAAGTTTTAAATCCTAGTTTAATAGGGTGGCTGTATTATAAAAAAAAAGTAGTGGAAGCATATACAGCATGACTTCTGACATTATCTCCAATCCATTTAGTGGCAGCAGCCAAAGGAAGTCTCTATAAATAAAGTTAATGTGAAATAGAAGGTTATTGGATTTAGAAGGTCATGATTTGAGATATGGATGGCACGGATACTTATGGCATGAAAAAGTTAAGGTGACTGTAGACTTTTAAAATCATTCTGTTAGACTGGCTATTCTTAGACTATGGAATAAGTATTAATGCAAGTTTTGCTCAAGTCCACTTTTGTTGTTTGTATAAGCATATTGTATTCAGTAGATGAGAAATGATAAGTAAACGTAAATGGTTAATCTACCGAGATATACCATGTTTCTCCAAAAAGAAGGCCAGGTCTTATTTTCTTTTAACCCCTGAAAAAAGGGCTAGGCCTTCTTTTTGGAGGGTTCTAATTATTGACTCACCTCATGGCAGTGGCATTGACAGCCCCGCCCAGCAGGAGCCCGCTGCTGGCCCACTTCTTCTGTGGCTGCTTGCTGCCACTTGCACTCATTGCCACGGCCTCTGTTTTGCCTTCAGATGCCTGCCGGAAGGCATCTGCAGCCGATAACAGAGCTCCGGCACCTGCCTTCCGGCAGGCATTTGAACGTGAAACAGAAGCCAGGGTGATACGTGTGAGTGGCAGCAAGCAGACGCAGAAGAAGGTGAGGCAGGTGTCGGGGTGTGCGAGGCTGATAAGTAGGGCAGCTCCACCACCCCCATCGCCACTAGCTTATTTTTTACCTGTGTACCTCGCCCCACTCCCTGCACCCTGGGGAGGGCGGGGTCTTAATTAGGGCTAATTTTGTGGGTGGGGCTTAGTTTGATCGCATGCGCTCAAAAACATGATAGGGCTTCTTTTCAAGGTGGGTTGTCTTTTTGGAGAAACACGGTACTAGAATATTTTCAATATAACATAAAGATAAAAACTAACAAAAACAAATGGCCAGAAAGGGAATTATATAAGAGAGAGACAGAAAAAGAGATAGGAGTACAAAAAAGTAAAAACTATAGAAAGAAACAAAAATGTTAAAAAAGGTGACTTCTGACTTCTCTTGCAGAAGATATTGTGAAAACTCAAATTCAACCCTGATTGTAAAATTAAACTATAGCTTCCATTTTTCCAAAGGATCAATAAGATTTTTCTCAAGGGCTTTGTAAAATGAAATCAACAGAAGATTTAATAACAGAAGCATATGATGTTGAAGAACAACAATTGAAAAAAATGTGATCAAAATGAGCTTAAAATTTGGCTATAGTATACATTTGGTCCAATGGAAAAATATGTGGTTGAAAGTATGGAAATTTACATTATATTCTAATCTTAAATAGAATTTTTACAAGAGGTTGTATGGATGTGGTATTTGTCAGCAGAGAAATTGTTTAGAATATTTTAAAATACTTTGAATCTTTGCTAGAAATGTGGACAACATGAAGGAACATTTGATTATGTTTGGTAGACCAGTAAAAAAGCCAAAACATTTTGGATACAAATATTTGCTTTAATTTAAAAGATTTTAAAAGTTAAAGTAGAACTTTAACAAGAGACTTTTCTTTTGGGACTAATGGACAAGCAACTGGAAAAAAATTGAACTTTGTTTTTACAGTATATATACAGCAGCGGCGGTTGTTCCCGGTTCAGACCGGTTCTTAGAACTGGTAGTGCCGGTGGTGGGAGGCTCCGCCCACCCACCCGGGACGCTTCTGCGCATGCGCAGAAGCGTCGCAAGTGCACGTAAACCAGTAGTAAAGGGTTTTAGAACCCACTACTGATTTACAGCAACTGCAGTGAGACTATTATATGCTCAAAAGTGAAAGATTTAACACTATCTACAATGCAGGAATGGTTGGCAAAGATGATGGAACTTGCAGCAATGGCTAAATTAACCTCTTTGACTAGGGAAAAAATAATATCTACATTTATGGTTGTCTCATGGACATGAAACAGAAAAAAATGTACATGACTTGTGGCTTTAATGATGAGAAAAGAAAATTGGATAATAGAAAAAAGCGAGTTTGTAATCATAATGTGTGAGAGAATTTGTTAATGTATTTATAGAACATAGAATAATAGTGTTGGAAGGGGTCTTTTAGTACAACCCCCTTCTGATATTTTCTGCAAAGGAAATCAGGAGCTTCTTTCTGTTTTTTAAAATTCTTTTTGCACTTTTGCTCCTTCCTTCCTTCCTTCCTTCCTTCCTTCCTTCCTTCCTTCCTTCCTTCCTTCCTTCCTTCCTCCCTCCCTCCCTCCCTCCCTCCCTCCCTCGTCCAAAAGAATGAAATATTTTGAGGAATATTAAAAAGGCAGAATATTATATGTCCCTAAATGAGAAATGGAGAAACATGCTCTTGGAAAGACATAGGGCAGACTCAGTCTCCCTGCCCCCCGGCAGAGGCTGTGGAGGCAGCTTTTGGAAGTACAGATTTGGTCATCCATTCAAGACAGGATTAAAACCCCAAGGAAGTCAGCATCTAGGATAAGGTGACCAGACGTCCCGCTTTTGGCGGGACAGTCCCGCTTTTCAGTAATTTGTCCCGTGTCCCGCGGCGTTTCCAAAAAGTCCTGCTTTTTAAATTTGAATTTGCCCTGCAGGGTGAAATCCTGCCGGTTTGGACGGGCCAGTTGTTCGGCGTAGAGCCGATGGAACTGGCGGCGGTCGCGGCGTGGGGCTTCTCTCGCCCGCTTCCCCCACCCGGCTGGACGCTGCCATTCGGGTTATTTTGTCCTCTGCGCATGCGCAAAGCGTTCTGCGCATGCGCAGAGGGCAAAATAACCCGAATGGCGGCGTCCAGCCGGGCGAGGGAAGCGGGCGGGAGAAGCCCCGCGCCGCGACCGCTGCCAGTTCTGCGTATTCACAGAGGACAAAATAACCTGAATGGCGGCATCCAGCCGGGCGAGGGAAGCGGGCAGCAGAAGCCCCGCGCTGCGACTGCAGCCAGTTCCATCAGCTCTACGCCGAACGACTGGCCCGGCCGAATCGGCAGGATTTCACCCCTCTGCGGTGACGAACAGGTAAGCCTGCGCCAGTAGGAACCCACCCCTGGCTGCGATGAAGGGGGGGTGTTTGGGGGGGTGCACAAAGCTGCAGGATAAGAGAGACGGACCCCTCCCGTCTTGCTCCCCTAGAAACCCACCCCCCGTCAATGGTGTCCCGCTTTACAAAAAATAAAATCTGGTCACCTTAATCTAGGATTAATTACATTTGTTAAACAAGATTAAAAGTCCAAGGAACCCAGCACTTTAGACTGATTTCAGGCCTTCGCAAGACAAACTAATTAAAATCAAATAACAAAATGCACAAAACAAGTCTCTAAATTACAAAATGCTGTAGAAAAAAACTGTATAAAAATCCATGTACTCATCAAACCAATTAGCTGACGCAGGACTGCTATTGGTTCTGTTCAGCATTAAACTTTCTTTCCAATCAACCTCCATGTTTCCAGTATCTTTCTCCCAGCTTGGAACTGAACCAGATGGATATTTATTCCTTCCTTCCTTCCTTCCTTCCTTCCTTCCTTCCTTCCTTCCTTCCTTCCTTCCTTCCTTCCTTCCTTCCTTCCTTCCTCCCTCCCTCCCTCCCTCCCTCCCTCCCTCCTTCCCTCCCTCCCTCCCTCGCTAAAATACATCTTAGAGTAAATACCTTTATAATATATATTCCTTGTTAATAAAAGTTATTTCTGTTATATAATGAAAGTTGTTTCACTAATCACTGCTCTGGTCAAAATCCTGTTTTCATGCTCCCAGGGATGCTCACAAACACAGTAAGAATGTTCAAATTTCCAAGGAAGCAAGTGCCAGAGGTTAAAACGAGCACCTTTTGTAACCAGAGCATGTTCTCTGCTCCTGAGCTATGATCTTCCCTGTAACCAGAGGGCTGGCATTCTAATTGCTACAAACTTGAGTTGAGAACAAAATAGGAATGGAAATGGAGGTGATTGTCTGGCTGTTGTTTCTGAAATATGATCCAAATCCCCAAAATAATGCCTTGATAATGTGGCTTGATTGCATTTGGGTGGTAAGAATCAGTACACAGCCCTGTACTATCTATTTGTAGATCTATTATGGCAGCATGGGAATTTGTTTGCATACTGCCATAATACTTCTGTAAATCTTCTACACAGAGACATTGACAAAGAGATCAAAGGCAGCATCCAGAAATACTTCCAGGCTTAGACACAGGCTAACCTATGTCCCTCCTGGTGTCATATTGAAACTCCCAACAGTCCTCATCATTAATCATCTTGGTGAGGATGCTGGGACTTGCAGTTCTTCAACATCAAGGGAATGACAATTTGTCTCCAAACGTTAACTTCATATTGACTAGACAATGGTTCTGCGTGCATTTCTATATATCAAAAAGTATAACAAATAAAGTTTGAGACAAATAAAGTAGAAAAGGCATAGATCTGATTTATTTTACTTTCTATATGGGAAAGGCAATTATGTGGAACCAAGAGCAAAAACAGGCTGTGGCATGCTACCGCATCCTGATCTCAGAAAAGTATTCATCCTTCCAGCGCCCAAGAGACCAAAAGCATGAATTTTATTTTACTAAATCAAGCGATGATATAATTAGCACTGAAGTTGATTGAATGACATTTTTTTTTGTAGGAGTTAAGATTGATTGAAGAATACCTCCAGACAATGAATATTGCAGCTGAAAGGCTGAAGTGAAAATATATCTCAACAATTTCTTAAGCCCTTGGAGATTTTTATTTTTCACACAAACTCTCACACACAGAGAGAATAGGAGCAGCAGAATCCAACAGACTGTTAGCATATGAGGAAATTCAACTGAATAGTGATACATGAATAGGTTTTCCATTTCAGATCTGTAATGGATTTATGGGACATTACTAGTTTATTCTATAGCATGTGGTCAGACTGCAGCAAATCTCTTTTCATATACTCTTCTTATATAAAAAAACTAAATATGCAGTCAGCACCTAGTAAGTACCACTGGTGACCAAAATATGGCTGATGTTTCCACAAAGCATAAAGTATATCATATAATAGGTTTGGGAAATGTTTTAAATCTTGGTTTTATTGCACTCTGCTCAGTCTCACTTCAGATGAATTGGGCAGCCATAAAAATTGGCCAAATAAATTTATAAAAATAAAAAAAAAATGCAGGGAGAAGTCTCGTGTTCATGTTTAGAAGTTTGATGAAGCATTTGGCACCAAATAAAAGTATGAAGTAGCTACCCTTGGAGACCTGACTATTCACAAAATCCCCAATTCAACATTCTCACCTTTAAAAAAATAACCCATGGCACAAATTCATATTAAATCATTTTAACATGTGGGGTGAATTTGAATATTGGACAGAGAAAGAGAAGCAACTTCTTGATCATCTTGATGTTCAATTTCCATCACTAAACTGAAGAGCGCTATAAGATTTATTTTTTTTAAAAAATGCTTGCTTTATATAGAGAAACAAAATTCTTAAGATAGGCTTCAGAATTATACAGAGGGATATGTGGACATCTGGATTATGTGAGCAAAGATACAATATGTGGTATTGGCAACATAATTCAATTTTGTGAACATACTGTTAAAAAAATGATTAAAACTGTCTGTCTTCTATGAAACTCAAAGAAACATCCATCTCTGGTCAAATTCCTCTCCACAGCTCAAGATTCAGTGCAATGTAGTGGCAGCAAATTTGGCAGAACATATATCTTCACGCCATTATCTGAGATTTTAAGACTTACTATCACATGATAAGGGGTTTCAGAAGTAAAGGAGAATCAGATGGCAATATTTTACTTTTCTGGCAGCAAATCCCAGGAAAGCTTACTTGTGGCATGTGTCATTGCCCTTTCACAATGGCTACTGCAAGCATTAATAATTGCACAATTAGCAAGTACTGTATAATATACTGCCCAAATCAGGGCAATTTATGCAGATATGTTTAATTTATACAGATACGTTTTGGATTTGAAGTTTGCTAATGCAGAAAGGGGACGCGGTGGCTCAGTGGCTAAGACGCTGAGCTTGTCGATCAGAAAGGTCAGCAGTTTGGCGGCTCAAATCCCTAGTGACGCGTAACGGAGTGAGCTCCCATTACTTGCCCCAGCTTCTGTCAGCCTAGCAATTTGAAAGCACGTAAAAAATGCAAGTAGAAAAATAGGGACCACCTTTGGTGGGAAGGTAACAGCATTCCGTGCGCCTTTGGCATTTAGTCATGTTGGCTACATGACCACGGAGAACGTCTTTGGACAGCGCTGGCTCTTTGGCTTTGTAACGGAGATGAGCACTGCCCCTAGAGTCGGGAACGACTAGCACGTATGTGCGAGGGGAACCATTACCTTTACCTCAATGCAGAATGAGGATTATTGGGCATGGACCATAAGAATGTGTCCCTGCGGAGTGTCAGAGTCAGAGTCCCTGCGGAGTTGAGCAGCATATAAATGCAAGTAATAAAATAAATAATAATAATAGAATATAGACAGCTGTATTCTCACAAAGATAGATTTCCCAATGAGTAATATGTTGGAGAACCAGTGTTGAGTGGGGCTGAACCAAAAGTGAATGTAAATATACATTCATTTTTCTGACTTTTTTTTCCTAAATGCTTTTTTCTCTCCCTTTCAAGCAGTAAATTACAGATAAAGGGTCCGGCTATTTCATATTACAAATCTAAATTGATCTCTACAAAGGTTTCTGAGTTCTGTTTTTCTTTCCAAAGAGAATTGAAATAAGCAAATAAATACAACTGAAGGTCAGATGAAACCATGCTGGTGATTGTATGACTTTAGACACCCCATTGCTGACTATCAACCTTCCCATCCTTCATTCTTCCTATAGTAGAATAAAACAACAACAACAACAGGGTTACTTACAGAATTTTATGTCTCTATGAAGAACAGAGTTTAGTGGGCCCTTCCAACTTTTGTATAGCTATCCATTTCAACAAGTGACTCTGGGTTGTGAACTATATTAAAAGTAAAAACAATTACAGTAGCACCTACAAACATTAAAATACATAGCAGCTCATTAAAATATAATCATCAATTGTTAACACAGGCAGGAGATGGTTCTTGTGGGCATGAGCAGAGAGTCAGATCTTTAGGGCCTTAAGAAAGGCCAGCAGGGTTGGGGACATTCTGATCTCTAGAAATAGAATATTCCATATGGAGGGCATTATCGCAGAAAAGACTTTCCCTTTGGGTCCTGCCAACTACCATTCCTTAGCCAACAGACCAGAAGCATGCCCATCCTGCCAGACTAGATTGAATGGGTAGAAACTTCCAGGGAGAGTTGATCTCTTAACCTTGACCTTATCGGTCAATTTAATGATCTATCAACAATGAATCAGTTAGTTGCAGAACAATATCCACCCCATTCAAACATAAACATAGATCAGGCAAGACCGAAGGATGTATAAAACCTACCAAACATGATTCTTCAACATTCCTGCACTGATGATGTTACTAAGGAAGATAATTAAACAACTGCAATCCTGAAACAAAGCATGGAGAATTGCAACAATGTCAACTCCGAGCTTCACATATTCACTGCAATCGCAATAAAGATTATGCTAGCTTCCTTTTTATTTATTTTTATTTTTATGGGAATTTAAAGACTTGCAAAATTGAGGTCAGTCCTACAGGTTAGACCAAACTAAGGAACCAATGCAATTTAAGTCAGAACCACTTCTATTGTAATTTGATTGCATTTTATTAAAAGAATCTTGCTGGTCTGATTGTGCTTTTCCATCCATCCCTTTATCTTTGGGTGAATTAGGAAAAGACTTGTCTGAGATGTTTTTTCAAGTTATTGTCTTGATCTCACTGTGCTTATCTGACTTATAGGACATTGGTTCTTAATTGCTTAGGGTTATTTTGATGGAGGCTCTTCTTGCTTTCCTTCAAGGCCATTCTCAATACCTCCTACAGTGCTTCCAGTGGACTTCTTGCTGCTGCAGCTCCTGGTAGCTGCTGAGCTGTGGAGTCACCTCTGACTTGATGCTTTGGCCATTGGCTCAGATGGTCCTGCTTCTTTTGGTCCTGAGAGATTGGTGTTGCTTGGCCTGTCCAGCTTTATTACAATGTTATTCCTTACTGTTGACAACAATAATCTCTGTTGGCCACATTCTGCTAATGGCAACCTTGTTAGTTGCTGATAGGGGACACTGCTGCTGCATCTTTTCTTCCTCTGACACTCTCTTTATCCTATCTCACTCTATGACACAGCTGCCCACATCTCAACCTCTGGTAATTCACTCTCCCCTTTTGTCCTCTTCTGCAGCACACCTAACAAATTCCATGCCACTGTTTTATCCACAGCAACATCCTCCAAGTAACAGTGGGGCCATATAAAAGGGAAGCAGGAGATAAGAGCATGTATTGTCTGTGCCATGTTTCCTCCCTTCATAATCAGCAAGCCCTTTTTTTCTACTGTGTTTTTCATATTGTCCTTGTGGGAGGATTTTGGAGTTCATTTAAACCGGAGATCAGCACACTTTCACTGAAGCACAAACTGGTTTCTTGATCACTACCAGAGGCAATGATAAACCTAAAGAGGAGATGGGTTACGGTCTCTCTTTAGAGACGTATGCAGAATATAATATAATTAGCTTCTGGTTCATTGATTGGGTTGTAGAATATGCGTGTCAATGTGTATGGTAATGAGCTGAGGAAGGACAGATAATGGTTCTGAGGACAAGGGGACCCTTGAGCTAAAACAAAGAGTTGAAAAACCATACCTAAACATTTCTCTAGCTACTATCTAAAAGCCTTGAGTTTCCACAGCTATTTGTTTTTTCCTTAGCTTTGCCCTCATTAATATTTTTTGTCATTAACTTATTGCACTATTGCAACATCCCTTTGCCTGAGCATTTCTTGCGTCTAATGGATTTATAGCTGAGCTAATGCTTTATTTTCTCTGGATGATGTGTTTGGGTAAGGGGCTTTTTGACTTGACCTCAATTTTCTATTTCATCTTCATTACATCCCCAAAAGAATACAATCTTAAGGCACTCATAGCTATTCAGGTTTTATAGTAGTGTTTCCCCCGTAAAAACATAACAAAATGTGATAGCTTTTCCGTAAAATCTGATATACTTCACCATTTTGTTGATAGTGGCTGTTGGTTGGCTGTAGGGAATGGAACTAGCTACATCCTAAGCTGTTATTGGTACACTCAGCCTTCTGATTCCTGGACAATCTTCCAGAGGCATTTTGACTGGAGAGTGCGAGAGCCTGATTCAGGTCAGCGTCTCCTCCTTATCTTCAAGATATCAGGACGCAGATCTACCTAGAGAGTCATAGAACTGTATGGTTTGAATGTACACCTAAAAACATCTAATTCAACCTTCTGCATTACACAGAAAAAAATGTGTAATTAAAAATATTGACTAACACTGGCCCTATGGAGCCTCACCAGCTACTGATTTCCTACTCAACACAGAGCCAACAAATGAGGACATTGTTCTTGTTAGAACCCTGTTCAAACGATTGGGTGTGTTAATATATGATTAAGCCACAAATCATTGTTATGTGTATATTGCTTTAAATGCATTGTGGATGATTACTATATAAGCAAGCAAGAGAGCATGCTCAATGTGGTTTATGGTTGATGGTTGATGGTTTATGGTTGTGTTTGACGGTGTGTTCCGGATTGAAGACTCTCTGTGCTGCTTTACTGATGAGTAGATTACTTTATGGCTGTGTGAAATTGCTGTGAAAAGAAGAAGAGTAACTATCTGTGATAGTATAGAATTAAGTGATAGCTGTAATCTTTGTTTGTGAGTTAAAGCAAAGATAGGCAAGAAGAAGAAACTTCGCATTGACTGAATACCTGTGTATGACTTGGACTTCCTATTTAACTTTGCTACTATTCAAGTAAAAACTATTTTGTACATACTAAAGATATTTTGTTTATTGACTGAATAGCATTCATATCAAACTGCAACACCATTACTACAACACATTTCGCTGTGTATGTGCTTAACAGCACAATAACTCCTTAACAGTTCTCTTACTAGAAGCCAGCAAAGAGGACTGGCAATGGGAGGAAGCAGATTATTCAACTTTACTCACCATTAATTCAGTCATAAGAGAGGAGGACAAGCAAATATCATTCTGTTTATTGGCTGTTATTGTAAAGTTACTAAGATAACCCAACATGAGAATACTGCAATAATAATTGTGCCCCCAAATAACTTCAATTCAAAATTTATTTTAGATCTCCAAGAACAACTGTTTTACTATGAATCTAAACAGAGCCAAAGAAACCTCTTCTTTACTTCCTTAGTTCTTTCTATGTTAGTTATAGTTCCCATTAAGAAAGCTTCCAATCTCATAAGAAACTGGTTTGCTTAAGGAAACATATATATGTGTGAAACATAAGGAAATGAGCACAAGTAAAGACAAGCTGAGTGAATATGATACTAATACTGATTTTAATATTTTAATATTTCTTTGCTTTCTGCTCCTTCAGAAGAAACCCCAGTAGGAGTTTTCTTTTCATCATGAGATCAGACTTCATGTAAAAAGTCAAGCACACAATATATCTTTTAAAAAGCCTACTTGTATATGTTATCTCAAAGGGATCTGTCTCATTATTTGTTTTTGCATTAATAGGCCACATTGCAAGTGGTTGTCATAGAAACCCACAGTCATTTCTTTCTCAGAAGAAGGGAACCATGCAATTAACTTGTCTTTTAACTTATTTTAATCCTGGAACAGCCTTGTAATACAGGAGCCTTGGGCCTGAGCTGTCCCCACCCCCTCAAATAATATGTATATGAAACATTCATTGCGCTAAAATTTTTAAAAAAATTTATTCAAATAAAAGCAACCCTCTATCTCTCCAAAAAAGATGCAATAAATGGTCCTGGCTATTTTGCAATGTTTATTCGCCCTCTTTTTTTATTAACTTGGAACACTGATACTAAAAAAAATCCAAGAACTGAAATGCAATAAAATACACTGAGTTCAGAAGTATCTATAAGGAAAGGGCTGTCAGACAATTCAAGATGGCGGGCATGACCAGGTGATCAAAGTCCTATCCCTTGTTTACAGTATTTCGTGCATTATACGGTATATTAAAAGCGATAGGACTTGGATACAGTCAGGCCTGCCATCTTGACTTTTCAACCTTCTCTCGGGACACCTTTGTTTGAATCCGCCATTTAGTTAAATTCAAAGTTACTCAGAAATGCAGGTATAGCAACTAGCAATAGCAATAGCACTTAAGACTTATATACCGCTTCATAGTGCTTTACAGGCCTCTCTAAGCGGTTTACAGAGTTCAGCATATTGCCCCCAACAATCTGGGTCCTCATTTTATCGACCTCAGAAGGATGGAAGGCTGAGTCAACCTTGAGCCGGTGAGATTTGAACAGCTGAACTGCAGTGCTGCACTTTAACCACTGCGCCACCTCAGCTCTTTTATAGCAACTATCCCAATAAAGAAGACAGATCCAATCCAGAGATCCCAACAACAACAACATAAGCGCACCACTGTGCCTACCGCCCCTGTCCTACTGTCCTATTGTCCTCTTTTATCGGTACTTTTTAGTTATGTTATGTTTATACAAACAATTACTATCCTGTACATGTTTGACAAATAAAAAAATAAAAAATAAAACAAAACAGCAGCAGCAGCAAAGCAAGACAATCAAAGAAATCATGGAAGCTTCATTCTTTTGACTTTACCTGAAGGAACAATGCTGTGTTTCAAACTTTGACAGTAAAACTCAAACCAACCCACCAAGTACTCTTCAGCTGGATAGAAAACTTTATGCTTTATTCATCAACATCATTATAATATTTGTGAGCATGCACATTACTAAATCATTAGATCACGAGGGTGTCTTGAGTTCTATGTCAAATATACATTTCGAAAATTACATTGAACATGTGTGCTAGTTTAGTTTATTTATTTCAAGCCTGTCTTGGGCCAGTTGTGATTAATCATGCTTGACAGAAATAACAGGTCAAAGACAGCTCACCTTCCAGTAAGTTATTTAAGATGCTGTTACTCTAGCTTATGTTCACGGTCATGTTGCCTCCTGCCATTTAGCTGGCTTCTCTTGTAGCTTCAGCCCCTCTTGGCTCTTTAGAGGGTATTGCCTTATTTTTATACTGCAACACAGAGGACAATTGCTCTGCCAATTGAAGGGATCTGCCTTAAATTTTGACAAATTTACTTGGCTTCCAGTTCCCAGGGATTTTTCATGCTTTGCATGGTGCACAAGACCTTTGGAGACAAAAGTCCAGCTGTTTCTGCCAAGATATTTGCTAATTTTTTATTCGTTTTATTATCCATGAAAAGAGGAAAAGATTAAAAAAAATTGAAGGATGAAAAATGTGACTGATTCAGCCAGGCAAAACTTATACATCTACATTATATATTTACTCATATCTTTTGTATATAGAAGAATAGGAACTTTTATTTACTTCAAATGTCTTTGTTTTTCTAATCCTTTAGCCTATACATTTGTCCTTATCTCATTTCCAACACTTCATTTTTTTAGTAAATGCTCAAACAAATAAGGAATAAAATGAATAAGAAGCAATATGGGAAACTGCTATTAAGTGGAACATTTTTTCAGTACCATTGTCACTTCAAATGGTCATTAAACAAACTGTTGTAAGTTGAGGACTACCTGTATGAAAAGATATTGAATATTAAACACTGAAAGATACAACGATAAAGCCAAAAGGAGCACTCTGAAATGTAACAATGCCTTCTTCCTTGCTGGGGATTTGAGAGAAGCAAAAGAACATACTAGTTCTTATCAACTACTGAGTGGGACCATTCATCAGTTCAGAGCTGAGCATCAGGGATAACTAGGTGGTAACTGTGGCCAGGAGGACCTTTGCACAATTTCATCTGTTGCACTAGTTGCACCTTTCTTACATGGCTATTTGAGGGATCATCTTTCCTCAGTAGTATCTGCTTGTCCAATTCAGATCGACAGGGTGAGTTTGTCTGGGTCCCTTTAATTAAACTGTGTCATCTTTTAGGACCCAGGAAGCATAACTTCTATATGGTGGAAACTGCCCTTTGGAACGAGAGTCCTCATGAAATCTGGGCAGCTTCCACTCAGATGGCATTCTAGAGGATTCTTCTCCAATTCTTTAGTAGGGTTTGTAACATCTGTTAGTGTATGATATTGTTTTATGTGCTGAGTAGATTTTCAATCTGTTTACTGTTATGGAGATCAGGGGTTCTGGTCTACGCAGTTGGGAACCAGGCCATACAAGCAGTGGGAAAGCATAGTGAATGTGTGAAGCTGCATTTGTGCAAGTGGTGCACAAACCATCCTTTTCCCACTTCCCTGCCACTGCCGTTCCACAAAGCCAGAAAGGTTAGGGACCACTGATGTAGAATGTTATTTTTTACAGTGCTTGTATTATGAGCTACCAAGAGTCAATTTGGAGTCATGCAGCACTTAAATTGAAAAAAATACATACTTATATAGGTACGTCTCATTAGGGAGCACAGTGACTCCCTAATGTTAGGGAGTTAGGATGTTGAGTTGACAGTCAACATAGTTAGGATGTTGAGTTGACAATTTGCTCACATTTTAAGCCCAAGTGCTACTGTGTGGCAGGGTGAGCTCCCGTCATTCATGCCAGCTTCTGTCCACCTAGCAGTTCAAAAGTGTGCAAACATGAATAGATACCACTTCAGTGGGCACATTAATGGGACATGAAAGAAACCCCCAAATGTGCTGTTGTCTTCTGGGCAATTGTGATGTCCATAGTTATGAAAACCTTTGAAAGGTTAGTGCTGGCCCACCTGAAAACCATCACGGATCTGTTGTTGGACCCCTTGCAATTTGCCCACCGAGCAAATATATCAGCAGATGATGCTGTTAATATGACTCTGCATTACATCCTACAACATCTTGAATCTCCAAAGACCTATGCAAGGGTCCTTTTTGTAGACTTCAGCTCGGCATTCAATACCATCATTCCAGATATTCTTCTAACTAAACTAAATCAGCTAGCTGTACCTGACCACACTTGTAAATGGATCATAAGCTTTCTAACAGACAGGAAGCAGCTTTCACCATGGAAGTGCTTCGGCGCTTTCTACATGGAAGTATAGAATAATATAGTTAGGCTCAGAATAATATAGTATATGTACCTCTGATAAATCAGCCTTGTGCTTTGTGTTAGTGTTGGAAAAAACAATATCTTAAGTACAGCAATTGTTCTATTCTTTCAGTTATTCTGAAACTCTCCTTTTCAAGGCAGGTTCTGAGGGAGCTGTTCAGGAATCATCCAGGAGAAATTAGATGAATCACCCTGGTCATCATTGGATTTTTCTGACCAATTCTAGAATTGAGAGACAGGAAATCCTCCAGAGTCTTCAGGAATTTATGAATCTCTGGGACTAGATCAGTGGTGGGTTCCTACCGGTGCAGCCCACTCTACAGTACCGGTAGCGGCCAGCAGATGGTGATATTTGTGCATGACAGCTCCAGTGCCATCTTCGCCGGTCTGTCACGTGGCGCCATCTTTTTTGGGGGAATTTTTGGGCTGATTTTGCTTCCTGCGCATGCGTGGAAGCAAAATCTCACAAGGGGATGCACGTGCATGTGAGGTTTCGGCGATCAAAAGCATTGAAATCACATGCGTGCGCGAGTCCCCTCACAAGATTTTGCTTTCGCGTATGCACAGGAAGCAAAATTACGTGAGGGCACATGTGTGCGTAGCGAGCGTGCGCATGCAAAACATAGCGATGCGCGCGCAGTGCACCGGTATCGTGAAAAAGCAGCAACCCGCCCCTGGACTAGATCATCCTAATAGACCTTCTCATCCTTACAGACCTGAGAAATTATTGTAAATTGAAATCTCAATGAGAAGACTGTGACAAGAGAAAGGATATGAAAACTTTCAGACCATTATGCTTTTATCCAATATATACTATGCATGTTAATAACCATGCATATAGCCCTCTTTTTTAATCCATTTTTCAAAATATCCATCTCTGCTTCTATCTGTCTATCTCAGATGTAGTTTTAAGGCATTTCTCTCCATCACTGTGCTAACCCGTGCATCCCAGTGGCATACTCTAGGATCTATTTCATGCTACGCTGACCTATTTTATTGTCTTCAGTAGCTGTATGATAGAAAGAAATTCAGCGGTACAGATGTCTTTCCTTAAAATGTACTGAGAATATAGAAATAATCAACCATCTGAACTC
>JALIGW010000002.1:217856314-217898814 GCA_023053685.1 Diadophis punctatus similis | reverse complement strand
TTGATGTCTCACATTGATGTGTCAGTCACAGGATATTGCCACGGATGTTTGCATAAGGAAGAAAAGGACAAATTTAAATGCAGATAAAATGAATATATTTTCTCAAAGCAACATTGTTTTATTGTAAAGGACTGGACGAGAAATAACCAGTACATTCTTAAAATGATACATTGCTTTTCAAATATCATGGGGTTTAAGTTGTTTGCTTATTTATTCAATGTATATCCCATTTGAATATTCCATTTCTGGAATGATCAGGAAGGCTGGCAATAAACATCTATTTGTGTGGAGTTTTTAATAATTTTTATGAAAAGTTCTAGTTACACTGGGATTATATGAGTAGAAGGCATGGAAGGAGGATAGCTAAGCCTGCAGTGGGGCATCCTAGGGGGGACAGTGACAGCACAGGTTTTTGTTTTATTTTTTGTTTTATTATTGTTTTATTATTGCCTTGATGATTGTTATAAGCTTCCCAGAATTGCTTAATCTGTTTAAAATTTTCTATAGCCAAAACCATTACTTGCTTTTTGCTATTTATTTTACATTCTTAAAGATTATAAAATATATATCTTTTCTCACCTGGTGTTTGCAGTCTTGTCATTTTGAAGGTGGCCAGTTTCTCTGGATGGGCAGTTTTGTCCCAGTTAATGGATCATTTGTGTAAATGGTTACTAAGGGAAATACCAACTTAGTATTCTTGAAAGAGTTTCCATTTGTGATTGAAGCAATTATGTCAAATCCTCTTATCTCCCAATTCTCCTACTTCCAAGGACTATGTCATGGCTATGACTAACAAATTTAAGCAAATCAGAACTCTGAGACTTGGCTCCTTCTCAAAGGTCTTCTTTAATGAATATCATATTGGCGCAGCTTCAATGAAAAACCAAATCAAAATCTTTCCTGCCATTGCCGCATAATTACATTGGGAAATAACCCCATCCTCAAGTGTCACAAGTCACGTTGGCCAATTGGGTTAATTGGTGGGCTCTTCAGGGACTCCTTCCCCAACCTTATCGGTTGCCAGTAGAGATGACCTTGTTTCTCAGGAGAAAGCTCTTTGCTGTGTCTAATAATGCATTCCAACCTCCTTCCCCGTCTGTGTGGCAACTGAGGAACAGAAAGATGGCTGCCGCCAGATTCAGTTTGAAGTTGACAGACAGCTGTCCTGTGTTCTCATAGTGGAGAGCAACCATAAGGGGAACTGCTTGGGTGATCTCATATGCTCTCTTTGTCTGGAGAGAGTTGAAGGAGCTATTGTACTTGGTGGCCCCTGTTTGTGGCTGCAAACATAGGTTCTGCTTTTTATGCACATGCACATGTACCTGTACAAGTATATATATTTGTGGGTGTATATACTAGGCACTCACACACATCCATGAAGTCCCCAAAAGTGGACCTTCACTCAAGGGTTGTTGTTGTTTTTTTGCTGCCTTTTAAAAACAAATAAAATGGAAGCTAGGGACAACTCCTTTGAAATGGCCTATTCTATAGACAGGAGTGATGAAGAAATAGCTCCTGTCTTACTCTTTCATGCTTCTATCTTTTTGTCTGCCAAAAAATAATGTAATGTTTGCTGATGTTAAGACTGTTACGTCAGTTGAATCTGGAAAACAGCCAACTAATAATTGAATTATATTACTCTTAAAAATGGTTGAGGCTGATGTTGATAAATTATTAGGATATTTGGTCTCAGCAATTTAGATAATAAGGAAAAGTATTAGATTTATCAAGGATGCTTGGGACTGTGCCTTCTTAGAAAATGATTTAGGGGAAAAAATATTTGGACCTATCGTTATTCATTAAGGCAGCCTAACTTTTTTCAGGCATCTGCGTGAGTTTGAAAACTCACTTACTGCATTGTAAGTCATATTAAAGATGCAGGTTTTTTTAAAAAAAGTATTTGATTCATCAAGCAGTCACATCCTTTTTCATGTTTATGCAAAAATGAGGCTGCTTTAATGAGCCATAGGCAGATGCCAAATTCATGCAAACACCAAAGCACTTCCAAATTATTTTTCAAGTATGCAAATTCCTAATATGTATATGCTGGCAATATTGGAACACTCATAAAACCACAACTCTAGGGCTGAAGTATATGTTTCATACTGAAAAAGTTACAATTTCGTATAAGCAAGCAGCTCTTGAATCATCAAAACTTTGAAATAAGCAAAACACGCTGGCTTCTGGCCATGGTTTAATAGCTTGAAACCTTGTTTGGTAAAAATACAAATGGGGTTACATTTCAAAGAATCTCTTCCAGTGCAATAGGATGAGACATCTGAAATAAAAACTATCTGTAGACACTAGGTATTTTTTGCCCTGTATCCTGCTGAGATGTACAAATCTGGGCATAACATACCATGGAATAGTAAAGATTTCTTGTGATTTTAAAGTTTCATTTTCTCCCCACTTCAAATACTTGAATAAAGAGAGTCTTGGTAATGAGCGTAAGATTTTTTTACATGATCCCCTGTGGAGGTGGCATCTACAAAACTCTCCCAAAGAGCCGGTTATTTTGCCTCAATGTTATGTTCCCTGGGAAGGAAGCATTTGCAATAGAGTCTTTGATGTGAAGAAGCCCTTTAAAGGAACGGTAATCAAAGCAGCAATTAGAACTTTCTCAATTTATCCTTTCCAGGTGTACGGAAGAAGAGAGAGTTCAAATGTAAATGACTTTCTTTTGCAAATAAATGTAATGGTTCATGAAAAATCTTCAAAAGTCTGCACGGCACTGCTTCCTTAATAAATAGAACTTTATAACCTGCACACATTTGTATTTTAAACCATATCATTTTAAACTGAAGTATCATTAGAAGTTAAAACTGGCAGAGGGGACTACATACAAGAACTACCTTCTTAGAAGTTTAGGATTCTAAGAATAATTTCTTTGTTTTGCTTTGGTGGCACCCGTCATGCTACTAATGTTAATAATTGAATCAGCTATCAATCAGGAATTAATCATAATAAACTCAAAACTCCAACTCAAAAAGATAGAAACTTAGGCAACCAAGATTTTTTTAAAAAAGAAATTAAATGCATAAATGAGGTCTGAAAGAACATTATTTAACATAATACAGAAGAACAGCATAAGGGCCCCAAGACATGTTGCAGATTCTGATCACTGTTACTTCACACTTCATATTTCTTTTAATGGATGGAATATGAAATAAATGAAATAAAAGGAGTCATTTAAAAAGGAAGCAAATTGGAATGCGGTATTGTCATGCTTTTCATGCTAAAAAAAAGATTTTATGGAAACTACTGAGATAAAATAAAATATGTGAGCAGCTGAAAAACCGAATTACTTTATTGTCATGAATAATGTATACTTGAATGATTTAATGATCACTTTTTTATATTATTAGGAAGTAAAAAAAATGCCACAATGGTATGTGTAGTAGTGCAGTGATATTCACATAGGTCCTATTTTGTTTCTCTTCCACTTCCTTCCATTAAAACCAAAATGACAAGCCTTTTGATAATTTTTCAAAAATAATTTCGTATCACATATTTATAAGTCTTTCTAATTACCTTTTAATCAATGATTGTTGCTGATTTGTTTTTGATGTTATGATTTGTTTTCAGTGTATAAAACACAAATAATTTTTTCGGTCACCTTCTTGGCTGGGTCCTCAATGCTATATTTTGACCCTGCAGGACATTCAATATAAGAGAATACATACATACATACATACATACATACATACATACATACATACATACATACATACATACATACATACATACCAGTAGTGGGTTCTAAAACCTGTCGCTACTGGTTTGCACGCATGCTTGCATGCACACACGATGCTTCTGTGCATGCGCAGAAGCATCCTGGGTGGTTGGGTGGAGCCTCCCACCGCCACCGCTACCGGTTTGCTGAACTGGGCCGAACCAGGAGCAACCCACCACTGATACATACATACATCATACATATATATCTCTATCTCTATCTCTATCTCTATCTCTATCTCTATCTCTATCTCTATCTATCTATCTATCTATCTATCTATCTATCTATCTATCTATCTATCTATCTATCTATCTATCTATCTATCTATCTATCTATCTATCTATCATCATCATCATCATCTATCTGACAGCCTTGGTAAGGCTGTGGTTTTCTCCTTGGTAATCCCTTTATTAAGGCATTGTTTTCTGCTTGATTGTTTGTCTGGTGTTAATCCTGCTTATTTGGGTGTTGGATGTTAAACAGGGAGCAAATCCATGCCTCACACAAGTACATGTGCTCAATTGATGTAGAAAACATATTTAAAAGGGATGTTCTGCCATGTAAGGGTGGTAAACAGTATATGTTTTGTGCAAAAGACACAAAGGCTGTATTCTAATGTGTCTAGCTCTTCTCTTTGATAAGAAATATGGGTTTCTTTTAAACCTAGATGAACTATACTACAGTACTGCAGGATAAAAATAAATTGAAGCAACATTCTCAGACTTTCCCCCCAGCCTATCTGTGACTCACCACCATAACCTTGAGTCTGTTTTGCTATTGCTTTTGGCTTCCACTGCAGATGGCTTTGAAACATTATGCTTATGCATAAATGAGAGATATAAGAGGAAAGTGGGGGAGGAAATCCAGTGATTAATTATGTACACTGGCAAATATATAGCTTGACAAGCATTCTCCAAGTGGTCACATTAGGATATAACCTCCTAAAATCAGACATGTTCTTCTGTAATGTTCTGTGGGATACTGCACTAGAATTCTCATCAGCCAATTCCACACAGATAAAAATCTTTCAATCTGAAACCACTTCTGCCTGTATTGTGGTTCACCCACCCATGATAGGCATTTAATTTTAATGTGTCTTTTTCCGTACTACGTATTTATCTCTCCTTTCCTCACTCTTGAGGGTTCTTTTTATTATTATTATGGCAGTCTCATTTTCATTTGGTGCCATTTATTCAAGGAGTTGAGTTTAACCTCCCTGTACTTCACAAAGTTGTTAATGCCTCTTCTTTTTCCCCACAGAGTCTAAAATAATTTGAAAATCCATTGGAAATGAGCAGGCTGTAGACAAAAAAAAAAATGGGCTCCATCCAAGTTCATTATTGCTATTTTAACTGCAGCCAGGCATAATGGTAGAGGTTTCATCTGTGGAAAAAGAAATATCAAATTACTAGGCTCTATGATTGGAATGGTTTTCTTCTTCTTTAACAAAATAAAAAAATGCAGAAAAAGAAAGTATCTATAGAGAGGATTAAAGAATCATCTGCATCTTCATCTATTCTATGGTATGAATACTATGACTACTCAAGAAAGAGTCACTTAAATCTATGTCTTGCACACAGAAAGAACTGAATTGTCTGGTTGCAACACAATACTGCAACATCTAAACTTGATTCCATTCCCTGTATTTCCAAATAGCCTGAATCTAAGTCTATGCCAGCTTTTGTATTCTTATGCAACTAATAATTCCCATAAAACATCAATAATGAAACATATCTGGCTGGCAAGAAACACAGACTTTGGAATAATTTCAAAACAGGCTTTGTTGAAAAAGCCCCTATACATTAGACTACACTTAGTATGGTCCTCCGAGTGGTAAAACTAGCCTTTTCTAGAGATGCTCATAGTTCTGGGAACTGTAATCTAACACATGTAAAAGGTACCAGGTGGGGAAATCCTTTGTAGCCAGAACCAAATCCAGTTAAGAAAAAAACTATGCTTCTATATGTATTTACAATTGAAACATATTTGGAATTTTTGGAATGTGATGGATACTTGTATACCACACAAGAATTCTCAACCCTCATTTCTTCCTTCTATCCTAACATAGATAAAAATAGGAGGGCAGATATCATATATATCATCTATGCCAGGGGTGTCAAACTTGCATCATCACATTGTCATCATGTGTCGTATCGTGACTTTTTTCTCCTTTGCTAAAATGGGGGTGGGCATGGCCAGTGCATGACACATCCAGCCCACGGACCACGAGTTTGACACCCCTGATCTATGCAGTTTGACTCTTCCCAAAGCTACTTTTGATAAGAAAAATAAAACTGCTTATGAGATCGCAGAAGTACAAGATGGCCTACATTGTAAATGTTTCCCCCTTTTATTCTCATATGAATGGATGCTGAAGCATTCAATTATATGCCCATTCAGGGAGAAAAGACTAGAAGGAGTGTTTATTGAGATTTCCTAACTAACAGTAATCATAGACATAAAACGGCATTAGGAATTTGCATCCTGAAAACAACATAACATTCTTAGCGATCTGCATCCCAAACACCTATATTAAAACTATCCTCCAGCAGAGCTGCCGAAACATAGAAATGGAATTTCCACAGGTATGTTATGCTGTGCCAAGTTTTAGGCATATCCCCATACTTACGTATCTGACTGGGCACTGTTATCTTTTTTCCTTGTAGGAGATTATACAGCAAATCAATCAGAACATATGCAGAGCTTCTGGCTATTCTAAATGGCTATTCCAGTGCTTGGCAGATGGTGATAGACAGAGTTCTGTGATACTGCTAGAAAGGACATTCCATTTTGATTGTAGATCTTAAGCAATTGCAAAGGAGTGGCTTTGAAATTTATGACAGAGATAAATTTGAATCTCTTGGAAAGTATCAAAGAGCTTTGAGCATCTCTTGATACTTGGGACTTGTTTCTTCACTTTCCCTATAGCAACTCTCTAATTGAAATTGCAGCCCTTCTCCAAAATCTGCAAAGCTATAGAGCTGGGGATTTTTGCTAAGAGATTTGACAAAGCATTTGGGGATTTGCTTACATGGTTCTTCTGGATCACAACCAGTACCTTTTAGAGTCAGATTTTGCAAAAATAATGTTGTTCTATGAAGTGGTCCCTAGAAACCAATGAAATTAATTATTTGGAATAAATGCCCTACAATCTGTTTCAACGCAGTTAACAGACAGAATCAATGGGGACTACCTATTCTGCTTTCAGCCGTCATGCTGCCTGATATTGCTGCATTGTTACCTTGTTCACCATCTGTTTAATTCAGTCATTCATATCATTGTGCACACATTCTAAAAGAGAACCATTAGTTCATGAGGATCTTGAGGAATGGATTATTTTCTTTAGGCTTTTCCCAATATAAATTTCAAGATCCGGAGACAATAGGATCTGCACCACCAACCCTCAGGATATGAATTCAATTTTATGTGGTTTGATTGACAAACAGACTTTTGTATAGAGTCGAGGTGGCGCAGTGGTTAAAGTGCAGCACTGTAGTTCAGCAGTTCAGCTGTTCAAATCTCATCAGGCTCAAGGTTGACTCAGCCTTCCATCCTTCTGAGGTCGGTAAAATGAGGACCCAGATTGTTGGGGGCAATATGCTGACTCTGTAGCTTAGAGAGGGCTGTAAAGCACTATGAAGTGGTATATAAGTCTAAGTGCTATTGCTATTGCTAAGTGGTATATAAGTCTAAGTGCTATTGCTATTGCTAAGTGCTAGGTCTATTTCCATATCAGACACATGGCAAAAATAGTCTTTGCATCTTCTAAAATCTATAAATCCAATCAATTGCTCTTCTTCTTAACTAACATAACTTTTTACAGCTCTCCATATCTTTTACATGTTTGATGTATGGTCCTCAGCAAATCACTGGAAATAACATTTCAATTTCAATAAATTAGTAAATTAATTACAGTTTGAGAGAGAAATGTCTTTGAACGAATTTTCAAATGCATAATTTGAATTGTGCCCACTTGTTTTTTAGAAATACTTTCCATCATACATATTTGGTCCTTCAATTGCTCCTACACTCATGGAAAACATGGTTTGTTTGTTTGGTTGGTTGGTTGGTTGGTTCTCTAAATGTGTACTTTGTGTTCAAGTACGCACTTAGAAACTATGTTTTTATAGTTTTGGAAATTTTCAATTTCAAAACTATAAGAAACATTTTTATTTATCACAGTAACTGGCGGAGGTGAGGAAGGAGTGCCTACTTTGGTAACTATGAACATTTTTGAAATGTTAATAGAAACATGAATGTTGTATTTGTGTGTGGAAGTAAGTTAGGATCTCAAGACACTACTTTAAAAACAAAACAAATCCAAAACAACAATAATATGATTTGATACAGAACAGAATATTGAAGAAAATGGGTACAATTTTTTAACTGTGATGTAATTTTGCATATGGAAAAAAAATACTATGCAGGGTCAAAAATCTGAGCTACAAAACATATGGAAAAGAAGTAGGCATAGGCAAGCAGTTAAGTAAACATTCACTGAATGTTGAAACCCTGGCAATCAACTCTAGATGGCTTGTGGATTGATCTGACTTAAGAAATGATATGTGGGCAGTCTTAAAACAATAGAACTGAAAAACAACAACAAAAACCTACAATAGAGAGCATTTTTAGGGATTCAGTATAAATGAATCACTAAATTTAATGTTGAGTGACACATTAGATCCATGAATATTCATTAGGTTCCAAACTTTAATGAAAAGCTAAACAATGGCCAACCATAACATTGGATACCATCTCCTTATGGTTTTGCAAAGGAAAAACAAAAGCTTGCAGAGGAATGCAAAAAAAATCAGATATATTTATCATTAATAATATTCAGAATACTGTAAGAAGTTAGATAAAATGCACAAGCTGGAAACCAGCTACAGAAGGTATCAACCACTGGATTAGGAAGACAAATGAGTATTCAAAAGAAAGATTGAAGAGAAACTAAATTAACACTATATATCTTGTTTTTGTGCAAATATGCAAATATCTCTCTCTACATTAAAGTTATTGGAATGGAATCTATTTAAACAAGGCATCTAATGGTGACAATCAATTAAGTTATAGATCTTACTGCTACATTGATAATAAATTCATTCTCAATTCCAGAGATACTTATCTATGAATTCTTAAAGAACTCATCTGAAACTCATGATATTTTAGCACAATAATTTGTTGTAACATTGAACAATTTGTACCCCTTCAGGCAGTGGTGGGATTCAATTTTTTTTACTACCGGTTCTGTGGGTGTGGCTTGGTGGGCGTGGCAGGGGAAGGATACTATAAAATCTTCATTCCCTCCCCACTCCAGGGGAAGGATACTGCAGAATCCCCATTTCCTCCCGATCAGCTGGGACTCGGGAGAAAGAGAATAGTTGGGGGCGGAGCCAGTCAGAGGTGGTATTTACCGGTTCTCCGAACTACTCAAAATTTTCACTATTGGTTCTCCAGAACTGGTCAGAACTTGATGAAATCCACCTCTGCCTTGAGATCTTTGCTGTGTAGCCTCATTTTGCAGGTAGCGGTGGGGTGTTCCTGGAAGATATGAATGAAAAATATCCAGAATAGATACCAAGAGTATATAATCCCAAAGTGTTACCCAAGTAACATGGGTGAAGATCTGTTTACTATCATGAAGATCTGTTTACTATCATGAAGATCTGTTTACTATCCATAGAAAGTAAACAAGCAGCAATATTAGACAATAGTAATAATAACAACAAACAATGGCTTGACAAAGTTGCAACAATGGTACAATGGTATATTGCAAGAAATACCATTTTCTTGAAAACAAGGGACCATAAAAGTCATAGAAAATAAAGAAGTTAAAATGCTCTGGGAGTTTAGATTTCAAATAGACAGACAGCTGCCACATAAAACTCCAGATGTCACAATTGTCAATAAGAAAGAAAAAAAAAGTCTGGATAGTGGATGTAGCAGTATCTGGCGAGAGCAGAATAAAAGAGAAAGAACTGGAAAAGATCACAAAATACTAAGAACTGCAAATAGAAATATAATGACTTTGGCAAAAGAAAGCAAAGATAGTACCAATAGCAATAGGTGCCCTGGGCACAATCCGAAAACAACTGGAGCACCGTTTGAACACCATTGGCGTCAACAAATTCACCATCAGTCACCTGCAAAAGGCAGCTTTACCTGGAACAGCTTACATCCTGCAGCAACAGCTCTAATATCATCACACATCCACATCTTCCTATCCCAGGTCTTGGGAAGGACTCAATAGGTCTGAACATCTGGCTGACCATATGACAAAACAATAATAGATAGAAATGCTAGATAGATAGATAGATAGATAGATAGATAGATAGATAGATAGATAGATAGATAGATAGATAGATAGATAGGTAGGTAGGTAGGTAGGTAGGTAGACAGACAGACAGACAGACAGACAGACAGATAGATAGATAGATAGATGATAGATGGATGGATGGATGGATAGATAGATGATAGATAGTAGATAGATAGATAGATAGATAGATAGATAGATAGATAGATAGATAGATAGATAGATAGATAGATAGATAGATAGATAGATAGATAGACAGACAGACAGACAGACAGACAGACAGACAGACAGACAGACAGACAGACAGACAGACAGACAGACAGACAGACAGACAGACAGATGAGGCAGATGGAGAGGGAGAGACAGTTTACTGATTACTCTTATGACCATATTAAAAAAATAAAATAAAGGTAAAATACAGTAGTACTGTATATAGATGCTGAAGGTGAATGATCATTTTAGTGACAATAGCAAAAGCATTATTTTATATTGTATGGCAGAAGGCAATGGGAAATCACTGCTGAAAACCATGAAAGCCATAAGGAGAGACAATATAAAGTGACTAACAATATAGTGCTGAAAAATAGCCCCTCAACAAAATACTGAGGAATATTCGTTTGAAGTACTAATGGTAGATACAGTATATCTTCAATGGGATATAAAGTCTTCAGGATGCCTAGTTGCTGATTTTACCATACAGGAAAATAAATTTCAAAGCTGCAAAAACAGAATTAGAATGAGAACATGGAACTCAAGAAGCATGGTCATAGGAAACTTTTATGTAGTGAAAAATAGCAATAATAAAGTACACATTACATATTAGGCATGTAAGTCAAAATAGGGTTAAAATTAGACACTTTTGGTCAAGAAGTTACAATATCTGTTACCAAGGAATGAAAAAAACAAAGAAGAAACGGTATTGCTTTTATAGTTAAAAAGAATATAGCTAGAACAATACTTGACTAGGTACAATCAATGACTGAATAATATCAATTAAATTAAAGGACAGTCCTTTAATAGGACAATTATCCAACTTTATGCTCTGACCACTGATGCAGAAGAAGAAAAGGTTGATGAGGTGTTTTTTTTAAAATAAAGTTCAATTTATTTCAAACATACAAGTAAGATATGCTGCTTGTGATTGGAGACTAAAATGCCAAAACTGGAAATATTAATGAAGACAATGTAATTGCAATATATAACCTAGGAAATTGAATGAGAAAAATTCAATTTTCAATTTATAGAGAAAAGAATATATATATATATATATATATATATATATATATATATATATATATATATATATATATATATATATATATATATATATATATATATATATATATATATAATTTTTATTTTTTAATTTTATTTATTTTGTCAACACGTGTACAAGATAACAGGTATGGTATAAACATAAACAAAAGCAAAGTATGTATAGGTAAATTTAGACAATAGGACAGAAGGACAGGGACGGTAGGCACGATGGTGCGCTTATGCACGCCCCTTACAGACCTCTTAGGAATGGGGTGAGGTCAACTGTAGATAAGGTGACCAGACGTCCCGCTTTTGGCGGGACAGTCCCACTTTTCAGTAATTTGTCCCGCATCCCGCGGCGTTTCCAAAAAGTCCCGTTTTTTTAATTTGAATTTGCCCTGCAGGGTGAAATCCTGCTGATTCAGATGGGCCAGTCGTTCGGCGTAGAGCCGATGGAACTGGCGGCGGTTGCGGTGCGGGGCTTCTCCCACCCGCTTCCCCCACCCAGCTGGATGCCGCCATTCAGGTTATTTTGTCCTCTGCGCATGCGACTGGCCCGGCCGAACCGGCAGGATTTCACCCCTCTGCGGTGACGAACAGGTAAGCTTGTGCCAGTAGGAACCCACCCCTGGCTGCAATGAAGGGGGGGTGTTTGGGGGGATGCACAGAGCTGCAGGATAAGAGAGACGGACCCCTCCTGTCTTGCTCCCCTAGAAAACCCCCCCGTCAATGGTGTCCAGCTTTACAAAAAATAAAATCTGGTCACCTTAAGTCTGCAGACAGTCTAAGGTTAAAGTTTATGGGGTTTGGGGAAGAAACCACAGAGTCAAGTAGTGCATTCCAGGCATTGATTACTCTGTTGCTGAAGTCGTATTTTCTGCAGTCAAGTTTCGAGCGGTTTACATTGAGTTTGAATCTATTTTGTGCTCGTGTATTGTTGCAGTTGAAGCTGAAGTATTCTTTGACAGGTAGGATATTGTGGTATATGATTTTATGAACTGCATTTAGATCTGATCGAAGGCGACGTAGTTCTAAGTTGTCTAAGCCCAAAATTTCAAGTCTGGTGGAATAAGGAATTCTGTTGCGAGCAGAGGAGTGGAGTACTCTTCTTGGGAAGTATTTCTGGACTCTCTCAATTGTATATATTCTCTCTCTCTCTGAATTATATATATATATATATATATATATATATATATATATATATATATATATATATATATATATATATATATATATATATATATATATATATATATATATATATATATATATATATTGCCAATTCATTGGTTTCTTCATTACTAACACAGTCTTTGAACAACCAACATGACTTTATAAAAATGAAAATCACCATATAGAACAAGGACAAATTAAATTAATTGTATTATTGGTAACAGGAGATGGTTTGGCAAAGGTGTGGCAAGAAGTTAACTATGGAACCTATCACAAATTGCTCATGTGCAAGTTCCATGTTAAAGTAGAATAAAACCAGTCAATTTCTATTATATAATCTTGAGCATAAAGCCATTATTTTCAAGAATAATATTAGGAATCAGTTTCAAATCCTTAACTTTGTTGTTTGGAAATTAGAACTGTGGCATGTATTACAGATATAGCTAAAGATGAATATGAAAAGAGACTGTCAAAGATAGAGAAACAGAAGAAAGCAAACTGGAAGTCAGAACTAATTACAGAAATTACCAAGAATAGAAGGCAAGGCCAAGAAAAGACAAAGATCTCAGGAAGAAAAACAATTTTCTGAGAGCTATTAGAAGAGACAAATAGCAGTGTTACAAAGATATCTGTAAAGACACTGAAGGAAAGTAATTCAAAAAAATCTTTGGTCTCAACCTTGAATTGGAATGCTCAAAAATAGTAGCAACCAATTCAAAGAAAATCAAACAAACATGGAAGGACACCCAAAATATCTTTGAAGATATTCCCTAGTTGCAAGGATTAAAATATTAACTTATATCAACAGTCCAAACATTACCAAGTTAGGAAATGATTATGAACTGATGGGCTATCTAGAGGATATTCTTTATTTTCCTTGGGTAACCAGCAAAGAAGAATCAATAAATGTTCTAACCAAGCTATGCAGGAGGACTTGACTACAACAGCTTATGCTCTCATCACTATTTGTGTAGACTATTATAATGTACTTTGAGACAGCTGTCAAAGAGTATCTGGAACCTACAACTGTTCCAAAAGGTGAGGGGAGGCATATTTACTTGTTCTCAATGTAGAGAACACACACCAATTTTGCAAAATCTGCACTGATTGCTGATGAGTTTCTGGGTACAATTTAAGGTGTTTGTTTTAACCTATAAAATCCTTTCTGGCTTGCCTTCAATAGCAATAGCAGTTAGACTTATACATCGCTTCATAGTGCTTTACAGCCTTCTCTAAGCATAATGTCAGCATAATGCCCCCAACAATTATTGACTTTGGAAGACTGGAAGGCTGAGTCAGCCTGTCAGGATTGTACTCCAGGCAGTGGGCAGAGTTTGCCTGCAATACTGCATTCTAACCACTGCGCCACCATGGCTCAATACCTTCAAGATGCCTAATCCAACCACCATTGGTCTGACATGTTAGAACAACTAGGAACAAAATTACACATGATCTCACACTCCAGGGTTCCAGAGGATGAAACTAGAAAGTGGCACTATTTTATAACAGTGCTGTTGCTTTGGATCATTCTCTCAATTAAGATCAAGCTGGTCCCCTCAAAATGTTTTTTTTTAATAATTTGTTAAAGATCAACCTTTTAAAGAAGACAATCTCTTGGGTATCTATAGGTTGCAAATGCTTTATTTTATTATTTTTCCCCTTTTTGGTTTGCTTCCATTTTTTTTACATTGTTGTGGAGATCCCTTTGAGCTTTTAACCTGACCATAGATATTTTAGATTGTTTTACATTTTATGTAATAAATTAGTGAATAGTGAATAGGGATCAGATTGCAGCAAGGCAGAAATATGATAAATAAATAACACTCCCCGTTTTGAACCTTTGAACAGAGAAATCTGCAAGGAAGTGTATCCTATTTTTCTTCCTCTAGTTCAGTGTTACTCAAATAGTGGGGTATGCCCCCTGGGAGGGCGTGGAGCGATGCCACGGGGCACATGTGATCCCGTAGTACATGCGTGGTCCCTCTCGATCGATTCCCCTGGACGGGGAGTGTTTTCCCAGTTGCATGCTGCTCCGAGCCCGGAAGAGAAGGCGGTCAGGCGGGGTGGGATGGCTGCGTGGGTTCTTGTTGTTCTTGGCAGGCGCCGTGGTAGCCATGAACGTCGTGGTGAACCTGCTGCTGGACAAGGCGGAGCATCCTCTGCAGCTGGGCGAAAGCGTGGAACAGCACCCTAAAGCCTCCTTCCACACCATTCACTGTGACTGCCCGGCAGAGGCGGTGCTTATGGGCCAGGACGCTGACCCCAAAACATTGGCTTGATTAAGCTGGCCTGGCCCTGTGTCAAAACAGGGCCCTAACCATGGTAGCCTATGCCTGCCTAACCAAAAACAGGCTCCACTGAGTTCAGTGTGACTTACTCCCAGGTAAGTGGGTAGAGCAGCCTTCCCCAGCCAATAGTTTGCTTGCAGCTTATAATAAGTAAAATAATAAATATTAACACTAAAATTCCATTGAGGCCCAGTTCGGAGAGTTGGGGGCGCGCGAAATGTTTACTTTTTTCTATGGGGGGGGGTAACAGAAAATAATTGAGAAGCACTGCTCTAGTTGCTAAATTTGAATAGTCAATGCAATATTTCAGAAACAAACACATATAAACTGTATCCTTGAATACAGGAAGTTGAGCAGTGAAAAGAGAAAAAAAGGAAGATGTTGAATGCCTAGGGGAGCGAAACAAATAATAATAATACAGGTTTGAGTGCATAGATGAAATGGTGTTTGGAGGAGAAGCATAAATGCACATCAAGTGCCTCTCGGCAAGCTTCTTTGTTGGCAAAAATTGTATTGGATATGGAGCTCATTTGTGTGAACAGCATAGCAGACTCAAGAATGCTCCAGGAAAGCTTCCCTGCAGAAGCAAAGTGGCCTTCACCCTCTCTCTTCAGTATTATTAATAAACTACTGTTTATGTGCTGTCTTTGGAATCACATGGCAGAAGGACACTTCTTGACTGCTCTTGGTGGAATGGGCAGATGTGATGTGACAAGCCTCTCGGCTTCGAGTGGCTCCATTTGCTGAATAGGGAAAAGAGACTTTGTTGCTCTGGGCTACTCTGCAGTTTGTCTCGCTTAAAGCATCCACTGTGCATTATGGCAATCCAGGTTGTCACTGTGATTGATGATGATGATCAGGGTTGTCAAACTCGATTTCATTGAGGGCCGCATCAGGGTTGTATTTGACTTCAGGGGGCCAGGGTGGACGTGGCCAGGGTGGGCATGGCCAGATAGATGTCACTCATGTTGGGGCGCCTGTGGTGGCCCAAGCGCTCTGCCAGCAAAAATGGGCTCCTGAGCTCCATTTTCAGCTGCAACAGCCTCCTATAACCCCGTGCCAGCGAAAACAAGCTTGAGAGGGCCACCCGCGGTTCTCCAGAGCTCCATTTTTGCTGGCAGAGGCACCGCAGGCCAGTCCTTTGCTATTTCCAGGGCAGCCACGTGGGCCAGATCTAAGCACCCCATGGGCCGGATTCGGGCCTCAGGCCTTGACTTTGATGATGATGATGATGATGATGATGATGATGATGATGATGATGATGATCTGCTATCTCGCAGACATACTGAAGGACCCCTGAATTGGACACAGATCTTAGGCACAAATCATAAAGATGATAGCCTTTCTATATGAAGCTAAAAGCCCTTGGTGCTTTTTATCTGGAAGTGGGTTACAATACTGCAATCCCTGGCACTGAATAAACCCCCAAGTCTGTTGGAACTCCTGCCATCTTTCTCTTTTAACTCTTCATCCTTTTCCCATTATATCCCAATTCATCTATGTTATAACTTTAATTATTTTAGATATCTAAAGATGTAGTACACTCCTTGTAGTATACACTTTCCTGTTAATTTACCTCTTATTGTTTTTAGTGATAGTTTTATTTAAAGTATTTTGAATATTACCTCACAGTTTGTCCATTAGGTCCACTTCTTACCTCATTTCTCAGTTTTGTTGAATTTTAGATTGCAAAATTCTGTCTCTTGGGACATTAGTGCATAATTCCTTATATTATGATTATGGTGGCCTAGGTTCAAATTCTCACTGGTTCATTATCTTTCAGACAAACGTAGCCCCTGATTTGAGGATAAAACTGACAAATGTAGGATATGTGGGCCACTCTTTTGGTTCACCAATCTTTAAATTTTATGCTAGCTCAACTTTCCCCAAGCTGCTCACCCTCCAGATGTGTGAAGCAAACTTCAGAATTTCTCAGCCAGCATAGCTATTGCTGATAATTTTAGGAGTTGGAGTCCATACTTTTGAATACTATCTAGATTGGGGAAAGTTAGTCTAGGAAAAGACATGCAGAATGATAATGTGCAATCTAGTTCTATCTCATATACCTTATTTTGAAGACAGAGTGAGTAGAAGGGTATGATAGTGAACAGAAAATTAGTTGGACACAAGACAGGCAGCAAATAAACAAACAAACAAACAAACAAATAATACAAAAGTGAAGCTGCTATACTTCAGAAGTGCATGGATGACAATTTGCCTAGAGAACAGCACAAATGTTACTTTATGAAGTGTAAAGCTTCCTCCCAAATTATTTCCATTTTTAAAAATTCTCTTGTTCTTTATAGATAAACACATTATAACTGAACATTGTCATCGTGTCCAGTCAGGCTTTGCTTATATTCTGTATACAGGACTACATTTGAAATGTTACTTCACCAGAAGCTTCAATTGGTATAAGACATAGAAATCAGATTGCTAATGTTGTTGGAATTATATTACTCCAGTATTGAAAGACCACCATCAAATGTTATGTGTTTCCTTCAATTCAGTTGATGGAATTGGTCTATGCTTCTAAGACTGTTTGAGGGACCAGCTCTCTGACTACAAATATGTCTCATTAAAGTGTGCAGGAGAAACTCTCCTGAGACACCTGTACACAGCCCTGGGTCTTGCTCTTACATATATCTCCCAGCACTTTTCATTCAGAACTAAAACTGGTCCCCAATGAATGAGATTTTGGAAAAGACATTAAGGTGCATCTCTTAAATGTTGCTATTTGCATACTGGCAGTGATTTAGTGTTTTAATGTGCTTTTGGTATGTGAACCTTTTAATAAAGTTTTGCACCAGCTCCTTGGAATATAAATAAGCAGCAAACACACATTTTGGAAGAAGTGCAGCAGCCAACCTGAGTGGTAGAGACCAGGAAATGAAGTGAACAAAATCATTTCTCTTATGTGTAGGAAATGTTGTAATGAGATTCCTTAATTTGAACATATCTAGATAGACGTAGAATGTGAGGTGGAAAGGTAATGTTCAGCCACAAATATAAAAATGTCATAAAACAAATGATATACGCATGGCCCTTGCTTTCTTGGCCAAGACAAATTCTGATTAACCTTGGCCAACAATCAGGGATTGTGAGAATGCAGCCTGTTATCTATGCTATTTTAAACTCCTTGTAGGAAATGTAATAAGCAAAATGAAATAATATAAATTCTTTCATCAGAGGCAACCAGCATATAATTTTGCTTTCCAAGGATTGTATCAGTCTTAAAATGTGCATGTCTCTGCAACTACTTAAGGAATTCCATAGCCAATAGCTCTGACCTATATGGCTTCCACCATCAATCACCCTCTAAAATCTAGGAGCTTACAAACAATGAAAATACTCCTTTTTTATGAGTCCCTTAAGAACAAGAATGAACCCATTAAGGAAGGAGAAAAGAAAGATGTGGAATCTCTTCACATAAATGTTCTAAAATGCATATATTTGCAGAAGGGTCAGAAACTGTTCAGGCAAGGCACAACTGCTTGTAAGAGCTTGAGTTTTATGCCTTCTGGCTAGGAGGTTTCATTTCTTTTCTCATGAAAATTACATGCCTGATGAGAGGAAGAGAATGATCTACTTTGAGATTTTGGGAAAGTATTCTTTAAATCACTTTGCCAGGGGTGGGGGGCGCAGGGGGTGGTGGTATGCTGCTGAAAGAATGAAAGATTTCACAGAGGTTTTACTTTATCTTTGATTTGGATAATGTGACTTTATCATCCCTCTTGTTTAGCAAATATCTATGTTAGTCACAACAGCTAGTTGAGTATGCACAAGGGTAATTTTATGATCAAATTGAAATCTATGCATGCTATTATCTAAAGTGCCTGGGCAGCAAGCACTATTATTTATTTTATTTACTTAAGCTTATTGGCTGCTTCTGTAGGCTTATAAGATATGTAAACCAATTCTAAACTGCTCAAATTCTCCATTTACACTAGAAGGCTGAAACAATAGACCAAATTTGAAAAGTAACAACTTCATATCATATGGCCAGAAATCATGATATAGACTCCATATGAGCCATATCCTTCCTATAGGAGGAATTTTAATCAAGTTAATTGATGATGGCCTTCTGGAAGAGCAGTTCATTGGTTTTCCTGAACTTGGTGTATGAGATAATAGTGCTAAGTTCAAAACATGTCCAAGCTCACATAGAGAATGAATCTTATCAACGGCACTTTTACATGAGATCTCATTTTCTTGCTTATAAACAATATAGGCTTATAAATTGTTGGATTTTTTTCTTGAAAAGCAGTGGAGATGCCCAATCCCCATTTTGAATGAAAATATGGCAAGGATGGGCTGGGATTCTGAGCAGTAGACTTCACAGCAAACTGTGATGGTACCAATCCTGTGGCCTAGAGGTGGAGCTCTTGCCTCACAATCAGGAGGTTGTGAGTTCTATCCTAGGTAGAGGCAGTCTCCTGCTTGGGCAGGGGGTTGGACTAGATGACCTGCAAGGTCCCTTCCAACTCTGAGTGTTCAAAATGACCACCACAGGCGAAACCTAAATGCAAATGCCACAATTTTGCATTGTGATATCTGATGCAAGTAGATTAAGTTGTGGCATTTGTGTGATAAACCCATCATGCCTGTGTCATCTTTTGCTCCCTTACCTTCCCATAGATGCACATAAATGTGAGGATCTACTGTATATGTGTACTTTCATGCAGAAATTACCACACAGGAGAAATGGAATTGCTCTATGCCATTCTAGAATTTTCTGACAGAGACAAATAGAAGTGAACTTCATAGGGAGAACAAGAAAAATGGGCAAAATGAATCCATAAAAGACATGAGTCCTGAACTTAGTTTTGCTGAATGTCTTGAAATGAGCTTGCCAAACAAGTACCACTTTATCTTTGGCAACTATATTGCTTTCCAATCTTTTATTATAAAGACCTAACTGTTGTGGCCCATCAGCTGCCAGCAGAGCTGGTGGCAGACTCAGACAATGAGGAGGTTGGGGAGGAATTTGGGCCAATTCTGGAGTCTGAAGAAGGTTCTGATTGATGCTCTGCTTCAGACACAGAGATAGAGCCAGGCCCGTCCGACATTTCCCAGCTACCGGAGAGGCAGCTGCCTTTGGAGGCTGATATGAGTGAGGAGGAAGAACAGCTGGGGCCTGTTCCAGATGCACGTATGCGCAGAGCTGTTAGGACAGGAGAACAACGGAAGACAAGGAGTCAACTCGGGAAGCAAAGCACATGTGGATGCTGAATGGCCCCTCCCTGGCTGGGGAATAAATAGAAGGAAAGGGGAGTGGTTGTCGTAGGAGACAACAGTTCATATTTCTGAAGATTTTGCTCATTGTGTTTCATCCCACAGAGACTGATTGCCAGAACTTAATTTGCAGCTGTTCAGCTGGGAGCTCACGGCCTTGCAATTATCGCAAAGAACTGATAAGGTCTGTTACTGCAGTTAACTCTTTGAAGGACTAATGCCTAGACTTTCGGTGGGTGAATGCAATTAATTCACAAGAGGTAAATAAAGAGGGGTTTTTCGTGACAAGGAGTCTGTTTCTTGCTTCTGTTAAGGCTGGGTGAGAACACTAACAATTGTGTATGCGGCTGCCAACGGGGCTTGACAAGCAGGGAGATGCTTCCTTGGCAAAAGGGCAAGGCCGAGAGTCTTCTCAGCAGTCTCGACGATACCGGCAAGCTCTCCTGGCGGCGGGCGGTGCGGCGGCTTCAGGAGGCTTCAGCGCATGCACAGAGGAGGCACCCCCGCCCGTCAGCTGTAGGGCGGGCCTCTCGCTGCGCTCAGCACTGTTGAAGATGGCGATTCGCGCCAAAATGAGGCCTTCAGCAGCGACACTTGAAGGCAGGCCGGCAGACGATCAGATAAGCATGAGATGGGAGCGAGTGGCTTGGAGGCAATCGGAAGCCTTGGCAGCCGAACGGGGAGTGGGGGGTGCAGCGGCACGATCACAGGGCCTCAGCAGTGGTATCCAGTAGTCCCAGAGGGCCCCACTCCCTAGCGGTCAGCGGCAGGGCCGCCCTGTCCAGTGGTCACCTAAGCACACGGCTTTTGTGACTTATGTCCCAGATGATCGTGGCCAGGCCTCTTACTATCTCCTGTGACAGCTTGTCACCGAGACAGGTGGCTTATGAGCTGCCACTGAGGCCTAGGCCTCGCTTGCCTTCCCCCCCACAGAGCCAGACAGGGGCGATAGTAGGGGTCAGCACTCACAGCACAGTTGATTGAAGATAGAAGAATGAAGAATGTTTAGGAGTTGAGGTAACCTGCAAGGTTGGAATGACACAAATCCTTGACCAAGGACTGAGTCGAAAGAGGGGGTGCCCTTCGGGGTGACAGTTTTTATAGAGTCAGACTCAGTCCTGATTGGCTGATGGATTGGATCATCCCATTCTTGGAGGCTAGCTCCACCCACTATGGAGAACACTAACAATTGTCAATAAGAAAGAACTGGAGAAGATAACAAAATGCAAAGTCCTACAAACAGATATAGAACAACTGTAGCAAAAGAAAACAAAGGTAGTATCAATAGTAATGGGTGCCTTGGTGCAATCCCAAAACAATTGGAGCACTACTTGAAAACCATTGGCCTTGACAAAATCACCATCAGTTAATTGCAAAAGGCAGCTTTGCTTGGAACAGCTTACATTCTGTGATGATATCTGTAAAACCATCAAACATCCACACCTCCCTATTCCAGGTCCTTGGGAACAACTGGATAGACAGACAAAAATTCCAAATCATTCTGAACTCTTCGCTGATGACATAAAATTATTTAACACCACCGACAATGCTGCTGCCCTACAAAGCGACCTAGACTATGTTTCAGAATGGTTGCATAATTGGCAACTCCAAATTTCAACTAACAAATGCTCTGTCCTACACATTGGCAATAAAAATCAGAACACCAAATACAAGTTAGGGGGAAACGATCTCGTAGATGACCCTCACTCTGTCAAGGACCTAGGAGTACTTATCTCAAATGATCTAAGCCCCAGAGCTCACTGTAACAACATTGCCAAAAAGGCTTTAAGAATTGTTAACCTTATTTTGTGAAGCTTCTTCTCTGGTAATATTGATTTGTTAACCAAGGCATACAAAACCTTTGCCAGACCAATTCTCGAATACAGCTTGTCTGCCTGGAATCCACACTGTATATCGGACATTAATATGATTGAGCAGGTCCAGTGATATTTCACGAGAAGAGTACTCCGCTCCTCTACTCACAATAGAATCCCTTATGCCACCAGGCTTGAAATTTTGGGTTTGGAAAATCTGGAACTGCAGTCTGATCTAAGCATAGTACACAAAATTGTCTGCTACAATGTCTTACCTGTCAACAACTTCTTCAGCTTCAACCGCAATAATACACGGACAAACAATTGATACAAACTCAAGATTAACCGCTCCAAACTCGATTGCAAAAAATACAATTTCAGCAACAGAGTGGTCAACCCCTGGAATGCTTTACCTGACTCTGCTGTTACATCCTCAAACCCTCACAGCTTCAACCTTAAACTGTCTACCGTGAACCTCACCCCATTCCTAAGAGGTCTGTAAAGGGGGCGTGCATAAATGCACCAGCGTGCCTACCATCCCTGTCATATTGTCCCCATTTATCTGTATTTACTTCCTTTGTTCATGTTTATGTTCATACTTATACCTGCTACCTTGTACTGTTTGACAAATAAATAAAAATAAATAAATCTTACTGACTGTGTGACAAACCATAATAATAATAAAAAAAAATACTTAATTTAACCAAATTTTTAAAAGTCCAGTGGTAAGTATAGTCCAGCTCTAACATTCATGCAAAAGCATTTTTGAGATGCTTCTGTAAGACTGCACTGTGCAGCCAGAAATAATTGTACCTTTTTTTATTTCAGCACACTACTTCTAATAAAATACAATCACTATGCTAACATATTTCTTCTTCTGCATCATTCTGTTTGTACAAATTGGGCCTTGCTTCCTTGGAACACATTTCACAGTTTTGTAGGCAGGATCCTTCTCTTGTCTATGGCTGGCTTTGTTCCTGGCTGAGCCCTCCTGCCTGTAGTCTTGTTATTATGCTGTCACCAGGCCTTGCTATAAGAGCAACACAGAGGTGATAGAAACCCAAAGAAGCATCTTCCTTCACAATTTAAGATGAAGATGAGAATAGAGATGCTTCACACTGTGTGGGATGGAGGAGCATTAATACACAGAGGATGTAATTACATTGTTTCCTTCAGTAGTCAGATTCATTTTCTCCTGGCTGCTGTTCTCCAGGGAAACATTGGCTGGTCATTTGATGCTGGCAAGATCAAGACAGAAAGAATTGCAGTAACATCCCCTGGTACTGCAGTTCTTATTTTGGCCTTCTTAATGATTAGAAAGACAAACGTTGGCTGTTCTTTTGAAATTTCTCGCCTATTCTGAGAGAAGAGTGAGGAATGCTACCTGGTTTCTTGTCACTATTTTTCATTTTTTTAAAAAGACAAACTTTATTAAACATTAGTCATGGGTGTCTGCAGCAGGGGCAGGGGGTAAGTGATGCCATATACACCATGGCATTATCACAGCTTGTGGCTTGTGCAGGGTACCAATGCGTTAGGTAACTTTCTTATGCATCATAAAGATCCTTACAGCTACCAGATCCACAAGAATGATGTGGACTAATAATGATAAAGACTAATACCACTAACAACTCAAACATATTACAATAAATTCTCTATTTCTTCTGCCTGTCTGTGTTTCCTTTCCCCCTTTTCCTTAAAAGTCAAACTACTGCAATGTGAAATATCCAGTATAAATCTGTTAGGCATATACTTGGGGGGGGGGGGGAGGATAATGGCTAGGTAGAAGAAATAGATAATTTATAATTTCACTTTTGAAAAATCCTGAAAAACAGGAAATATACCCAAACAACAATATAATCCATTCATTTAACTAAAATAGAATGTAAAAAAACCCCAGAACTAATTTCCAGAGGATGAAAACAGAGCCCACATCTCACTAAGGAGGTGGTTAAGGAAAACTTGATGATTACTAATTGTATTTGCTGAAGGAGACCTGGTGGATAAGACAAAAATCTATCTTCTCGTCCACAAGAAGGATACAAACACAGCAGTATCCTCCCAAACATGAAGACAATGATATCTTCCCAAACATCCTCCATGATAGTCAGTGGCATCCCATCTATGATACATAACATAATATCTAGTCTTATCTAGTCTTACCCACCATAATATCTAGTCTTAACCACCATTTAGTTCCCTAATCTTTTTAAAGTGAAGCATACAGATGTAAATTCTATACATTAACATTATGTTTCATTGTTTCTCCCCTGACCGCCCTACCATTTATGTTCACCAAATGAACTATAACAGGAGGGTTTAGTAAGAATGGAGAGGTGAATATAACTTAACTCTATTTATTTTTCCATACTATACACATGTAATACAGAGGTGGGTTCGGACCAGTTCGCCTGAACCGGTAGCAACCCACTGGTGACATCATGATGATGTCACGGAACTGGTTCGGTCAGTGCCGGTCCATGGCCATCTCTTTTTTTAAATTTTTTTTAATTTTTTTAATTTTTTTTCTGGATTTTTTTTCCTTCTGAGCATACGCAGAAGCTGAGTTTCCAGCACTGCGCATGCATCATCATCTTGTTTTTGACTTTTTAAAACTTTTTTTTAAAAAATTGGCACTGCGCATGCGCACATGCGCAAAGCGCTCGCGCCCACAAAGCACAGCCACGCAGCGCGGGAGGAAGTGAACCGGCAGCAAGGTAAGTTAGAACCCACCCCTGATGTAATATGTGTGCTCCTTCTTACTCACCACTTTTCTAAATTAAAAATCATGAAGAATTGGCTATACCATTTCTTAGTATAGGTCATTTTCCCCCAATAGATTAACTTGATCAATAAATGTCTTTCTGAATAGAAATGTTGGGTTTTGATGTTCATTTTTGCTTTTCTCCTTGAAAAGGTATATCTCCACACAAGGCTTCTGCTTGGTTTGTTTTTCTCCTTCTGTTGTTTTAGAATTTCTGCTCATAGTCTTGTAGTTGTGTTTATTTCAGCATTATTTTTAATACAGTAAAAAATCATGACCCATACATTTACTTTAGCAACTTGTTTATTTGGAATACTCCTTTCTTTTCTAGCTCTGAACATGTTTCTTCCATATTCTTGCCAAGGTTTTCAGGAAGTGATTTGCCATTGCCTGCTTCCTAGGGTTGAAAGAGAGTGACTAACCCAAAGTCACCGAGGTGACCTCATGCCTAAAGTCACTTGGTCTTCTGGTTTCTAGCTGAGTGCCTCAATCATTACACCAAGCTGGATCTATTAATACTTTATACAAATATTACTTTGCCTTTTATGTTATTTAGGTAACTTTCTTATACTTCATAAGGATCCTTATAGCTACCAGATCTACAAGAATGATATCGACTAATAATGATAAAGACTAATACCACTAACAACTCAAACATATTACAGGAGAGGAGGAGAAAAAGTTATACAAGAAAACTATGCCAGAATTTCAAGTATGTTATAATATTTTACATCAATACTGAAGAGTTCCAGTAAACTTTGTGACTTGTTTCCTGATTTGGCTTAACTTTAAAACACAGGTAGTAGAGAGTTATAACCCTTTCTTTTCTTAACTCTTCTGCACTCTGTTAACATTTTAACAATATGTGAGAGTTCTCTTTTGATTAGACAAAATATTTGCAGAAGGTTTTAGGATACCCAGAACCTAGAGAGTTATAAGCTGATTATTGTGACCTTCCACTCTTCTAAACAAAACAAAATAAAACCAGAAACTCAACATTTGAATAGTGCAGCAAATTGAAGAATCAAAATCTATCTGCCAAATATCCTAGGGAAAGAATGGTCTTCTTTTTAGTATATGGATTGCTCCATTTTCATCAGTATTTCTGGGCAGCTTAAACCCTTTCTTTATACACAAGTCCAAGAAGCAGTTCAGAGGGCTAGAGACTGATGGGTTTCATTAACAAAGTATTCAGAAGCTACATGGCAATCTCAGCTTTGACTGACCCCTTCTGTGAGTGATAAGTACTGAATCAGAACTTTCTGCCTGTGCCCATTTTATCCTCTCTCTCTCTCTCTCTCTCTCTCTCTCTCTCTCTCTCTCTCTCTCTCTCTCTCTCTCTCTCTCTCTCTCTCTCTCTCTCTCTCTCTCTCTCTCTCTCTCTCTCTCTCTCTCTCTCTCTCTCTATATATATATATATATCAGTGGTGGGTTCCTACCAGTGCGGTCCATTCTATAGCACCGGTAGCGGCCCGCTGGGTGATGTCACAGTACTGGTGCGGTCGGTTGCCGGCGCCTGGGCGCCGCCATTTTTTTGAAAAAAAAAATCTAATTTTTTTTAAAAAAATTTCTTCTGCGCATTCCCAGAAGCTGAGTTTCCGGCACTGCTCAAGCGCTGCCTTCCTACCCCACAGTGAGTCCAAGCACGGGAGGATGGCTGAGAGAGAGCGTGAGATGCTGAAAGAATGGGCGGCATGAGCTATCTCCATTCCCCTCCCTTCAGCAGTCCGAGAAGCCACGAACGCGCAGTGATGATCCTAGGCATTTTTGCACGTTTGAGGCTTCTCGAGCTGCTAGGGGAGGGGGAATGGGCAGCAGGACCTATCTCAGTTCCCCTCCCTTCAGCAGTCCAAGAAGCCACGCCCACCCGGTCACATGGCTGGCAAGCCACACCCACAAAATAAGCCATGCCCACAGAGTGGTAGTAAAAAAATTAGGAACCCGCCCCTGATATATATATGTGTGTGTGTGTGTGTGTAAGATTTTTTGCTGATAAATGAAAATGAAGGGAGACTATTATAGATCTATTTCGAGCTATTTTGCTCTCATCAGATAGCCATACCCTTACTGGGATTTGAACCTGGGCAGTTTTTCGACACACACACACACACACACACACACACACACACACACACACGTGTGTGTGTGTGTGTGTGTGTGTGTGTGTGTGTGTGTGTGTGTGTGTGTGTGTGTGTGTGTAATCTCCTTGGGTATATAGAGATTAGATAGAGAGTTAATGACAGAGATTCCTGAATCTCTTCTCTATAGGTTAATACTCAGTTCTTCTTGAAGAAACAGTTAACAAATTATTGTGGAACTTTTTGGGTTCTCACCCAATAGTAGGAGTAAATATATGTGTGTGTATATATAATACACACACACATATCCTTGTGCATTCACTTGCCAAAAATAGGAGCTTTTTCTTTGCTAGACATGGAAATTATCACATTTGCTTAAGTTATTGTTAAATATTTTTATCTGCTATGTTCTGTGAGTGTTGATTTTAATATTTTAATGCTTTAAAGTTGTTATGCTATAAGCTGCTCAGAGTCATTGGATACGAGATGGGTGGCAAATAAATTTCATAATAAACAGCCTTAAAAAAAATCTCCAGGGAAATCTCCAGGGAAAGACTGAAAAAAATTGATTCTAATTAAGCTGAAATTAAGATAAGCAGTGAAATTCTCTCTAGAAACTTTTTCTAGTATTATTCTAACAGTAACGATGTGCTTTCATTTATGTTTCATTTTCTTTAAGCACATTCCCCCCCCCTGGAAATGTGTCTCTTTTTCATTGGGGCATTATAAGGACAAACGAATGAGACAAGGGAAGGTAATGAATCAGCTAGAGCTTTCAAATGCCTAAAGAAATATGAACTCGGAATGAATTATATTATACAATACATATTCTGCTAAATATCTGTCAACATGAAAACTGGATAATGGTAAATTATAAGACTTTTCCTCTCTTTGGGGATGCATGATAAAAGCTAGATTTATGTAGCTTAGTTCTGGTTAATAATAAATATCAAATATTGCTCTGGTAATTATGCCTCCATAAAATGGTATTTTACAAATGTAATAAAGAAGTTGTACTTGTTTTGTAAGAGTACTATTTTATTTAATCTTCATGCAAATTTCATTGAGCTTAAAATGTTCTAAATTATAAATTGTACTATTTGACCTGATTTGCCTGTGTTAATTTAAAAATAGAAATAAAGGAAGACATCCAATGGACCTCCTTGAAATAAATTAAAACAATAAATTAGAATTTCTGAAGAAGTTCCATATGATCACTAAGACATATATGGATGAGATGTTTATCTCTATTAAGGCATTTACCAAGCCTGATATAATGCTAAATTTTGAGGAGCAGAATTTAATAACAAAGAATACAAAATCACTAGAAATGAAATCTAATACATCAGGCAAAGACATGGATCCAAAAGCAGTTGAATAATACTTGTGTGCCTCTACATCAATACTCTACTAGAAACATATTTGCCTTTTTTCTAAAATAGAGACTGTTTTCACAGTGCAAGAAACTTTTGATCTTCTAGTATATTTCCAGGGTACTTGAGAATTTTTTTAAATTTTTGGTGAGGTTTTTGAACTTACTCTATTGTTGAGGCTGGCAAGGAATGCTTTCTATGGCTATCATTCTATCACTTTGAAATCTAGCTTACTGTCCATCTAAATAAAGCCCAATAAGTAGAGTTTCTTCGCAATGCTTTATTTTATATTTAAAGAGACTGCAGGATACTGGAGTGAAGTTTGTACACATGCCCCTGGATTACCACATAACAAAATTGAAGGATCACCAAAATCTATGAAGGAGGATTTTCCTTCATTTCCTTCTCTTGTTAGATAATACGATTTTGTATATCCTATATCGTATATTGTCCATGGGGCCTGACTTGTGGAACACCTTATTTTTAATTTGCACTTTGATTCTCATTCAGGATCTCTACAGTTTATGGACAGGCCATCACAATATATTTATTTTATTTTGTCCCTTTGCTTTAGAATTCAGCCCGCATTCATTCATCAGCTATTTGTTATCAGTTCTATCTCTTCTTGTTTTAATGTACAAATTTAGTTGAATATTGTATTCTTATTGCATTCAACTTTGGTTTGTCTGAACATATCCAAATCTCACTTCCATATAACAAAGTAAGTTGAAGCACACTTATATACAACCCATTTTACGTCCTTTAACAAATATTCACTTTTAGTAACAAACCACATGCTGTCACTATTTATTTTATTTTATTTTATTTATTTTATTTAGTGTTCTTATATGCCGCCCTACTCCCTGAGGACTCTAACTTTTCTAGCAGCTTGCCTGTCTTAAAATTTCTCCATCCATTTTACAAGTTAGTAAACATCTACTTTCTTTCTTCATTTTATTCCTTCTGTCATGTCCACTTGAGACACGATTGAGAGCGTTTTAACAAACTGCATCACTGTTTGGTTTGGTGGCAGCAGTGCCTCAGATAGAAAGTCCATACAGAGAGTGGTAAGGACAGCTGAGAAGATTATAGGAAGCTCGCTTCCTGTTATTCAGGATACTGCTTATAAGCGCTATGTGCTCAGAGCTGAAAGCATTGTTAGAGACCCCACACATCCACTTCACGGTCTGTTTCTGTTGCTCCCCTCTGGGAGGAGATTTCGAAGTATTTCTAGCAGGACTACCAGATTCTGTAATAGCTTTGTTCCCTATGCCATCCATCTGGTAAACTCACAAAATTCGTTTTTCTCACCTGTACATATATATATCCGAACTAGATTGTGTTGTTTCTCTGTGTCATATAATATATGTGGGCATATGCATACTTTTGTATTTATTTATTTAGTCAGGTTTATGTAGTGTATATTGGAGGTGGTGACCCTTTGAGATCACTTTGAGATTTTATTTTAATGTATGCCTATTAATGTACGTTCAAAGTGACAATAAAGTTAGTCTAAGTAAGTCTAGAGTGCCAAAAATCATCTAATTGCTTTATTTATTTATTTATTTTTCCCATCTATGAATTACTGCAACTGTTACTGAATTACTGCCACTGAATCTTTAAATTTCAGATCCACGCTCCTAAGTGCATCATATAAGATATTTTACTTTCATCATATGCTGCTCCTATCACATTCAGGACCCAACTCTCAATTCTATTTTCTCATAAAGATTCCATCATTCAAGTTACCATACAATTTTGTCAAAAAGTAATCAACTCCTCTCAGATTTTCTGACTTTTTCCATACCATTCCCAATCAATCAAAATTTTATGTGGATCTTGCTGGTTTATAAAGATGATGTGGGTGACAGTGCTTCCTTCATTTATTTCATGAACAATTCATCCCACAGAGGGAGTGCACAAGTGTGAAAAAATAATCACTCTTTAGATTTGATAAATGATTTAACTGCAATAGTTGCAATGAAACATTTCCCATAATTGGTGATGTATCAGATACAGAATTGGTGTCACATTGATGTATAGAATTTGTGCTCGTTTCTCCATGGTCAATTGCTTCAGTCAAAATATTTCAGGTTTTTCTAGCATCAACTTTTCTAGCTGGCTTTAAAAAAAAATTGGATTTAGTCTTTCATCCATTCTTGTGGACTTGCTTATATATTTGAGAACATTATCTTATTGCACATTTATAGCTCAGCTTCAGCTGATGGACAGATGGCTGATATTCTCCTGTAGAATTCTTTGACACAAAGTACAATTAGTGATTCCTTCAATGATGGTAAGTCATCCAGGTCCTGAGGCAGTGATGTCTTCCCAAACCATGACACTATTACTTTCATGCTTCACAGTTGGTATAAGTTCTGATTGCAGAATACAGTCTTTGGTTTCCACCAATAACATTTTCCAGATTGATTGGCATCATCGGCTATTTTATAGAAGTCTTCCAAAGTACCCTTTGTGTTGGGAATAATGTTTAATGGGGAAAAAAGGAAATGTATGCCTACCAAAAGTTTTGTAATTGCCCTTGCTAGATTCTGCATTTTTAAAAAAACAAACCACATGAGATAGAACAATATTGTTTGATTCTATTACCATTTTGAACCACTTTGAAAAAGCCTGTATCAGATACAGGAATAGATCTGCGTTTTTCTGACAAGTCTTTTGAGTGTGCTAATGCTAGTAGTGATGATCATGTTATCTAATTACAACTTGAAGAATCAGAGTGAAATGATAGTAGTATTTTTTTTTACATTTGTTACCATTGCCAAAGACACTATTAAAATCATTTCCATCTTGTCTTTGTTTCTCTACTTATGAATTGCCTAAACACTGCTGAAAGGCCTTGAAACTGAAGCATTTATTGTCCTCCAACTTCTCTGATTACCTTTTGTTTTGTCTCCTTGTATTTCTGACTGCCTGATTTGTATTTACAGCCAGTCATTGTGAACAAGTGAGAAAGACTAGAATGTGCTGCAGCCTGTAATATGTTCATTGTCCCTCTCCTCCCTCCATATGCATAACAAGGGACTCTGGGACTTTTAGTTCGTGAGATGACAAGTCACACAGGGAAACATAAATCCCTCTATTTCTCAATTACAAGTTTTAGAATTAACTGCATGGCACATTCAGGCTATAAAAGGAGCCAGGGCTGACCCAGCAGCACGTGACTCAGTTTTCTTTTTCTTTTTGATTGGTCACATAATTTTGTATGCAGAGGATGTTAGGTTGTTGGTTCAGAACCCAAATGATTTGCGGTGATTGTTGGGTCTCATCTACACATTCTGTCAATCTGCTTTTCTCTCATCCTTGAGATGGCAAGAAAATCAGTCAATCAGAGAACCATTCCAGTGGTGGGTTCTTACCGGAGCTGTCTGGTGCGTAGCTCCAGTAGAGAGCTGCTGATTGCTCAATTTGCGCGCAACCGCTCCGGAGCCATCTTTGCCGGTCTGTCGCGTGCGTCGCCATCTTTTTGTGAGAATTTTTAGGCGCTTTTGCTTCTGCGCATGCGTGGAAGCAAAATCGCGCCGAAATCTCTCTTGCGCGCGCGTCCCCTTGCGAGATTTCGGCAAGATTTTGCTTCCGCACATGCGCAGAAGCAAAATCGCATGAGGGGGCACGAGTGCATAGTGAGTGCGCCCCCCCAAAAAAATGTTGAGATGCGCGCACAGCGCACCGGCATTGATAAGTGAGCAACCCACCCTTGAACCATTCCCTCCACATTGTTCCACTTACCAGGCCGCAGGAACAAGTCTTTAGAGGTGCTACCGTCACACAAAGGGGGTAGCTGCCTGCTGCCTACATAAGAATGATGAACAAAAACTGGAAAAGGATTCTCCTCTTTCTCTCCTGCCTAACTTTCCCTGATTAACTATGACTTCCCCATCCCTCTTCATGCTACTATCCCTTCCTTTACTAATGCCTATGGAGATTCTCAGTCATCCAGGTCATGGTTGTCCCAAAGGTGCTTTTTTCAAGAGGCAACAGGACTTTCTGATTTTTCTTTGAAGACGTTTTGCTTCTCATCCATGAAGCTTCTTCAGCTCTGACTGGATGGTGGGGAATGGAAGGATTTATACTCCTTGCAGACAGCTGGTCATCTGCATTCTTTTAGCGGGTCATTAAGGTCACCTGGAGGTTTATCTGTGTCATCAGGGTCACCTGAGTGGTGCAAATGGATGTGGAGCCTTCTTGGAACTGTTGAAAGGACTGTGTTGTAGTCTGGAGATAGATGATGTTGTATCCCTCCCCCTCGGTTGAGAGAGGGCTGTTCAATTTTGACATAGATGGCCTCTTTAACTAATTAGTAGAGTTACATTACTAATGCAATGTAATGTGAATAATTTAATTTAATTTAATTTATTGTTCTTATAAACCGCCCAATCCCGTGGGACTCAGGGCGGCGTACAGCAGAGAGAAGAACAATCAATAAAAATACAATAATACAATACAATACAATAAAACCATTAAAAAATACAAAAGTTAAAACCAGGCATCCATGGGGCATTAAGATCTATTTCACCCCACCTGCAGGAAGAGCCATGTCTTAATGGCTTTCTGGAAGGCCAGCAAGGTGGGAATAGTTCGGATCTCTGGGGGTAGTTGATACATAATGTGATCAGTGTATATGTAGATATATACAATGCATTGTACAATATACTCTACTGCTGATGCTGCAATACCCATGCTGTAGAAACTATTGTCTAATAAATAAAGCAAGCACCAACAGTTTTATTGAGCTCTTTGTTCTAATTCATATGTTTACTTTTGTATTTTATGTGCTTATTATTTCAGAATTGTCAGCTCATTACCTTCAAGTGCCATGTTGTTTTTGATATCCTTGGATGACATCTGTGGCCCAAACAGAGGCTTTTAGAATGGCAGAACTATCTCCAATGTTTTAAAATGAGATCTCTGAAATCTTGCAAGATTCGGTGATCATATGAGAATTCACAGAGTTTTTAAAAAGGTAGAAAGGAGCATCTGCTGTCTGAAAATCGTGCCACCACTTGCAGTATTATATTTAAGTTCTTGACAAGTGACTTATACAATAAATGTTTTCATGGACTTGCTTCTTCAATAAGGATGATGAAGACAGCATTGTGACATTGTGCTGCAAATTCCACTCTTTTCATATATCCCTACACTACCACAACACAGGGGTGGGTTCCTCCCGGTTCGGACCAGATCGTCCGAACCATTAGCGACCCACTGGTGATGTAATTTTGGCGTCATGGATCCGGTTCTGTTTGTGCCGGTCTGTGCTCACCGCCATCTTTTTTTCTGAATTTCTGGCCGTTTTTTCTGTGTTTGGATGGCTTCACAGCGTTCTGTGCTTTGAAAAAAGCCCTCCCACCCACTCCCGGGGACGCTCGCGAAACATCACGATGCGAACCGGTGGCGAACGTAAGTGAAACCCACCTCTGCCACCCCTGTGTGTGTGTGTGTGTGTGCGCACGTGCGCGTGCGTGCACGCATACAAACATAAGGGGTGGATAATGTCATGTGCCACAACTTTTTTATCATTCTAAGCAACTAGTTCTGTCTGGTAGGCACCCCTGAATACTATACAGGTAGTTCTCATCTCAACCATAATTGGAACAGGCAACTTGGTCGTTAAGCAAACCAGTCATTAAGTGAAACATCACATGACCATGTCTGTGCCTATGATTTTACTTGGGCTTTCCTTTGCTTTAAAGTGTCAGAAGGATATGACCCCAAACACTCCAAATGGAAAAGAAGGAGAAAGCTAAGTAAAACGGCACATTTTATAGACCTTTATTTTATTTATTTTATTTTATTTAAACGCTCTTATAGGCCGCCCAATCCCGTGGGACTCAGGGCGGCGTACAACATGAATAAGAGGCGTACATTTAAAAACAGTCGTCATTAATTTAAATTAAAAATATAATTAAAAAGAAGACATTATAAACACAACATTCAGGGGGAATCTGATTGTCCTATTCACCCCATCTGCCGGAAGAGCCATGTTTCCCCCCACCCCGGCCCTTCACCTTTTTATAATGCTCACCTCGGGGCTGTGAAAATTGGCAAGATCAGAACTGATGTTTGTATTTACATTTACATCCATTCATTTTATTTTTATTTATTAATCAAATGAATATAGCTGCCTAGCTCATAAAAAGCGGCTCACTGGAGAGGAAGGGATGAGAAGAGAATAAGTGGGTACATAATGAAAGCCATGAAAACCATGCCCTGGCATCAGCTGTTTGTCTAGCGCACTCGCAGTTATGAGCCATGAGCTGCTTAGGAAGCAGATGAAAGCCTTCAGTGTGGAATTTCAAGTAGCAGCTCTGAGGTGACTAATTAAGGTCACAGAGCTGAGCTTGTTAACTTGCAGTTAGCACTTTTTAGGGATTCTCTATGCTGTGGAGAAAAAAAAGCTCAGGAAGAGATTGCTTGTTAAGGCAATCCCTCTGCTCTGCAAGGAGAGAAGAATATAGATAGGTCAGGACAATGGATACTTAGTGATTGTAGTTGTGAATACAGAGAGAGAGGGAGGGAGGGAGGGAGAGAGGGAGACAGAAAGAGAGGGGAGAGAAACTATGAAGATTGTAATGCGGGCAGTGGTTGCAAAGTTTCTTTTCCATCCCTATTGTAACCATGAACAGTTGCTACCTGAGGCATTCGCTAAATGAACGTTACCTGTACATTAAATATACATTCAGCATTGTCACTGTATATTATTAGAGGTGAAGCCTTTGTGAGCTACAACATGATTATGCTTTAGAAAGAGCAAACACTTTGAATATTTAAGGCAAACATGAGCTTTAGAAAAGCAGAATTCAACCATAGAAGGAATGTGCTTGTATCATGGAAGATCTTGGGCAAAAAGAATCCTCTGGGTCTGACAGGTACAGTATTAGACAGAACAAAAGAAGAAAAGGATTTAGGTGTCCCCATAGCAGATGACTACAAAATGAGTATAGAGTGAGGCCAGGCAGCTATGAAGGCAAACAAAATTCTAGGATGCATCACTAGAGGAATCACCAGCAGGAAAAAGGGGGTCCCACTATATAGGACTTAAGTCAGACCCCATTCAGAATACTGCATCCAGTTCTGGAGACCTCACTTAAATAGATATTGATAAGATTGAGGGAGTCCAGAGAGTGGCAACAAAAATGGTGCAAGGTCTGAGGGACAAAAGATATCAAGAGAGATTGGAAAAACTGAACACGTACAACCTGGAGGACAGAAGGGAAAGGAGAGGACATGATCAAAACCTTTGAATATACTGTATTAAGGTTTTTGAATAAGGTTGTAGATTGCAGTGCTTTCAATATTAAGCAAAAATCAAGAAACGGGGGCATAACCTTAAGAGAGAAGTTAAAAGATAACGTTAGAAAATATTACTTCACAGAAAGAGTAGTGTAAACTTGGAAACCACTTCCAGCAAAGGTAGTGGGTCAATCAACAGTAATTGAGTTTAAATAGTTAAACTAAGGGAAAAGAACATGTCCATCATTTGGCAATTTTTTTAAAAAAAAGTAAATTGTAATAATTAGAAGATAATAAATTGTAGTAATTAGAAAATAATAAATTGTAATAATTAGAAAATAATAAATTGTAATAATCAGAAATTAATAAAGAAAACAGCAGAAAACAAAAACAACAAAAATATCAAAAAGCAGACTCAATCAACCACTAGGTTTTTTTTTCTGCCGTCAGTAATGCCGTATGTTTCTAAGAATATGATACTTCCGGGAACCTCTTTGTCAATAGGACAGCAATTTTTGAGTTACCTTCATAACTGTGCCTATAAAAAACTCTTACATGCTTCACCATGATGAAAATCTTAGATTCCTGAACACTGATATATTCAGGAATATTGATAAGGATGGATGTCATCTCAAAATTAAACAAAGATTTCTCCGCTATCTCTGTAATGTGGCAATCAAAATTATTATCCTTTGGGATGCATTTTTTTTAACCTTTTTCTCTCTTTAAGATACTCCATTGTCTCAGCAATCTGTAAATCTTATGCTAAAGGATCAATGTCATTTTCCTGAAAATTTAAGAAATATTGTCTTTTCAAACATCAATCTGTTCTTTTTAATTCTCCAAATGAATGAATCATTTCTTGTGCAACTGCATTGAGGTTTATTAAAGTCTTTATTTAAAATTGTATATTTAAGTGTTATTTTTTTCTCCCATAAATATGAAATAATAGTACTTTTTAAAAATTGCTTCCTTTTATTATTCATTGAAGATTGCAGTGGTCTGTTCTTTATTCTTATCTGTTCTTTAATTGGCAAGTGTTTTCTAGATTCATCTAATAAATAAGCAGACAACAGAACATCCTACAACAAGGTTATTAGACTTTAAAACATTATTAGCCTTGGTGTTCATATGTAGATGTTCATATAATCAGATAACACATTTCAGATTATATATTGAGCCCTTGAGAAGAAGAATATATTAATGAATTGCTTTTCTTTCAGCCTCACCATGGGTGAGAAAAGATGTATCATTTTCAGATTGCAAAACCAAGCCTTGGATTAACATAAATAAAATGAAATTAGAATCTTTTCTTTAGTTTTAGAAAGCTAACATTTCCATTTTTTTTTGCTATTAAATGGCACAATTCCCGTCTGACATGAGACATCCACAGGTGAGGTTTCATGTCTCAGTAAAATCACCCAGGATTTCTTAGCAAATCTTCTAAGGATTGAGATGAAAGTGAATTCTTGGTAGGCAAAGGGTAAGGAAGCCCAGCAGCAGAGTGTAGATATTCTATCAAGTGAACACACAGAGTTTCTACAGAAGATCTTCCAGTTACCTTAATGAATTATAAGAGGTCATCTTTGATAAAAGTCATGCAGAGCTAGCAAGGCTTTTTCACCCCTAAAATGTTGAAGGAAGTCAGAAAAGTGATTTGATGTTTAGATGGAGAAGTTGCTTTCGATATAAGGAACAGCATGAAGTAGCTAAAATAATAAAGGTGGATTCGTATTGAGTTAAACTATTGAAATGGAAGGTAAAAGTTTCAGTGGGCTCCCATATGAAATGCCTGCAAATATGATACACATGCCCATTGTGATTTTATAATTAAGGAAGTAACTGTTGGAACCACATAAACTTTTCCCATAAATGCTCATAAGGTAAGATGACCAGATGTCCCGCTTTTGGTGGGACAGTCCTGCTTTTTAATAATTTGTCCCCCGTCCTGTGGCATTTCAAAAAAGTCCCGCTTTTTGAATTTGAATTTGCCCTGCACACCCCTCTGCCTCTTGCCTCGCCTGCCTTCTCCTGCCAGAGGGGGGGGGGAAGGCTGTGAGAGGGGCAGCGGCCCCTGCCAAGTGCAGCGCATGGAGGCGGCTGGCAAGGCGTCCCCAGCACACCTGTTAATCTGGCCGGCCACGCGACTACAAATTTGGCGCAGAAGCCGCTGTTGGCCGGGTGGGCGGCAGCCCCCCGGGGCGGGTATAGGGCCAGGCCTGCGCTTGGAAGGAGCCGCCACTCTCGCTGCTCTCCCTCCCTGCCTGGCTGCAGATGTCCGCCTGCCCTCCCGAAGAAGCGCAGCCGCAGTTCACTTTTGTTTCGCGGCGGGAGAAGGAAGAAAGTGGGCAGCGAGAGCAGCAGCCTCTTCCAAGTGCAGGCCTGGCCGTCTCCCCACATGGAGGGCTGCTGCCCAGCTGGCTGGCGGTGGTTTCTGCAATGGAGGCAGCCGCGGTTTGCTTTCTTCCTTCTCCTGCCGCTGTCCCTCTCTGGGCCAGACGCAACAGAGGCGAGCCATGGCAGCGGTAAGGGCTGCGATGAAGGGGGGGTGTTTGGGGGGGTGCACAAAGCTGCAGGATAAGAGAGACGGACCCCTCCGGTCTTGCTCCCCTAGAACCCCCCCCCCCCCCGTCAATGGTGTCCTGCTTTACAAATATTAAAATCTGGTTACCTTATCATAAGGCCATGTTATTGTATATTGCTCACCATATTTTGCTGCTAATAGTCAGAATTTTATTAGAGTACTGATTGGGAATACTGATTAAGTTTGTTTCTAATTTGAACCAAAAGCTAGTAACAATCTAGACAATCATCGAATAACAACAAAGAGCAACAGGAAATTCTTCCTCTTCTAACTTCTCTTTGTTGTCTGAATTTTTGCAGCCCAGATCAAGCAGCCCTATCAATGACTTTCCCTCTTCCTCAACTTCAGGTATCAACTATCAATTACTCTACCACTAATTTGGTGGCTATTGTGATAGTGATCCAGGGAGAGCTCTTAGAAGTCCTTCAGGCAACAGGGAGGAAGGATAACAAAAGCCTCCATCTTTATTTTCATAATAGCTACAGATACACTAAGAAGACTTTAGATGTTCATAGGGTAAATTTGAAAATATGTGGGAATTCTGGCTTTTCCTCCCTATGTGCCCATTCAATGTGAGGATTGCCCCCTTTTATTAGGTTCTTCTGTTAGTGTCTACTTCTACTAATGTTTTCTGTCCTCCCTATGTGCCCATTCAATGTGAGGATTGCCCCCTTTTATTAGGTTCTTCTGTTAGTGTCTACTTCTACTAATGTTTTCTGCCTTACTATTATGGTACAGAGACTAACATTTTAAGGATTCTAGATTCAAGTTCTCCAGAACTTCTAAAAAGATAGAAGTATTTATTTATTTGAATTTATTTATTTTGTGCCTTTGAGTCATTGTTGTCTCTTGGTGACTGCCGGGAAAAGTCCCTGCAGTTTTCTTGATAAGGTTTTGGAAGTGGTGTGCCATTACCTACTTCCTAGGACTCAGATAGTATGACTGGCCCCAGGCCATTAGGTGGCTTCATACCTAAAACTCATGATCTTCCTATTTCGAGCCTGGTGCCATGACTGCTACACTAAACTGGTTCTTACATATCCAGATTGTATGTGGAGTTTGACCTTAAGATATAAAATGAAATCATTTTGGTAACAGCAAACATTATCATCTTTTCCCCCCCCTGAATAGCTAACAATGGGTACCGGTATGTTCCAAACTCTGCTTTTCCTTCTCCATCTCTCCCCTCATCCCTAGCCCCACATCCCATCTTTCTCATAAATGATATTTTGCATGATGCGCATTACTCTCAAATAAAGTGCAATGGACCCTTTGGTATTAAAGGATCTAACATGGAGAGATTTCAATTCCTGGTTTTCTTATTGCTTATCACAGCTTGAAGTGTTTTCTCAGCCATTGGAAGGATATAATCCCATTGGGAGCGGCAACTTGTTAAAATGTTAATCTGCTGACTAGGACTGTGAATGTGACTTCTCAGAGATGTTATTAGGCATCCATATGCTATGTACCGTATTTTCCACACCCGAATGCCCGGTGTGTCAGACACAGTTCTTAAGTGTGCAATTCCTATACTACATAATCCTGCAGAAACAATTATTTTGCAATTCTTTTCTTTCTCTTGCTCTCTGGCTCACATGGTCACACAACACAAACCTGCACACACAAACGCATAAACACACACACAGAGAGAAAATGTATTTATTAATTGACTGTCTATTGAATTAATCCTAGAATGAATACCCCACCATTGTCTTTCTTCAAGGCAGCTTGAAAAAGTAAGACATACAAGGCAGAACATAAAGCCAATGTATTGAAATTAAAACCATAGTCAGGTGTTAAAGAATTATCAATTTAAAACTTGAAGAATGAGGAGTTTTACCATTTTCTTAAATTCTGAGACAATGGATGTATGTGCATGTACCAAATAGGGTTTAATCTCTCATTTATTGAAAATGAAGGGGGCTACTTTCACTTTTCCTCCACCATTGAAAAATTCAAAATGATGTCATTCCCTATGTTTGTCTTCTTTACTGGCTCCATTTCTGGAGATGGGTAAATTTTGATGCTGATGGCATCACACTGCATGATTTTTAATGCTAAGTATTTTCAGCAATAGACCTGTGCCCATTTCCCCCAAAATATTTGGCTCCAATCGTGTTTTGTTTAATCATGACACAATTGTGTCCTATTCTTGCCCTATTGTCCAGCAGGAAACAATGTCAATTCAGAAAAAAAACATCCCTTTTAACAAGATCTTCCTACCATTTAGTTCATTCTGACCTTCAGTTAAATAAACATAAAGGTATCAGCTTGTTCTCTAGCATGTTTTCTTTTCTATGAAAGGTTATATTTCATAGGTTATATGAGAAAGGTTATATAAGAGCCGAGTTGGTGCAGTGGTTAAATGCAGCACTGCAGGCTACTGCTAGTTCAGCAGTTCAGCTGTTCAAATCTCACCGGCTCAAGGTTGACTCAGCCTTCCATCCTTCTGAGGTCGGTAAAATGAGGACCCAGATTGTTGGGGGCAATATGCTGAACTCTGTAAACCGCTTAGAGAGGGCTGTAAAGCACTATGAAGCGGTATATAAGTCTAAGTGCTATTGCTATTGCTATATAGAGAGGGAACTCATAATTCTTCATCTCATGGTATTTCTTCATTTTTCCAATATTGTGCAAATATAATCCTTGCTGCTGTTAATACATGCAATATTAAATATATATTTTGTTTATCAAATTTTTCTGTTGCTATACCTAATAATTATATTTAGGGTTTAGTTTCCTATTAATTCTTTTCTGTCTTTGTTCTTTTATTGGTCCCTCTTCTTCTTGGTCTGTATTTTCATTTTCTTCTTCTTCGCTTTATGTCACTGGCTCTTCTATCGCTATTTCTCCATGTTTTTTTAAATTACTTGTCTGCTTGTGCACGTTGTGCTTTTCCTTCAAAAATGCTTGCATTTCTCTCATAGAAATCTGCTACCTTAAAGGTAGAACCCAATCTATATATTCTAGAGTTCCAATTAATTAGGATCCCCTCCGGAACCAGCCATCTAAAATGTATTCCTTTTTCATTTAGTTTTGTAGTCAAGAATTGATATTGTTTTCTTAGGTCTCTTATCTTCCAAGGGATCTGTTTCAAGACCGTAATCTCCTTTTTTCTATATTGCAGTGGTTCTTCCATCACTCTTTTCAATATTTCATCCCTTATTGTCTTCTTCACAAATCTAACATGGACCTCCCTGGGCACTTTGTGTCTTCTTGCATAACTTGAATTGACTCTGTAAATTTGATCGATCTCTTCTTCTATCTCATCTTTCTCAGTTTCCTGTGCTTCTGCCAGCAGGTTTGTAACCAGTTCTGTTAGATCTTCCTCCTTGTCTTTGGTATATTCTGGAGGCTTAATATATATGAGGCTTTTTCAAATGTTGCTTGAAAAGTCAGGGGCCTCCTAAGCATACTGATATGCTATGAATCCATGGCGATGTCCATTTTGCTCTCTGAACTAACAAGGAGACCTAACAATAACCATAAATGGGTTTTTCCCCAATGGGATTTTCTTATGTGTTGGTACCAGGAAAAGGGGGCACGGTGGCTCAGTGGCTAAGACTCTGAGCTTGTTGATCAGAAGGTCGGCAGTTCAGCGTTTTAAATCCTTAGCGCTGCATAACGAAGTGAGCTCCCGTTACTTGTCCCAGCTTCTGCCAACCTAGCAGTTCGAAAGCACGTAAAAAATGCAAGTAGAAAAATAGGGACCACTTTGGTGGGAAGGTAACAGCGCTCCATGCGCCTTCGCCATTGAGTCATGCTGGCCACATGACCATGGAGACATCTTCGGACAGCGCTGGCTCTTCGGCTTTGAAACAGAGGTGAGCACCGCCCCCTAAAGTCAGGAATGACTAGCATGCATGTGCGGGAGAAACTTTACCTTTATTACCAGGAAAAGTAGATTAGGCAGACTTCAAATGTAAGCCCTCCTGGGCATAGTGAAGCACTATGAATACATTGGCAATATCCTTTTTTCTCTCTGATGACCTAACCCTAAGTGTGTTTCTCCACCAATGGGATTTTACCAGAAAACGTAGATAAGAAAGTTGTCAAAAGTCAGCGCCCTCCTAAGTATACTGATGCACTACAAATATTTATTTTTTTATTTTTTTATTTTTTTATTTTTTTATTTTTTTATTTTTTTATTTTTTTATTTTTTTATTTTTTTATTTTTTTATTTTTTTATTTTTTTATTTTTTTATTTTTTTTATTTATTTATTTATTTATTTATTTATTTATTTATTTATTTACTTACTTACTTACTTACTTACTTACTTACTTACTTACTTACTTACTTACTTACTTACTTACTTATTTATTTATTTATTTATTTATTGCTCTTATATGCCGCCCTACTCCCTGGGGACTCAGGGCGGCGTACAACATTGAATGTTACCAATGTCCATTTTGCTCTCTGAATTCAAGGAGAACTATTCCTAATCCTAAATGGAATTATCCCCCAATGGGATTTTCTCATGTATTTTACCAGGAAACATAGTTAAGGCAGGCTCAAGACGTTACCATCCAAGTAAGCATACTGATGCACTATAAATCTGTTGGAAATGTCCATTCTGCTCCCTGAATTCATGCAGAATTAATCCCAACCCTAAGTGGGTTTCTCACCCCCAATG